>JARYHS010008075.1:38019887-38177193 GCA_031002005.1 Vandiemenella viatica | reverse complement strand
TCTGAGAGGGATTGTAAGCACCTTAGAATTTGGGTAAATTCTAGTTTTCATAGCTACAGAGCAAAGGGAGGGAGTATGCTTCCCAGTAAACATATATTTTTTCAAGTTGCTGTTACAGGACATGATAAACCAGTTTCATGCAGAAGCTGATACTGCAAGCCAACTCAGTAAAAAGACCGATTTAGAAACAGTAAAGCCACTTAACACACAATATAAGCTCTAAATAAACATTTTATAATAATAAAGAACCTTTAAACTAACCTGGAATAGTGTTATCCAATATTATCCAATTTGTGTACAGTCGATTTTTGTTACGTGATAATTTCACCAATTCTCAACACTTTTCACTGCAGTAAAGTAAATTTATAATAATAATAATCCAAAGGAGAGTTAAATTCAGTAAAATTCCGTGGTTTCAGACTGTGTAAATAATGAAAATAAAATTTTAAACACTTCATTAAATACACTTTCATTTTTAACATTTTTAACCATATGTTTTCAATAATTTTCGGAACTAAAAAGTAAATTTCCTGAAAGATCGAAAACTCTAGTATAACATATTAAAATTTCAAAACATTTCATGCAGTAGAACAGATTTTAAATAAATTTTAAAGTTATTTCGTCATTAATCACAACGTGGCAATATTCAAAATTCATTTGCGATTAAACTAAGCCACTTCCATAAATGAAACCACGGCTAAAACACGTAATTAAATTCAAAGAAAATTCAGACAACTTCACTTTTTCGATATAAACAACACCTGGATAATTATTAAACATAAACCAAGTATATGCTAAACAGAATTAAACCCGATCTTTGTCAGACTCATAACTTTGCTATTACACCACCAATCTTAATCAAATTTACACTTCTAGAATCGGGAATTAACGTAACATATAATGACACAAATTTTATCAGGATAATTTGTAATTCAGCAGGGTCACCTAAAATTTGCCTAAATTAGCTTACAATTCGGGGATTCACTAATTAATTTTTGGAAACTTTTTACCATTGTGCACTCAAACTAAATTCATTTACAAGGAAGCTAATCAATTAAGAATTTTTGCTAAACTCTTTTTATAAACCCCAAGGGCCAGGCTACACATGGGTTAATTTTGAACACATTCCATAATTACACCTTTTTACACTATTTTTGATATGCGTCCGTACACATCAATCATCCGGCTGGGGGTATAAAGGGTGACGTGGTAGCGAGGTCAGCGTCTGTAACCTGGGAACGTTGTGCATAGTGAACCTGCACTGGTATGTTTCGTGTGTGTCGGTTAGACCAAGTAACAGCCAGAAATCATTGAACTTTGAAGTGGCAGAATGGTTGACATTCCACCATGTTGAACTTTCTGACCAGGAACTTACTCTAATAATGACTATGAACTTTTAAATTTTCAAAAGGGGTTAGGTCGGTAAATTTCTTCCTCTTCATAATTTGTAATTTTCTGGAAACGTTTGGTTCGATCACCTACTCAACTGTAATTGCTATTTTCAAAATGTGACTATTGAATAAACTGCTAATTTTTTCATCAAATTGAATTTCGACATGCTTTCATAAATAGAAACCTTTCCTCAGCTTTTGGTTCAAATAAGCTTTGTGGCGGCCGATAAACTTTACAGTTGGGGTATCCGGGCTAACACATGGTCATTTAAAATTATAGATGCAACTTCAGAGAACTTTCTTCAAGTACACATTCAGTTAAGGTACCTAAACCTATACTTCACCCCGGTATAGCAGTTTTGGCCCTTACAGGATGCCAACCTACAGGTGCTACAATCTAACAGAGAGGGGGGTAACATTGGCTGGGAGTAAGATAGTCATGACCAGAATTTTCCTAAGTATTATAATTTTCATTGTATGCAGCTAAGGAAAATGGAAGCGGCTTCTAGGCGATATAAATAAGAAAAGAAAGGGAAATTAACCCACCACATACCAAAGTGGACGGATGCGATGAGAGAACACTAATGCTGACAAACAAACTACGTACACAATATTTCGGCATATGCCTTGCTCACAAATAGAAAAAACGGGCCATTAGGCTCGGAAAGTGTGTGCACACCGAACGTTACCTAATGACTGGTCATTAGTGTGTGCACACCGAACGTTACCTAATGACTGGTCATTAGGTAACGTTCGGTGTGCACACACGTTCCGAGCCTAATGGCTCGTTTTTTTCTATTTGTGAGCAAGGCATATCCCGAAATATTGTGTACGTAGTTTGTTTGTCAGCATTAGTGTTCTCTCATCGCATCCGTCCACTTTGGTATGTGGTGGGTTAATTTCCCTTTCTTTTCTTATTTAATTTTCATTGTATGTATTGTCTCCACAGTGACACCAGGACCTTCGCCCCTTCTCCATATTGTTATGTCTACCAGTACCTCTTGCTAAGTACGATTACAGCCTATGAAAAAAAAAAGTAGGTGTACATGTTTTGGTACTTTAGAAGAAGATATCTTTTTTTAAAAAAATATTAATATCAAATAACTTAAACATCCTTGTGAAACAGAAAATCTACTTCATTCTATGGCTTTGGGGTATTCATCATTACAATACAAGTTCTTGATTTCATAATTAAATTAAAAAGTAACTACATCATTATCATCCAGAATGCAGGAAAATAGAACAAGGGCTAAAAATTTTTGAAAGTCTAATAAAAATTCAGTGAGCTAAATAAAAAATCTATTTCACTCAAATATCGTACCAATCCCTTTTAATTTTTTGAAAGGCAATAATACTTACATTTATATTAAGAATCTGCGACATTTAGAGAACAATAATTTCAGTAGCTTCTCTACCGGTTACTTAATTCAGATCGTTTAATAAAATCTTTTACTCATTTTTGAGTAAGTATATTATAAATTTTTTAGAGATCTTAGTCAAGCTACGATTTTTTTAAGTTCATTTCTGCTGTCAATTTAAAAGTCATATAATAACACAGCCAAAGTATTATTTAATAAGTGACTCCCTGATACAGATTACATTCAAAGTTATATTTTAAGCAAATTATCAAGAATTTTTGCTAACTAGGAAAGAGAAAGAAATTATTAATCATCCGTAGCACAATATAGATAAAATAACTATTTTATGCATGAAATTTGATAAAAAATATTTTGTAATAGATATTCTTTCAGGATAAGTAAATAAATCTTTATTTTTCTATATCATTCTGATTTTGAAAACAGATGGTGTGCACTACTAAGGTCATGAGATGAATTAATTGAGCCATAACATAGCAACTGATGAGCAAGTTAATAGGCTATTTTTAATACAATATTTTATAATGAAAAATAATTTGGTTTCCTTGAAGTTTTTATTTAATTTGACACATTATTTTTGATATTACTGACATGACTGTCTAGCAAATTCTGTAATGTATCACTTTGCAGTGTATCATATTACAAAGTATAAATAATGCTTTTTAAAATAAAATTAACATTTTGAAGAATTCAACACCTATTAATTAATAAAAGATTCATTAAAATATACATCAACATTTACAAATGTTCTGAATACTGTTTATTTGAGATTTAACTCGTGATACAAATACTTCTGAATTGTTGCATTTACTTAAAGTTACTGAATGAAATAATTGTGTGTGTGTGTACCTGCTCTAATGACAATGCTGAACTGATAAATGGTCACTCATAACATAAAAACAAATTTCTACTACCACAGAAAAACTTAACCCTTTTTTTGCTTCTTGTTTTCTTGTTACACTGACATCACAAAATCTTAAATGTTACTTTTATGTATACTAAATCATTAGACAACACTCAGTCACAGCAGGAACATCTTTTAATCAATGTCCAGAGTTCTTGCTAACTGCACAACTTCACAATTAATACGAGGAGCAAGATTATTACTGCAACTGCTCCCAGGAGTATAACACACCTCGACACTGTAACGTCATTTGTTCTTGGTTTGTAGTGATTCAGCAAACCTTGCTGCTTGTAACAAAAAAATACACAAAACAACAGAATAAAATTAAGACCACTCATTTATATCATTATAATTAAAATATATTTTGGCAATATTGGTAAACTGATGTATGCCAGTGTAATATATAGAAAAATGTAATTCTGCTATGAATCGTAAATCTACAAAGTTAGAACTTTCAAATGTCTTAAAACAGGGCTTTATACATTAACAAAAGTAAAATGAATTCTAAATTGAAACTAATACTATTTCTTTTAACAAAAAGACATGATCACTCTGATATCTGTATTTATAATTCTTATTTTATGTGGTCACATACCTCACTTCAATATTTTACTTATTAGTTTATAAAAACCCAAAAAACTTTGATGAATACTTTGCTCAAAAAGAATTATAATTGTTTGTCACCCCTAATGAATCAGTTTAATACTTAATCAATATACTTTTTAAGATTTTATTTTTTGTCAGAATCACATCCTGCAATTCTCAGTGGGACCTTGGACTTCTATAAAGAACTGATACTGTGGATCATTAATAATGCTTGATCACTGATGCAGAATACACAATTAGGAAATGCTAGTTTTGTTATAAATAAGTATTAATTTCTAGGTATTTAGAGAGTTAACATTTTAAAAATTTATTCAGATTTTGAGGTATACACTCTCTCTCTCTCTCTGACACACACACACACACACACACACACACACACACACACACACACACACACACACACACACACACACACCACTCAACATGTTCCGCTTCCACCAGTTTTTAACACTCACCCTCCTAGTCTTTCAGCAGTAGGTCCAAAGGGGCCAATAACACTCATCCCACCTCATTTCCTTTCTCACATGTCTTGGTGGTGTTAACCATCTATAGAATTAGTGCAACCATGTGCTAACCAAACAAGCACAAAAGCACCTCCATAAACATTCTTCCCTCCACAAGAGTTACTTGGTTTTCCCCCAATCCACACTCACCTCCACTACTCAATGCAACAACCTTACGTCTTCCTCACATTCATAACCTACACCATCTCTACAACCATCCCACCATCATTCCTAGCCCCATCCGAATTAGCTTCACCTGTCCTCCCACCAATCCATTCCCTTCTTCATAAATGCAATCCTCCACTTCAATAACCAGAGTAACATAGAAATGCAGGTCAGGAGAGAATTTTCAAAAACTCAGAATTCCATAATTCTCCCAGCTAGCAAGGGCTTGAATACTGTGGGCATGAGTATGAAGCCCTAAAACAGCTCTTAAATGTCTCTACATACAGTCTCCACACCACTGATCCCACCAACTTGATTTGCCTAGAAATACATTAATTCCTCCTCAATCTCCAAGGTGTCATACAAGGTCTCTTACACCACTCCATATTTGTCCTTACTTCTAAAACACCCTACAGGCCACTCTATACCTCCTGTCCAAGATACATAAGGCCTATAGGATGCCCCATAGGTCTCACTCATAGAGCACATATCTACCTTCATGGAACAAAACCTACAATCTTTTGTCTATGTCCATTCATCTCATAACAAAGATACACCACAATTCTTACCCCCTCACCCCTAACTGTAGATTTCTTCCTAGTCACCATAGATGTCACCTCTCTCTACATCAATACTATCTTGAAATGTGTCTTCCACACCCTCTTCCAAGTCTGCCTTCCTCATTTCACTGGTCTACTTCATACTAACTAATAACTTCTCCAACTTCCAGTACCCTATTTTATGGTAACTCTCATGGTGTACTGCTATGCCAACCATTCCCTGGGCAGATTGGAAGAATCTTTTCTACAAAAAATTATCTTATAGCTCACCAGACGGACTGTCAAATAACTTGCGCTTGCTGGAGGTTCTAGGCAAACAACATCTACCGAACTGTAACCATGTTCTGGTACCATAAGAGATTTTTCCTAACAGTTGCCAATCACTTATAATATACCCAAGAAATAAACATATGCTCTTTAAATAAAACACTACAAACTTCTTGCTGATTTGAAACTGATGTATTGTTAAAAGTTCTAACACTTAAAATGGTACCAGGAAAATTTATAAAACCATCAGACTTCTATCCGAATTTTAATTATTGCAGGTTGAACCATCCTCACACACCGTTAACCACCTTCATCAAATCCCCCTAGATGAAAGTTATAAGTAAAACATGCTGACTGGTATTGTTGTTGAGCATCTACTGGGAAAAATTTTCTTACATCTTGCTATACGTGTTTGCACACTAATAAATCTGCCCACTGCCGTGCCTCGTGGTTCTTGGGGGCTCCTTATATTCATTTAGTCAAAAACGATGTCACAGTGACTCATGATTCAACAAAGAAAAACCTTATTTTAATTCATATCACACCGAGATTTTGTTATGTTGTATAGCAAGTCTTAAATATCAATTTTAATTATGAGAGTTTTCCCCCTAGGCGTTGTGGTTTCCGAGATAAAAATTAGAAAAGTTATAAAAAAAACTTTGAATCTATGATCATTACTACAATTCTTAAGACCGTGAGCTGGTTCTATTGTCAAAATATTCTATAAAAAATTCCTTAACTTTTGATATATAATTCAACCCGCTTCTAATAGTGAAAACTGATTTATTGCATTATGATGTAATAGTTGCAAATCTTTGATATTAAGTATTTACACAAGTTTTAGTCCTATTGGTCTGAAATAAGTGTCATTCTCAGTCCCAAAAATTCTATTTTTCACTATTTACCTCCTAAAGTGTTCTTGTGTTCTTGTACTATCCTTTATATTACTCAAATCTAACCGTCTTCCATTATGACATCATCAGCGCCATTATGTGAAAACTTTAAATTCACTTTTAAGGCCTAACTATGACTGAAATGGAACAAAAATAGCCCTGTGTACTTACAAAAAAATTCTCTTTAATTTATTTTATACTCTCTTCAATACTTCTTCCCATGAAAACAATAAAAGTCTTTTTCCTTCTAGAAACTACTTTCCTTTTAACTATTACTATTTTTCTATAAAATATGTAACTTTTTGTGCTGAATGAAATGAGATATGAACCATTGCTGTAACTTGAAAATTATGTCTGCTACTTTAAAAAAAAAAAAAATCTGTTCTTTGTGCAACTTTGAACATCTGTTTTTGAAGTCACTAAATTCATGATCTCTCTTTACCTAAATGTTCTAGACCCAAAGTATTGTATGTTGTTTGGCTTTTAACTTAATTTTACACCCTTGAAAATGAATGCAACAGAATTGGTTAAGAAACAGGAAAATTTCTTTATATCACTCTCAACGACTTATAAAATAATCTGAATTATAATCACTAACATAGTTTCTAACTCTCAAACTACTGGAAAATGTTTCTAAAATGATTTGCTATCGATTTTAATTGTTTTAAGTATCCTCTCAAATGTTTTTGAAGTTATATTGGCAAAACTAACGTTGTATTCCAGGACCCTTGATGAAACTCTCCTCCTTGAATTCCTGAACAATATACACTCCCTAAACTTCACAATGTGCTACAATCACATCCATGTCAATCCCACAAACTTGCAACAATATCTACACTTTGATAATTGCCATTGATTTCACACAAAACACTCCCTCCGATACTATCCAACCACCTGAGGCTGACAGCTTCTCTGATTAAAAAGCTTTTACCTCTTTTATCCAATTATTTACACTGAAGAGCTAAAGAAGCTGGTACACCTGGATAGAATTGTGTAGGGCTCCCGCGGTCACGCAGAAGTGCTGCAACACAACGTGGCATGGACTTGACCAATGTCTGAAGTAGTGCTAGAGGGAATTGACACCATGCATCATACAGAGTTGTCCATAAATCTGTAAGAGTACGAGGGAGTGGAGATCTCTTCTGAATGGCACATTGCAAGGCATCCCATATATGCTCAATAATGTTCATGTCTGGGGAGTTTGGTGGCCAGTGGAGGTGTTTAAACTCAGAAAAGTGTTCCTGGAGCCACTCTGTACCAATTCTGGATGTGTGAGGTGTCGCATTGTCCTGCTGGAATTGCCCAAGTCCATCAGAATGCGCAATGGACATGAATGGATGCAGGTGATCAGCAAGGATGCATACGTATGTGTCACTTGACTGTCATATCTAGGCATCTCAGGGGTCCCATGTCACTCCAACTGCACACCATTACAGAACCTCCACCAGCTTTAACAGTCCCCTGCTGACATGCAGGGTCCATGAATTCACGAGGTTGTCTCCATACCCATACACATCCATCCACTCGATACAACTGGAAATGAGACTCATCAGACCAGGCTACATGTTTCCAATCATCAACAGTCCAATGTCGGTGTTGACAGGCACAGGCGAGGTGTAAAGCTTTGTGTTGTGCACTCAGCAAGGCTACACAAGTGGGCCTTTGACTCTGAAAGCTCATATTGATGATGTTTCGTTGAATGGTTAGCACGCCAACACTTGATGGCCCAGCATTGAAACCCACAGCAATTTGCGGAAGGGTTGCACTTCTGTCACGTTGAACGATTCTCTTCAGTTGTCGTTGGTCCCGTTCTTGCAGGATCTTTTTCCGGCCAGAGCAATATTGGAGATTTGATGGTTTATGGGATTCCCAATATTCACGGTGTATTTGTGAAATTGTCATGTGGAAAAATCCCACCTCTTCGCTACCTCGGAGATGCTGTGTCTCATCTCTCGTGCGCCGACTATAATACCACGTTCAAACTCACTTAAATCATGATTATCTGGCATTGTAGCAGCAGCAACTGACCTAATGCCTGCAGCAGACACCTGTTGTCTTATATAGGCATTGCCAACAACAGCACCGTACTCTGAGTGTTTACATATCTATGTGTTTGCATACACATGCCTATACCAGTTTCTTTGGCTCTTCAGTGTATATACCATAATAATCCTCCAGAATTAGTGCATAAACAGGTTTCTACACCAAAAACTGTTCAGCACACAAAAACACACAACCCAAAAACAACTGTAAGCTTGTCTCTTTTGCCCACTTCTCTCCTAGCCTGAAATCACTGAACCAGATTATTCTTCATGGCTACGACTTTCTCAGATCTTTTCCCAAAATCAATAGTATTATCCCCTCTATCCTGTCTACAACAACCAGTGTCACCTTCAGCAAGGCATCTGACTTTTAAAAGATACCCACTTCCAAATATCAATCCTTTAATGTTCCTTAACCATCCTATGGTTCCTTCCATTGATAGGTCTTCATGCAAAAAAATGCAATATGCATCTAGTCACCACAACCTATTGTAACCCTTCCTCTGAAAAAACCTACCCCATCATAGGCCATGCCATCTGTACCACATCTTACCTCATATAACAGTTCACCACCCACCAATGCCCAAATTCTTACATTGGCTTCATCATCTGACACCATTATTGCTTCCTATACAAACTTCCACACCTCCTGAACACAATAACTATTACAGTCAGAGTTAATAGAGTACGCCCTATTTTACCATCCTAACTCTGGATATGGGAATTGGCCTACTAACACATTCTGGATACCAGACATACTCAAGATCTCAACTATCAATCACCTTCCCAATGCTGGTAAACCCATCATTTTAAGTATGTGTACATTTATTAGGATAAGGAAAGGAACCACAATTTACCTTAAATGATGGTTGTGTGGTTTGAACACATGTAACAAACACCAACACAAAATATCTTGAAATTTTTGGTTCTTAGTTCTTCAAGAGAACATAGCAGAAAGTGGGTGCCATAGAAAACTCTCTCTCACAGAGGCAGTGAACTATCACAAGGACAGTTTCCTACACCACTCTCTCTCAACGTCTTCTGTGTCATTTTTGTTGTTTGTGTGTGGCATGAACACACATAAAATCTAAGGTACAGGTTCCAAATTAGGGGCCACATCCCAACAGAGGCCCATGAATACATGTCAGGGACGGAAAGGGGTAAAGCGATGGGAGACAGCTTCTCAGTCTGTCTTGACGACAATCGCAGGTTCTATGTCTCCTCTTAGGTATGCGATATTAGAATAAAGGTTTTCATCTCTAAGAGAGTTTCCTCTGAGCTTTCATTGCTAGTACTGAAAAATAGGCATTTACCTGATTAATAATAAATTATAGTTGGGAGGGGGGGGGGGGGAAAGGGGCGATAAGGATTTTTTTCCTCTGACGACGGAGTTGTGGTACGAAAAGCTTTGGGAACCCCTAATATAAGGAAAGTGATGGTTCATTTCATTATAGCAATTTGTAATTGCTTTCGCTACTTAGTGTCTATTCATTCAGTGTTACTACATATTTTCACCACTTCTGTTCCCTTTTTATTTTCTTATGATTAATTTCCATCCCACAAGGAAGGCTTACACCGATACTGATTTTCCACCCCCCTCCCTCCCACTGTCATCTGTAGTCTAACAGTCAAAACCACCATTCGTATGGCTGTGTTGACCATGAATGCAGGTGTGAGCTCTGCCACACTTCTGTTTTCATGAGTAAGGACATAGCCCGAAATATTATATTTTTGTGGAGTGTTCTTTTGTCACTACTGCACTCTTCTCCTATAGGTTTGGTCAATGATGAGTCTGCTATTGCAAAGGGTGGATGCTATAGGAGGTTGCCTCGAATAGTAACTGTTGAATACGGAACATGGTCCATGGCAGGGATAAGTTAAAAGAGAGGACAGGGAGAAGCGTTAGTGATTTGATGAGAACACCTGAGCACTGCAAAGTATTGGAACCAATCACCATCGGGTAAAGAGAGCAGATAAGGATGTAGGTTCACTTTGCAGGAATTTCATTGAGGATGATAGAGTAATGATAGTGGGAGGTGTGAGTTATAGTATAGAGTGACCTGAGAAAGGTGGTGAAAAAGGCACAGCATACTAGGGTAGAAATTGTGCAGGTTCTAAGTCGCCATGATCAACCACAGTTGAACTATGCTGTGAGTCGGGTAAATGTGGAAACCAGATTTGCTACTTGGAAGAGGCTTGGTAGTGCCTGTAAACACCATTGGCAGGTGGGGTTTTACTATGCATGGCCTACACCTAAATAGATGGGGGAAGGGAGTACATTCTAAGCTGTTAGCTAAAGTTATGATAGTTATGATAGGGTCAGAACTGTGCCTCTTTTTCATTAGGGGCTGCTGGTGAGAGGATAAAAATAAGTGATCAAAGGGATACTGGTTGTAGATGCACTATGAGAAAAAATACAAATGCTAAAGAAACAGATGAAGCAATTGACATAATAGTGGAATTGGGTACAACTGGAAAGAAGAAGGCTAGTGCTGAAAATATCACAAAGCGAAAAATAATGGTGTATTGGTCAACTGTAGAAGTGATAGAATTCACAAACTTAATAGAGATACATGAACCGCAAGTGATTATAGGGATAGAGTCTTGGTTAAAAGTAGGAGTACTAGACAATGAGGTTTTCCCTGAAAGTTTGAGAGTATACCGCAGAGACAGAGGAGCAATTGATGGAGGGGTATTCATACTGGTTAGCAAAGATTACTATAGTTCTCTTGTGTTCACAGATAATGACCACGAGTTACTAGGGGTAGATCTTTGGGGTGATAAAAAAAGAAAAAGAAAAAATCAGAGTATTGGCTGCTTACCATAGTGGAAGAATGAATGATGAATATGAAATTCTTAGAGATAAACTAAATTCACATTCACTGTTAAAAGGTGAGCGTAGAATGGTTATTATTGGAGGGGATTTAAATTTACCAGTTGTCAACTGGGTGGGAAATAAGATAAATAACACAGGGGAACAGAGATTTGCAAATACCTTAATCAGGGAAGGAGGTTTTACACAAGTGGTAGAGCAAAATACAAGGGGGCCAAACATATTGGATATCTTTCTAATAAAACCTGATGAAAATCTTGTAGGGTGTCAAGTAACAGAAAGAATAAGTGGTCACTGTGCAGTTCTGATGGATATTAGGGGATTCAATAAACCAGTGGCCAAAATAGAAGGGGGGGAAAAGGTATGATTACAAAAAGGCACAGACTTTAGAATTGAAGAGATGTTTCATGGAGAGGTTCAGCAAATGGAAGGATTGCACAAGTAAAGTGGAGGCAAAATGGGAAGAGTTTAAAGAGATAATAAAAAAGGAGCGAGGAAATGTTTATTCCAAAGCAGAAAATACAGAACCTATATACTACAATAGGGAAGTGAGGACGTTAAAGAGGCTAGTGAGACGGGAACACAATACAGTTAAAAGACAGAATGGCAGTAGGGAATCTTTAAAACAACTAGCAAGCAATTAATAAGAGCAAAGAGAGAAGCAAAGGATGGGTTTATGAAGAATATTATTGGTGGAGGAGGACCAATGATTGATGCATCTAGAAACTTGTATGGTTATATTACAAAACGGAGGGGAAGGGGAGGTATTCAGGTAGATGAGAATGGAGTTGAAGTCACTGAGGAATTTAAAATTGCAGAGATATTGAGTGACTGGTTTAGTGATACAACTAGGGACAATCATCCTGTGATGGGAGGAAATAAATCAGAGGAGAGTCTTCCTAAAAGTATAAATGACGAAACAACAAAATTTGAAATAAATTCTCAGGAAATTAGGACCTAAAAATATGTAAAGGGGTTGGTGTAGATAATATTACTACAGATTTATTAAAGATTGCGAGATATGATATTGCACCTAATCTTGAAATTTTATTTAAAATGAATTTGGAGTCTTGTTGCTTACCAGAGGATTGGAAAAGAGCGATAGTAGTACCGGTTCATAAAGTGGGGGTTACAAATAGGGTTGAAAATTACAGGCCAATTAGTTTGACATCAGTGATAGGCAAAATGATGGAAAGATTGATATGCAACTATATCAGAAATGTCTGAGAGGAAAGAAACTGGTTTTCAGATCGATAACATGGTTTTAGGCAAGGATATTCATGTGAATCCCAGATGGTGGGCTATACGCAAGATATTTCAGATGAACTGGACAAGGGAGGCCAAGTTGATAGTGGATCATTCTAAGGCATTTGACAAAGTGAGCCATAATACATTATCAAAAGAGGTGGAAGTAAATATGGGAGTGCCACAGGGTAGTGTCTTGGGACCATTGCTGTTCATAATTCTAATGAATGACTGTGTTGATGGATTACGGTCAGAGTCTAGGTATTTTGCAGATGATAACATGTTATACAATAGCATCAAAACAGGTGAAGACTAAACAGCTGCAGGGTGACCTGGATAGAATATCTAAATGGGTTGGCCAGCATGGAATGAAGATAAATGCGTAGAAAAGTCAGCTTATTAGGTAGATAAAAAACAAAAGGTTAATTACAATCATAGGGTGGGGTCAGAATGGCTTGTTGAAAGCTTGAAGTGTAAATATCTTGGCGTAACGTTTGATAATCAACTAAATTGGGCAGAGCACAATGGGCAGGTGATAGGAAAAGGTTACAAACTCTTTCATTTACTGGAGATGGTGATGAGAGGATGTACCATAGAAGTTAGGGAGTTGGGTTACAAAACTTTGGTCAGATCAGTGGTTGAATATGGTGGTGTAGTTTGGGACCCACATTTTGGCTATCAAATATAGGAATTGGAAGGTGTGCAAAGAAGAGCAGCTAGATTTTTTGTGAAAATTATTGCAGGACCCAACCAGTAACTAATATGATAAGGGACTCATTGGTGGAAAGGAGGAGGGTGAAGAGAGTGCTGGCAATGTACACGGCATATGTTGGTGATGGAGATGGGAGGGATATTGGTAAAGGATTAGGAATAGTGCATGGAAGGGGAAAGGTGACCATGACCACAAGATTGCACTCGATTTCATGCATAAGGGTATGGGAAAATTTTCTTTTGTTGGTAAGGGCAGGCCCGCCGTAAGCGGGCGTGCAAGGCGTGCACCGCATGCGGGTGGCAAGTCCACGAGGGTGGCAATTCGAGTGATTGACTGTCGCTGCACTGATAGTTGCCACTCCATTGACACCACCGGGACACTAACAGAGCTAAAAAAAAATGTTGCTGCGAAATAAATTTGCAGTGCCGCATATAGGAGGCGGCAAATTTATGTAGTGGCGGCCTTTTTTTTTTTTTTTAGCTCAACTGCAGCTTCTGGAAACATTGGTTATGGCAGCGACACTTGGGGTTGCAACAATGGGGGTGGAAAATAATGTTTGAAGGGGCAGCAATAATCAGTATTGCACGAGGGCGTTCAAACATCTAGTGGTGGGCATGGGTAAAGGTGTCAGGGATTGGAACAAATTACCAAGTTTGGTGATGAATAGTTTTCCAAAAACACTTAAGGAATTTAGAATTAAAATTTGTAAATCAGAATTGTAAATGGGGGAGAAATTTAACATTCCAGTTATAAAAGAAAAATTTAAAAAGAAATATGCTTATAAAAAAGGGGGTAAATGGATGACTGGGAGAATAAATTAATAATAATAATATAAAATATTAAATACATAAATATAAATAAATAAAAAAACATGAATATGCAGTTAAACATCATCTCTGGCTAACAGTGGTTCAAATAAAGTAGCAGTGATGGAATAATGAGGGTAGAGAAGATGAAAAGTTATAGTGATGACTAGGTATTATCTTAAGTTGACACCAGATGGTTGCCTCATGTCCAGTTTCCACTGGCAGGCAAGCTCTCAGCTTTTGAGTTCAGAGAGGCTGTTGCTCTTTAGGAGGACTCGTGGCACAGACCATGAAGCAAGATTTAAAAATATTGGTGTCATGGGGGTTGGCATGGACAGCTATCAGGTAGTTTGGATTCTGAGTAAATACTATCTGTTGGTGGCTATTCATTTTTATGGCTAGTAGGATGGTGATCAATCCAGGCAGTGGTTGCAGTTCAACTCTGAGGCTTCAAAGGTAGAATTATAGTCTGCCTGTTTACTGGATGGCTCTCATGGGCGTTCTGTTACAGTATTCAATTTGTTTCGTTACTAATTCCTCTAAGACAAACGAAGTAACTCTTCCTTCTTAAATATTCATCTCTTCGTTCACTAATTGACACCTAGATTTGGACTGCGCAGGATCAGAGGAACTATATGGGTTTTGATACTGCTCTATTATAATTAAATATTGAATCTGCTAAAAGTACTCATTTATTGCAACATAATTAATATACAGCTGTGGACTGTAAGCATTGTAATATGAGTAAGTGCTAGGTTTTCTGACTAATAAACTTCCAAGTCAGTTGGTTAAGATGAGAATTGGTGGTTACTTATCTATAATCGATTGGTAGGCGGTCCGAGGCTGTCCTTGCCACTTCAGTAAATCAGAATTAAGTGAAGTAGGATAGCCTGTTTGCTGCAAGAGATTTCTGCTGAGAGTACAATATTGTTCACGAACATAATGTGCCGTCTGTTTCCTCTCAGTTGAGCCAGCATTTCTGGCATGTATACCACTGAGGCTAACATTTTGTAAAATTGTAAACAATCTGGACTAATAAAATATAGATACTATAGAATGTCCTGTGATGGGAGAGCTTTCGCTAGTGATGGGGTTCATGAAGATGGTAGGAGCGTGGTGTATGTTGCACACCTTGCAGTGGGATGTATATGGTTGGATGGTGTTTGTGGACTAGGAATTTGCTGGGAGGATTAGTAGGTCTGCTGAAGTTCTAGGAGAGGCAAGAAGTATTTTGGGGAGAATGGATATTACTTTTGTGCTACATGTGTTCACACCACCCAGCCATCATCTAAGGTAATAGGTGGTTCTTTTCCCATATATATACATACAGATGTAATGAATCACCAAAAGTCAAGGGCTACAACCTAATATCACGAGGGACACTAGTTTTCCCAGTGAAGTGCAGCAACCTGGTGTGGCACAGACTTATTGAAGAAATATTCAGTCAAGTTTTCTACACAGCTTCCCATAATTGCAAAAGTGTTGTCAGTGCAGGATGTTGTGAATGAAAAACTTTCCATTATGTCGCACATATGTTTTATGAGAATCATATCTGGCGATATAGGTGGCATATCATTTTCTGGAGTTGTTCAGAATGTTCCTCAAACTGATTGAGAATGATTTTGGCATGGTAACATAACACATGTCATTTTAGAGTCCCTCATTGTTTTGGAACATTAAGGACACATACGTGCTGCATGTGGTCTCCAAGTAGCTGAAGACAACTGTTTCCAGTCAATGGTTGGTTCAGTTTGACCAGACGTTCCAGTACAAGCAATCTAAACATGGATAATACCAGGAAGGAGCCACCACCAGCTTTCATGGTGCCTTTCATATAACCTGGATCAATGGCCTCGTGAGGCCTACTATCAGATCTGTAAACACATCTCATCCTACCATGCAACATTTTCCTATCATCTTGGATCCAACCGATATATTCATGAGCACAGGAGAGGTACAGCAGCCAATGGTGTTTTGTGAGCAAAGGCACTTGTGTCTGTCTTCTATGGCTATATCCTATCAGTTTTAAATGTTACTGCTCTGTCCACACAGAAGCGTCTGTCATACATCCCAAACTAAGTGTTGCTGTTCCTTACTGCAGTGTTGCCCGTCTGTCAACACTGACGTCTTAACACAGATGTTGCTGTTCTTGGTCATTAAGTAGACCAGGTCAGCCTCTTAGTTTTACATGGTGTGAGGTAAAACTGGAAACTATATATTCACTACACACTCTTGGCACTGTAGACTGAGCAATGTGGAATTCACCAGCGATTTTCAAAATAGGATGCCCCATTCATCTAGCGCCAACTATTATTCCATGTTGGGAGTCCTTTAACTTTCTTTATATGGCCATAATTATGTCAGAAAACCTTTTACACTGCTCATATAGTACAAATGAAAGTCTTAAAACTGCATGTTTCATACGTTTCTTCCACGGTGTTACCATCGTCTGGATATCTGCATCTCCCTATCCAATGACTTTGGCACTTCAGTGTGAAGTTTTATTGCTTGGATTTTAGAAATTCATGTATCAGCTTATAGGTTTAATCTACATGCATTTGTAGTCTTGAGCAAGACTTCATTTCTTTTCTTTTTTTTTTTTGTAAAAAAGAAAACTATATAGAAACTACAAAGGAAAATATGCCTAACACTGCATCAAGTGGAAGAAAAACCTATGAAATTACAAAAAGCCCTGTAACATACTGTATGTAATAAGATTTTTGACCCTGACAATGGAATAAACTGCTGCAGAAATAATGTTCCAACTAACCCATCCCCCATTACTGAGTATCCAGGGTGCAAGCTCCTCTTCAAGAACCTCTGCCATGGCATCTGGTAGTTCTTGCAGGTAGTCGGGATGGTTCTGGCGAACACAGTCCACTGCAAGGCCACCGGCCACAGCGTACAATGCTACAACTTTGGCCCATGTCACCTGTAGAAATAACAACAAACAAAGTCAAAGTATCTGAATTGTTCTAGTTATAACTTCCCTTAAAAAAAAAATAATCACACACACACACACACACACACACACACACACACTCTCTTGTGAACAATGCTAGACTGGTACATTGGAAGTAAATAGAACTTCATCCCTCAGATCCTTCCTAAACTCTGGATGGATTAATAGTGAACAACAATCTATGAAGGAAAAAAATGTATATTTGACAATACCTGTATGTTTAACTCCACAAAAAAGACTGAAAAATGTGACTGTATATTCACTTTCTTTTTGCGCTCCCATTTTTAATTCATAACTAAAATTGTACTTGCTTCTGCATAGTCATTTTAATTTTAAATGATACTTTCATAACTAAGTGATTTTAATACAGCACACAGTATAAACACTGAAAATCGGCCATTGGTAACATTTTACAATCTTACAATTCATTTCACAGCAACGTATCAAATGGTATTTTCTAATTGCTAGAGGCACATTCCAATATAGGTATGACTGGAAATAAAGACAAAGTTCTAGTTACAGCAGGACTATGAAATTTTAAAGTTCCAGCAGTGGCGTAGCTATTGGAGGGCTAGGCGGAGTTGTGCACTGGGGCCACCCAGCTCAGGGGCCCCCAAGCACATTTCGGGGGTGCCCAAGCTCAGCTCAGGGGGCTAAAAAAAGGTAAGTGTGTAAATTTTTTATTCAGTTTAATCTTTCATAGTTAAATGGTGTGAATATCTCTCTACTAACTTCTCTGTCTGTGCAGTAACCCTCTGTAACCCTCGGGAATTTAACTTAGGGTTTCTGTACACCAATACGGTGATTAGGAATTTTGCTCTACCACCTCTCTCATACTACCACCAAAATTCCAAACCACCAGGCATCATCACAATGCCAATATGAGTCAAGGCTTTGAGATGGTCCGTATCATTCTGATTAAAGTCAACATCTTTTACAGGTTTCATATTATAGGTTAAACTAATATATTTACAGACCAGTTATATAAATGGTTGGCATCTATGAGCCACTTAGTTATTATTTATTAAACTTCTTAATATTACCCCTTTCTTTACTTATTTTTACTATTGGGGTTTTACAACATTAGACTTTTTGAATTTCCTTACTGATAATCCAACCTAAGAAAGGGTTACCGCCATCTGTCTGTGAACCATGTAAAGTTTTTAGAAATTAATTAATGTAAAATTAATATTGGAGGTAGACCCTCGTGTCAATTGCTTGGGTGAGCACCCACCTTGATCTCTCTTTAAGCTGTTTTAACTATTGTTTCTTGGTTTCAGATAATTTAACAATATTGGCTATCTTTCTCAACAAGTTTGTTATCAGAAATAAATATCTGGTCTGATCTCTTTCACTTCTGTGACCATTTTATAGTCTATCTTCACAAATGAAATTAGTATTTCTGCTGTGGTTTCATTTGATGATAAAGAAGCAGATATTGAATCAGTATCCTCACTCTAGTACTTAATTGAATGATATTATTTCAAAATCAGTTTGGAAACTTATAAAAGAGACCTGTAGGAGTGTAATTAAGAAAGTATAAAAATGGGTAGCTTTGAGATGCAAAACAGAAAATACAAGGGGGTGCCCCTCCCCCCCCCCCCAAAAAAATTATTTTTTAACAGCTATATCTTTTTTTTTTTTTTTACGAAACAACCTTATTCCTTTCAAAATACTCTCCATTACAACTAATGCATTTGTCCCAGTGGTGCTTCCACTGATCGAAAAATTTTCTGTAGTAATCATTAGAAATGGCTGACAGCTCGTCCCTCATTTCTTTCTTGACCTCTTCAGCATTGTCAAATCGGTGTCCTTTCATGTCCCTTTTCATGCGTGGAAATAAGAAAAACATTGCACAGATCCAGGCGAGGTGAGTAAGGTGCGTGGGGCAGTGGAACCATGCCATTTTAACCAAAAATTGCCTAACAGAGACAGCTTGTTGTGCAGGTGCATTGTTGTGGCGGAAGAACCAGTCTCCTGTATGCCACAAATAGGGTCTTTTCTGACGAACACTGTTGCGTAATCTTCTTAAAAGGTTTGATTGACAGTCTGATGTGGGGGAACAAACTCTGAATGAATTATGCCCATGGCAATCCAAAATAAGCAAATGAGCATTGTTTTGATGTTTGATTTGACTTTTTTTTTGGATGGGATGACAATGACGTCTTACACTGGCTTGACTGTTACTTTGTTTCTGGATTGTAACCAAACACCATGACTCATCACCATGAATGAACTTTGACAGAAAATGTGGAGCAATTTCAAGCTGTTGTTGCAAAGCATGACATGTGTCAACTCAACGATCTTTTGGTTGTCAGTCAGAGCCTGAGGAACAAACTTGATAGCAACCCTTTTCATTCCCAAATCTTCAGTTAAAATTCACTGAACTGAGCTCCAAGATAACCCACAAATCTCTGACAGTTGATCAATTGACTGTTGATGGTCATCGATTGACATGTCGCCATTTTTAAACTCAGCGAACCACTTGTACACTTGAGCTTTTCTCATAGCATCATCTTTGTAAACTGTTTTAAACATTAAAACAGTTTCAGCAGCATTTTTACTGAGTAGAAAACAAAATTTTACAGCTGCACTTGAACTTGCCATCATCAAAAACGAAACAATAACAAAACAGCGCTAGCAAAAGCAACCACTGCAGATTAATAGAACAAGCCAAGTCAGCAACACAGGTGGCACTGAACTGACAATGAATTGTGCTGTAAACGCCTAGCAGCAGAAACGAGTACTACACAAGCTCCGTCCACGGCAATGCTATTCCGTTACTTTGGGTACCCCGTCATAGTTATAGTGGTAGAGTCTTGATCTTAGGAAGTAGTGCTGGGCCATGATAAGATTACCATGACGGTTACAGAGTGGAACTCTGAGTTGAGAGAGTAGTTGGCGGAGGAAAATTGTTTCCAGTAAACACAGACTACTATCCTACACCGATATCTGTAACACGGAAAGCAAGGTAGGAGGGGTGGTGCCAACAATTCCTAATCACTAAATTATGAAGCAAATTGCTGGGTTAAATCTCAAATTTCTCTACAGTATGAATGGTGTAAAGGCACTTTGATTAGATGGTAAAATAAATCTTCGTGGCTTTGTGTTCATTATAAGAGTAGGGCTGATATTGGTTGGCACCGAGTTTCACTCTGCTCCTTCTTTCATCTCCATAATACCTTACAATTAATAACACATCTTACAATGATATATCATATTGCATGTATCTCATGTTTTGTAAACAAGGTTCCATGGCGAGTAGTTTGTAATTTAGAGACTGAATAGTTTAAGTTGGTAGCGTAAAATTTCAATGTTAGCAATTGGTTACACTACCTCTGTATCAGACACAATAAGGCAGCAAATGTGTGCTCCATTGCAATTAAATTTAAAAAAAGTGATATGGCTGCAGATTATTATTATTGATGGTGTATAGCGTTCCTGAGAGGCGACTGCCAAAAAGTAGTAGTATTTTTGCTATTGTGATTTGAAATAGTGTGATATGTACTGGTTTACCAAAAAACTAATACTGTAATAGTTTGAGTAAAAACTGAGTATGAAATATATCTGGTGAAAAATATTGAGTGTGGATTTGTTAGATAATTTTTCAAACTGTTTGTATCAGCATTGAAGTTTCATTTTTCTATTAAACCTTATGTGTAATGTGAGCTATCGTCTGAGATTCCATGGCCGAATGGTTTGACAAAATCCATGACAGGCTTCCTTTGCGGTAATATGTTGAAGTGTTGCATATGGCTCAGCAAATGCAGTCTATCTTGAATGAAAAGAAAATACCAAAACACAATGGGTTTATGTTACAATCTACACACAAAACAATACTAATTACAAGAAATGGAAGAAATGAACTGACCTATCTATTACGCCATCAGACTGCTGACAACACAATATGGCAATTGGAATTCAAACAATTTTCTCATGTATGCTTGCTGCTTTCTCTTTTTAGTAACACTGTTACTTTTACATTACACCAATTTACAGATCATCTTACATTTTTACATTTCGATTATGTTATGTATTCACAAATCCTTATTTTTTGGTTGTTTATTTATTACATAGTTTTACCTTTACCTTCATCATAAATTTGAATTGGACACTACTATGAATCACTTTAAATGCAAACCAAAACAGCTGGTTACAGGAACTGAGATACTAGTGACATCACTATCCACTGCTTTTTCCACTGCTTGGTTGACATATCTTATTTACCATGGTTTATCAGTTCTGTCAATAATAGTTAAAATTTGTTTATGAATTCATGACTTTTCACCAATATCTCATCTTCAGTAATTTTATACTTTTTCTATATTTTTAGAATGTATTATTTTTTCCAATTTCTTATATTATTTTTTTCCTCAAATCCTGTTTCCAATACAAATTGGTATACCAGTTTTTCTTCTTTATCTGGTGGTTCATGTGATGTTTTGAATATGGTTTTAATTTTACTTTGTTTCATTTTTTTAAAAAAAATTAAGTGTTTTTACATTTGTCTCCATGGGTTCACTGCTGGATAATGCAGAAAGACAAGTGCTCTACTGTCATCCACAGGTCAGAGTTTTAGGTGACATGCTCTACCATCAATATCAGGCCAGTACACTGTCATCATCATCTGGCAGTGAATCCACTTCAATGACTTGACCATAAAGCCTTAGTTTGCACAACAATTCACTATACAGTATCTCTTAAGTCTTAACATTCGAAACTGAGAAGGATACGAAGAATCAAAAATAATTTAGTGAATCTGATTCCTTTTTACTCAATCTGGTGCATGTCATGCCATGAAAGGGAGAGAATTAAGGACATGTCGACATTACGGTCATTAACAAAAGTTGTGCATTTTCATTTAATTAGATTACTATTAAGGAATGTTCTTCATGCTCTCGTGCACAAATATATGGACACACTGCAAAATGAACCAGCCTCATCCTATTGTTATTACTTCTGCATTTGCACTCTTCCTAGGATAATCCAAGCCAACTTTGTATAAAATACTTTCATTATAACATTAATGTTGTACCATGGGTCTATTTTGTACTTTCATATTAGCATACTATAGAAACCATCATTCTTAAGTTTACCAGCATTTCCAAAGGTGCATGTACATTTGTATGACTAATGTTAAATAATGGGTATTTCTACCTATCGTCCATCTACTTTAATCTTGTACAGGGCAAAAATAGGCGTGTATATGAAAGGGGAGAAAATTGGTACATGGGAAAATTGTTACCAGAGTGTGTTCTCCATTTGAATTAAATTGAATTTTAATTTTTTTTGTTAAATTCAAATACATTCCCTCTCATTATGTTTACTGTATGACTGACCTACCCACACCACATGTAAACTCCCATGTTAAAATTACTGGTACATCCTATTTAACTTCTTGCCCTGCTGTGGCTAGTTGCTTTTAGGTTTCCAGTAGTGTGTTATCTATCAGTAGTATTGGTACAATACAAGAAAAAAAATTCTGTTGATTAGATACATTATTTTTTATTTCTTTATGACTTTATGCCTCATCAAAGTCGTTACAGGAGGGAAAGAACTGGCCACATAGAGTGGAAAGGAATTTGGCCATGGATTTTTGAACCAGTCATGGAGTAATTTGGATGTAGCGATATCGGGAAACTATGGAAAACTGAAATCTGTATGGTCGGATAGGGATTTGAACCTGCGACCTTCCAAGTTAGAGGACCGAGTGTTACCACTCACCCATCATGCCTGGTTCTATTTTTCTATTATTTCCGTTTCATAGTTAAGGTCATCTCCACCTAATGCCTCTGCAATAGGCTATTGTGGGATGTGCAACAGTTTATTTTTCCTGGATGCGTTTAGCACATGCTGACTTATTGAGATGACTTCGACAATTCGACCTATGTCTTAATCTAATCTGGCAATATTACTGGTCAAAAGGAACATGCATTTTGATGTGGGATCTGAATAACGGGAGTGCTTCACACGAACAAAGGAACATTTTCCAGATGGGTAGGTAATCTTAAGGGAGGTAAAAATTGCGGCCAAGAGTGGGATTTGAAAGAGGGCATCCCCACACAATCAACTTCACCACTGAGGCTAGGAGTCAGCCGTCTGTCTGCAGATCGAAAGGTCACCGGTCTCAATGGGAATTTTCAAAGGCCCTTAATGCCAACCTCCACCTCTGACACAGCTTGCCGTGCCATGTAAGGTATGCCAGAATGCTCTGTGGTTAGCTTTCCACATTAAGCTGTAAGTCCATTTTAACCAGTAGGATTACCAGATTAGGTTAAGGTAGCCACAACAGAGGAGCACCTATCGAAATCGAGACTCTGTCAATCGGACCATTCAGAGATATCGTGGTCAACAATGCCTTATGCAATAGTACTCAATGAGCCACTGAAGTATTCATATCAAGAATTCAAATGAGTGTTGAGGCTTGTCACCTGCTCTCCAGCCTTGAAGAGCTCCCGGGCGACGGCGGTGAAGATGAGCGCTGCGGACTTGTCGCCAGCGAGCACTCCTCCTGGCGCTGAGCTGGCCTGCCGAGACACGCAGCTGAACAGCTTGGGGTGCATGCGCTCGAGCTCACGGCCCACGCTCGACAGCTCGGGGAACACCGGCGGTGAGCAGCGGAGCCGCTGCAGTCCGCACCTGCAGCAACAACTTGCTGATACAACCTCTGCCTTCACAATTATCCTAATGGAAGCAAACATCTATGAACATGGAGAAATAGTCACATTCTGAAAACACAACGCTACACATGTAAAAGTGTATAAAAACTGGAACTGCAAACAATACCTTGCATTACATGTAGGTGATAGATTAAATTCTTATAAAATATGGCTCTTTTCATAGACCTCACCATTTTTTAAATTTTTCTTGCACAAGGAATTAACGAAATAAATAAAACTGACAATTGCTTTAATTATACTTAAGCATATTATTATTATTTTTTTTATTTACCTCTATGCCACAAATTTGACAAAACTATTATTTGCAGACTAAACAAGATTTATTTTCTTTTTTCGAAAAAGCATTACAGATCACCATGGTTTTGTATATCTTTGATCAATCATAAACAAAAGTCACTGCAGTGTGTACTAAAAACTGACATCCTTCCAACCAAGTCCTCCCCCCTTCCCACCATTTTTCTTTTCAAAAACTTTTTTACTGCCTACAATTTTTTTTGTGACGGATCTGTCATTTTTATTCAATAAGGACAGAAATATTGCATAGCCACTATCGCATAGATCTTCACCTTAAAATACGTTCTTCCGGTTGAAAATACATTGCAATCTCTTTACAAGTAAGTTCCTGTGCCAATTCAAATAGCGACACATTTATACATGTACACAACAGGTATTCTGCTAAGACTAGTCGGAAAAATGTTTTGAATGATACAAAATGCTCTGGTGTGGCAATAACACAAACACAACAATAACCTTAAAACATGTTTATTCATAATTATTATATTACAGTAGCTGAGATCAATACGAAGCAATAGAAAAACTTCAAGAAATTGGTGGTGACTAATAGAAAAGATGAAAGTTTTTCCTTTTGAGCTTTAACAGCTTGGTGATGGATGGAGAGAAGCTAGTAATGGAATTTGGAGATTAAAAGCAAAGGGAGAGAAATAATTCAGTAGCATTTTAAGTAACCATCCTGCCGTTCTCTTGGAGCGATTTTGGGTAAATTGTGAAAAGACGAAACTTAACTCTGTTCCTCCTGGACTGGAACATTATCACTCTGTACAGATTTATGAAATGACTGTCAAAGAAGCTAAGCAGCAGTATCTTTGTTAAAAATACTTCCACACATTATGATGTACATGCTAATTAACTGTCCCCTGTATTCAATAACAACTGTTATAGGATCCAGTCTTGGGTTAAATTACACCACACTCCAGCAATAGTCTTTTCTTTTCAAATATAACCATCTCCTGTTTAACACATTCAGTTTGTAATACCAAACAAAAGCTCGAACTTCGTGTGGAAGACTGTTGCAGTGACAAGAAAATTTCTTCCCCTTTGTTCTTTGAAATCGGTTATTTAACATCAAACGCAGAAGCCACAATATCTATGCAGCTAACAGTTGAATAAAACTGGAACTCCATCATGATTAATAGAAGTATTGTAAGATAGATACTTCACATGTCTAACAACAGAATGTAACATGCAGACCAGAAAAATTAATTTTTCTATTTAAAACTTAAGAATTGTCTCTTTAATAACGCCAACCCTAATGTCTTCAATGTAGATGAGCTGTAAGCCCTTAAAAAGTAACAAAAAAAATTATAAAAATAAAAACTTTAATAACTTTTGTTCTTCCTTGAACCTCTCCAACTTCCTCAAGGTCGGTTTTTTGCTGGATAAGAAGTGTTGGGATTTGGCTGGATTGTAGCAGAGTAAGATTGTTATACAACTTTCCTCCTGGGAAGGCATCCATCTGTGTGCGATAAGTGTAATACATAGTTTATGAGGCAGAGATTGGGGACAGTCCAGGCTTACTCCTTGGTGATTGCAGAAAACACCCTAAAATCCGCAATCAAGGCGGCCGGTATGTGGGGACCAGGACTCTGTCCTGCAACACATTACCTCCCCGATCCAATGAGTGGCATCTTGGTGCACTGAATCATACTAGTGGATAAAAAAAAAATAACCCACTTAATAACTACTTCCCAGTATTCAGAAAATCGTGAATATCGTTTAGTTACTAATCTGACCAAGACTAAGGGCTATTATGAAGTCCAACACGTCTGGAAGTTGAGGACTGCGATGAGCTTACTTGAATTGAGTAGATGCATAGCAAAATCTTGTAGTTTCAATGTGTTTGTAACTTAAGTGAAAAACTCACATCTTTTAATGTTTATAACAAATATCTTGAATATGGTCATTAAACTTTCTTGGCTCTATAAGAAACTCCTCAAGTTACAGTCGATAATGGTCACCTGTGATTTTTGTCGCAATTGATACTGACGGCAAGCAGACGGAGTGCCAAAATCAATTTGTGCACTAATTGTCTTTTAAAGAATGCAGGTTTCAGGAATAGCGAACGGTCACAAGCTGTTTCCCCCCTTGAAAATCAACAAATTACAGCTAACCACTGCTTGCATGAGGCAAATATCAATGGAAACAGAAAATGTTAATCCAATGCATTGAATCCAAATAAATTTTCTAATTACCTCCTTAGTCACTCTTTGACAGCACTTTTTTTTTATTGAATTTGACACAAAGATGGGGTATCACTAGGCGCGGATAACATATAAATAAAAGGTAAAGGGGGTATTTTCTGAGTTGTTAGCTAAAGCTGTACAGGAGCCCATTTCCTGGAGAAAAACTAAATTCATATTCACAGTTCAGAAGTGAGTTTAGAATGGTCATTATTGGTGCGGATTTAAATTTACCAGGTGTCAACTGGGCAGGTAATAAGATTAATAATGCAAGCAAACAAAGATTTGAAAATACCTTAATAAGGGAAGGAGGCTTTACACAAGTGGTAGAGCTGAACACAAGGGTGCAGAATGTGTTGGATATCTTTCTAATAAAGCCAGTTGATAAGCTTGTGGGCTATCAAATAACTGAAGGGATAAGTGATCATGAAGCAGTTTGGATGGATGTTAAAGGATTCAGTATACCAGTGGCCAAAGCTGAAGGAGGAAATAGGTATAGAAGGTCCAAATACGGGCTACCACTTGCCTTTGCCACTTGGTCCTTGTGATTTTCCTGGTCACTTAGTATTGATAATTTTGATGTAACTTGCTTTATAAACAATGATGAAGGTGATATAAGGGTTAAATACGTCAATAACAAGTTTTAATTTTCCAAAATCAAAGGATTAAAAAAATGTAAAATGACTGATTTTCAAGAAGTTGTTCAAATACGGGCTACTTGCATAAAAAGGGAATTTTATCTCCTAATAAATTAAAGAACACCAAATTTTGTTCAAAAACTTTAGTAACTTGACAATTTACAATCTCCTCACTTCCTTTCTTTTTCTTCTTTTTTTTACTGGCAGAAGTTACAGAAGTTTACATTTTCCATTCCAGCACATTCAGTTTCTGCCCAACCTTCACACTTGTAGAACTGAATCCACACTTCGAATCTGACATCATCTGAAAAGAGTCCATCACGGAAATTGCATGCTGCGTTGTTGTCACCACATTTATCCCCCAGAGAGATCATCAATGTCACCATCGTCAATGTCGTCATCGGTAGGAGGGACCCTATGGTCTTTTTCTGAGTCCAACTCTTTGCTGAGCTTACCCAATGGGCTTTTTTGTTTGGCTTCGCAATTTTGAATTATTTTTCTTTGCTAAGGCAACTGATTACACTTTCACAATCGTCCGACTATTGTTCAATGCTGTATGCTTCACACTTTTCTTCAACCATTCGCTGTAAGGAGATCCGGTTATGATATACGTCTTGGCGCACTTGCATCAACAATTGCTTTTTCTTTGCAAGGGTGGGGATTGAAGGTACATCAAATAGATTAACCCTTTTGGATGTTGAAGTTTGAGCAGTTAGTCGTTAATTCAGGGTGCTAAAATCTTTACATTTTCAAGTCAAGAGCTAACCCATTATTGGACCACCAATGGTAGCCTGTTTTTAGACCATGCAGCACTTCAAGTTGATGGTCTCGGCAGCCATTACAAAACAAACAAATCGAATGGGATAGGTGTCCTGCGTGATGCTCAGGTCATGTACTTTGGGATAAGGTGGAAGCCATTTAATTTACTGAGTAAGTAAGAAAGAGATAAATTAATGTTGATATACCTTGAAAGGTTCTGAGTTTTTCAAAAGCAAGTTTTCCGATAAAACAATTTGTGCCAACGCACGTGTGTGACAGACCAAGTTCATTTGCTCACTACTCTTCTCTTACCACTTGATATTCCTTTCAGTGACATTCTCGCATTCTCGTACCTGTGCACAACCCCCTTCCTCCACTTTCAGCAAGTAGCACGTATTTAGACCCTAACCCATCTTTGGACCTTCTCCTGTACTTGTATAAAAAGTCAAGGATTTCGAAACTGAAGAGATATTTTGGGGAAACTTTCAGGAAATTGAAGGAAAGCACTAGTACAGAGAAGTCCGAATGAGGAAAGTTCAAGGGGAGAGAAAAAAAGGTGGAGAAACATTAATTCCAAACAGAAAATAAAGGAAAGTACAGAAACTACATACTATAATAGGAAGGTGACTTGGTTAAACAGATTGGTGCGAAGAAAACATAACAGAGTTTAGAGACAGCAAGGCAGTAGGGAATATTTGAAACAAGTAAACAAGGAATTAATTATAGCAAAGAGGGTAGCTAAAGGTGAGTTTATGAATAATATTATTGGTGTAGGGGGACCACGGATAGATGCATCTAGAATTTTCTATGGCTATGTTAGAAAACTGAGGGGAAGGGTGGGTGTTGAGACAATGATAGATAAGAACTGAAAAGAAGTTACTGAGGATTAAAAAAAAAACAGAAACTTTTACTAACTGATTTAGCGAGACCACTAGAAACGATGATTTTGGAAAAGGAGCGTGTAAATCGGAAAACAAGCTTAACCTCACAAAAATATTATAAATAAATAAAAATAATGGACTTCATCTTGAGGATATCATGAAGGAACTAAAGAAACCAAAAAATCATAAATGGGATTGTGTAGATAATATTACTATGGATGACTTAAAGATAGCAGGATGTGACATTATACCTTATCTTGAAACATTATTTAAATTAGTATGGATTCTTGCTGCTTACCAGAGGACTGGAAAAGTGCGATAGTATTATTGGTGACAAATTGGGTCGAAAGTTATAGGCCAATCAGTTTGAAATCAGTGGTAGATAAATAATGTAAATATCAGAAATATATGTGAGGAGTGTAAGTGGTTTTCAAGTCCACAAAATAGCTTTAGACAAAGACATTCATGAGAATCTAAGGCACTAGACTGTATACAAAATGTTTTGGATGAAATGGACAGTGAATCCCAAATGGATAGTGTAGCACTATATTTTACAAAGGATTTTGACAGAGTAAGCCATAAGATGGTGGTAAATAAGGTAAAAACTATTGGAGTGGCCGAAAAAGTGATTTCCTGGGTAGAAGAGTTCTTAAAAGATAGAAACAAAATCTCAGGGTAGAAAATGCAGTATGAAAAGAAGTGGAATTGAAAATGGGAGTGTTTTGGGACCATTGATATTCGCTATTCTAATGAATGATTGTGTTGATGGTGTACTATCAGAAGTCAGGTTGTTTGAAGACAACAAAGCTATATAGTAGCATCAAAACTGCAGGGTGGTCTGGACAGGTTATATAGCTTGGTAGGTCAACATGGGGTGAAAATAAATGCAAACAAGAGTCAATTTATTAGGTACATAGATAAAATACTAAAAACTGATTATAATTATAAGGTGAGGAAACAATTGCTTGCTGAAGACTTGAAATGTAAATACCTTGCCATAACATTTAATAAACTCAACTGGGTAGGACACATTGCACAGGTAGTAGAAAAGGTTTCAAAAGGCTTCACTTGTTGCCGAGAAGGGACGTACCAGAGAAGGAGGGAAATTGCTTTACAAAATTCTTATCAAACCGTTACTTGAATGTGTATAGTATGAGACTCATATTGCCGCATGAACGCCAGTGTACCGTCTGCCAGCATGGCGCAGCGGGTAGCGTCACGAATTGCGGTACCGAAGGTCGCCGGTTCAATCCCGCCCACTGACAAAAATTATTTAATTCTGTTTATTATTTCCAGAAGATTCTACATGTTTCCTAAGGTCACTTGTAACTTCTACACATTTCATTTGTTAACTACTCTTGTAATCTCTAGTACGTTCTATCTGTGTATAAATAGAAGAGCATTCTGCCCAAGAGGCAGTCAGTGCTGCGTGTATGTTTGAGTTCTCAATAAACCTGTTCTCAGTTTAAGTGCTGTGTTCATTGACAAGTAACCTTCGAATTCACACCTGTCCCCGGTTCCAACGCGACATAGTTTGGTGGAGACGCCGGGTACCCTGTGCAACAGCTGCATCGTCGTGGCTCCGATTAGGCAACGTAAAAGTCGCCGCCTACACGGACTGGAACCGGACTACAAAGGATATACTCAGTACGTCCTTCCGAAAGTCCGCGTCATTAGGAAACCCATGGCGGCAAGCCAGCTGCACATTCGACACCCATCGGTGTTCTCTGGAGACGCTGGACAGGATCCTAACAAATGGCTAAAAGGGTTCGACCGAGTCGCCAAGTACAACAGGTGGGATCATACCATGTGCTTGGCAAATGTTTATTTCTATCTGGACGGAACCGCCCAGCAGTGGTTCGAGAACAACGAAGAAAAACTGAATAACTGGGAAATGTTCCAGACGGAACTTAAGAAAACGTTTGGGGACCACCAGCGACAAATCCGCTCGGCGGAAGAACAACTGAAGAACCGGGCCCAACGACATGGGGAGCCGACGCAATCTTACATACAGGATGTTTTGGCCCTATGCAACGTAGTCAACCCGAATATGACTGAAGCCGACAAAATCACGCACCTAATGAAAGGTATTGCAGAAGACATGTACCAAGCTCTTCTGATAAAAGACGTCGCTACGACGGAAGAGTTCATCAAGTGGTGCCAGCGGATTGAGGAGATGCAACAAAGGAGGGTTGGGCGAAAGAAGTATGACAGACTTCCCAACGTAGTCCCTATGGCAGTTGTGGAAGACCAGCACGACTTTGCGTCTCTCATACGACAAATTGTGAGAGAAGAATTACAACAGTTCATGGCAGCTGGGACTCTTGAACCGAGTGAGCATCAGATCATGGCCATGGATGTAAGCCCAGTGGGTCATGAAGGAGCCGACGCGGCGGAAAAAGAGGTATTTCAGACAATAGCTCCTGTCTGCCGAGCCAATCGCACTCGACGTGAAGAATGGCCTCGCCCTGATATGACGTATGCTGCAGCTGCCAAACGGCAGCCTAGGAACCGGCCGACACGGCCACAACCAAATCCTCCGGCACCTATGACGTCCCGCAGACGAACGGACGTCTGGAGGACAGAAGACAACGCGCCAGTATGTTTCCACTGTGGGCGCCCTGGACATGTCATACGCTACTGCAGAGAGAGAAGACGAGTATTTGACGATTATTTTGCCGCAAGACGTCCGCCATCCGAACAGTTCTACCCCAGGCAGCCACCCGCTGACGAGTTCGGTCGACCTACGGGAAGAAGCCCATCGCCGTACCCTAGACGAGGTCGATCCCCGACGCGCCGCTGCCGTTCATCGTCGCCGGACAGAGCTACCAGCCGCTCCCCTAGCCGCCGCACGCAGGAAAACTAAGCAAGGCGACCATCTACGGAGGTGAGGCCGCCGCAGATGAAAATCCTCCATGGATGACAGTCACTAAGATGTCGGGAAATCTCATCAACGTTATAATCGACGGCCAACCTGTCCGGGCGCTGGTTGATTCAGGAGCTTCTTTCTCCGTATTGTCGGACAATTATCGTCGCACACTAAAGAAGACAATGTTCCGTGATACGGGGGCAACTGTGCTAAAGGTCGCAAATGGAAAGTACGTCCAGCCAGCTGGAGCTTGTGTCGCGAGAATAACCATCAACAACAGGACCCAGCCAGTTGAATTTGTCATTTTAACAGAATGTAGTCATAATGTCATCCTTGGATGGGACTTCCTTAAGGCATCCCAAGCTGTCATTGACTGTGGAACGTCTGAGCTGCAAATTGAAGAAGTCGTTGCGACGGGTACACGTAACACAGAATCTTCTGGGAAGTTATTCGCCGTTGACAACGTGACAATCCCGCCGTTCGCAATGAGAAGAGTCCCAGTCAAAAACACGGACGACCGCAACCTTGAAGTGCTTGTCGATAGTAGAAAGTTTATTAGGCTCACGAAAGAAATCTACATACCAGCGGCTATCATAAGCATTATCGGTGGTCGAGGAGACATTTGGATCACCAACTGTCACGAGCAGTCACAAATTATCCCCAAGGGAATGTGCATAGGGACAGCTGAACCAGTCCAGGAGGGCGAGCTCAACGTCATTAACGAAGATCCATGCTCTGTTACTAGTACCGACAACACGCTGGAGGAAACAACTATGGAACTGCCAATAGGGTCCGGCCTGACCAAGGAACAACACCACCGGGTGTTAGCTATACTACGCCAATTCTCTGGTGTATTCACACCCCAGCAAAAAAAAGGTCAGACGAAACGGCCCACGATAAAGCATCGTATCAATACTGGGGATCATCCGCCCATTAGCCAGCGCTCGTACCGATTGTCACCAGTCGAAAGGCGAATAATTCGAGAGGAAGTGGAGAAGATGTTGCATAATGACATTATTCAACCTTCGGAGAGTCCTTGGTCATCTCCGGTGGTCCTCGTAAAGAAGAAGGATGGTACGTGGCGATTCTGTGTCGACTATCGGCGGCTGAACAAAATCACAAAGAAAGATGTCTACCCACTGCCGCGCATCGACGACGCCTTAGACTGCTTGAAAGGAGCTACATACTTCTCAACCATGGACATGCAGACAGGCTACTGGCAAATCGAGGTTGACGAAGCTGACAGAGAAAAGACGGCTTTTATTACACCTGATGGCCTCTATGAATTCAAAGTAATGCCATTCGGATTATGCAACGCTCCGGCCACATTCGAACGCATGATGGACAACTTACTTCGACACCTTAAGTGGACGACGTGTCTTTGTTATTTAGATGACATTGTTGTTTTCTCGAAAACATTTGAAGAACATCTGAGTCGCCTGTCAACGGTGCTGAAGTGTGTTCAGACTGCAGGACTCCGCCTCAATCCGAAGAAGTGCCTCTTCGTCGCCAGAGAGATAAAAATCCTGGGGCACCTGGTCAACGGAGATGGCGTCCGCGCTGATCCAGATAAAGTAAGGGCAGTCATGGAATTTCCAACTCCTCAGCACATTCGTGATGTGAGAAGCTTTCTTGGGCTGTGCTCATACTTCCGGCGTTTCATAAAAGGATTCTGTAACATGGCACGTCCACTGCAAGAACTTTTGCAGGGAGACGCCAAGTTTTACTGGGATGAAACTAAAGAAAGATCTTTCCAGGCACTTAAGGAGGCTCTAACTTCCGCACCAGTTCTAGCCTTATACGACGAGAATGCAGAAACTGAACTTCACACTGACGCCAGCGGTTATGGGATCGGTGCAGTGCTTGTGCAAATTCAGGAAGGTGCTGAGAAGGTGATAGCCTATGCATCAAGAGTATTCTCTAAGCCCGAGATAAACTACTCTACAACCGAGAAAGAATGCCTCGCAGTTGTCTGGGCTATCAACAAGTTTCGTCCGTATTTATTCGGCAAACCTTTCACCGTCGTAACAGACCACCATTCTTTATGTTGGCTAACCAGCTTGAAGGATCCATCAGGTCGACTAGCAAGATGGGCACTTAGACTTCAAGAGTACGACGTCACGGTGGTATTCAAAAACGGACGCAAACACAAGGATGCCGACAGCCTTTCAAGGAATCCTTTAATAGAACACAACAGCATGAATGGAATTTCAGCCCTCGCTGAATTAGGTGACGTTGCAGCTGAACAGAGGGAAGATTCAGAGTTATTAAGAACCATAGACGCCTTGGAGAAAGGAGAACCGGCCAAAGGAGGGTTTCAATTGATAGATGGGACATTGTATAAGAACAACTACGATCCACTAGGCCCCAAGTGGCTTCTGGTCGTTCCAGCTCATCTCCAGCCAGCTATTCTCAAGTATTTCCACGACGCTCCAATATCCGGTCATCTGGGATTTGTGAAGACCCTGGACCGAATCAGACGCAGGTATTACTGGAAGGGTCTCTACCGATCTGTCAAGCATTATGTGAGTCACTGTAAAGAGTGCCAGCGACGGAAACATGTGCCGCAATTACCTCCAGGTCATCTAGTACCAATTCCACCTGCAGCAGTTCCATTCCACCGAATTGGGATCGACCTTTTGGGGAGGTTCCCGAAGTCGACAACCGGTAACCGATGGATAATAGTCTGCACCGACTACCTCACGCGCTACGCTGTCACCAAACCTGTGCCGACTGCAGAAGCTCCAGAGGTTGCAAAATTTCTAGTAGAAGACATTATTTTGAAGCATGGAGCACCACGTGTGATGATATCCGATCGTGGAAAGGTATTCCAGTCAAGACTAGTATCAGAGGTCATGTCAAGATGCGACGTTGTCCACAGGATGACAACTGCATACCACCCTCAGACAAACGGTCTCACAGAACGCTTCAACAAGACATTAGCCGATATGCTGTCGATGTATGTGGATGTTGAGCAGAAGGATTGGGATACAATACTGCCAGTGGTCACATTTGCTTATAATACAGCAAGGCAAGATACGACAGGCTTCACTCCGTTTTTTCTGCTCCATGGCCGTGAAGCTGAGACCACAATGGATACGCTGTTCCCATTCCAGCCGGACGACACTCAGGATGACTATATAAAACAGCTCATTACCAGGGTCGAAGAAGCAAGACAGCTGGCTCGCATACGAACACTGGCCACCCAGGAGAGGGACCGTCAGCGGTATGACGGCAAGCACCGACCTGTTGCGTACAACCCAGGAGATCTCGTATGGATTTTTACCCCTGTCCGGAAGGTTGGGCTATCAGAAAAGTTACTGAAGCGGTACTTTGGTCCGTATCGTGTCATACGCCGCCGGTCAGACGTCACATACGAAGTCGAGGATTATGAGCCGTCTTCGAAACGACGAAAGCGAAGGGACATTGTTCACGTCCTCCGCATGAAGCCTTACTACAATCCTGACGAGCAGCTAGGCACAACCAGCTTCTTGTTCAAGGACTCTGAGGACGGTTTGGATACTGAGGAAGTCGGACAGGAAGATAATAGTACAAACAGGAGGGGCCCTCCAGAACTGCCATACAGAGGACCCACGACAAGATCAAGATCCAGGACACTTCAGCGTGCCCCAAAAGAAATCTAACAGCGGGACGCTGTTTTCCTCAGGAGAGGGAGCAATGCCGCATGAACGCCAGTGTACCGTCTGCCAGCATGGCGCAGCGGGTAGCGTCACGAATTGCGGTACCGAAGGTCGCCGGTTCAATCCCGCCCACTGACAAAAATTATTTAATTCTGTTTATTATTTCCAGAAGATTCTACATGTTTCCTAAGGTCACTTGTAACTTCTACACATTTCATTTGTTAACTACTCTTGTAATCTCTAGTACGTTCTATCTGTGTATAAATAGAAGAGCATTCTGCCCAAGAGGCAGTCAGTGCTGCGTGTATGTTTGAGTTCTCAATAAACCTGTTCTCAGTTTAAGTGCTGTGTTCATTGACAAGTAACCTTCGAATTCACACCTGCCCCGGTTCCAACGCGACAATATTTGGGCTTTAAATACAGAAGTTGGAGGGGGTGTAATGAAGGACTGCTAGAATTGTCTTTGGGAATTTCTGCAGAACATAACCAATAACTGTTATGATAAAAGGAGCTGGAATGGGATTTACTGGAAGGCAGGAGGAGGCTGAAGACAGCCATGGGAGTATACAAGGCTTATATTGGTGATGATGCAAGGAAAGATAATGGTGGAAGAATTAGGAGGGGTTTATAGAAGGGAAAAGATGTTCATGATCACAAGCTGGCACTAGACTTCAGGCTCAAGGGTGTGAGAAGATTTTCTTTCGGTGGTAATGGGATCAGGGATTGGAATAAGTTACCAAGATAAATTATGATTAATTTATCAACAACGCCGAAAGAATTTAAAGTTGAAATTTGTAGAGGGAAAATAGGTAATACAGGAAAAGGGAAAAATGGGTGTGTATGGAAATTGTCACCCGAGCGTGCACTCCTTAGCAATTAAATTAAATTAAATATTAAATTTTAATACTCTAGAAAATAGACTTACAGCCTTTGTTTGACCAAACTTGCATATGGATCTCATTTTATAAGGCTACTAACAACGAGATCCCACAAAAACAATTCTTGTAAAAATACGCCAAGTCTCATGCTTGTGTAGTGACAAAACGTTATGAGATCTTCTTCTGAGCCAAGTCTACACTTTACAATGTGTATTCACCTCACTTTGTGAAACAGCATGGTTTCTCTCGGTGTCCTATGTCATTTATTTAGGGGAGGGGGGGGGGGGAATCTGGTGACTTAGCCATTATGCGTGCCATGTTTTAGTTAACCTATGAAAATACCTTAAATATGTTGCTTGGTAAAACTTATAAATACATAAAAGCCAAGATTTCCCTCGCTCTTTTTCAAATTTAACAAGTATATATTAGGCCTTCAATTTCAGTAAAAATTATGACGTGCAGAATGGCCAAGTCACCAGAATTTTTTTTCTGTTCTAAATAAATGACCTATGACACCGAGAGAAACCATTCTGTTTCACAAAGTGAGGTGAATACACACTGTAATGTGTAGACTTTGCTCAGAAAAAGATCACGTAACTTTTTGTCACTACACAAGCACGATTCTTGGTCTATTTTTACAAGATTTTTTTTTGTGGGATCTCATTTCTTTTTGTAAATGAATGGCTGATTCTGAATCGCTGCTTAAATGTAATGATTCCATTTGAAAATTGGTGAATAAGAAAATTTCAAAAATGAAGACATGAATATACATTACCAACAATGCCCCACTCTCTGAAAACTATAGTTGTGCACTGTAGCTGAACAATGCAGATTGTCACTGGTTTAACTACCACCATAAATAAATTACTAGTAACTTCCAAACCAAGCATATGAGCAAAGTAAAATTTAAGATATTAGTTATACTCACTGATCTCTAAAAATAATTCTCAGGCATATAGCTTCATCAGGAGCAAAGCAATTAAACCGCAAATATGTGCCAGAATTTTTTATGTTTGGGATTTTAATTAAATAAATACGGGGAAATACTCCAATATTAGACTTTTCTTATGATTTAGGTATGAAACTATATATGTGTACCAAATTACTTGTTTCTAGGATTACTGGATGTACAGCGGAATTTTGATGTTGGGGTGTGGCGGTCGAAATAAAATTTTTAATGTCAATAACTTTCAAAGTAAGAAAAGGAAAGAAGTAAAATTCAACACATTAGACTTAGTAAGCTTACGCTAAAATGAAAATCTGAGCTATATAAAATTGCTAGGGTAAAAAGCATTTTCACGTTAGGGGTAGGTAAAAGGTAGATATATGGAAATTTACGAGTTTCAGACTTTTATTATAATGTGTGGGTAAAATGTTATCTTTGTACCAAATTTCAGCTTTCTATGGCTACGGGAAGTACCTTAGATGTTTGATGATCTCCAGTCAGAGTGAATGACAAAATCTCTTAAGTTTGCATCCGAATAACATCCGAACTAAGAACTGTAACGAAATAAAAATGAGTATGTTTGCTAAAATTGTTGATATCTATGCATCACAGAAATTGGAGACATGTAGCATGAATACGACCGAAGAAATTGAGATTCAAAAATGGCCCAAATCGTTTCGAGAAAAGGGAGGCCGTGTCGCCGTTGACTCGACTTGGCGGGTTGTAACTAACACCAAATGTAAATGTGATGAAAATTTATTCGTACGTACCCATAAATATTCGTTAAAAACTCAAACATAATTTTAAGTAAACAAATTTTTAGGGATTAGTTAAAAAAATCGCCAGATACCTCTTACTGAGTGTCTGATTTAGATGTTGAGTTTTGCAAATAGAACCTGGTGCGAGAGTGGTAATGTTCGGTAGTGACATTTGAAAGACGAGGATTCAAATCTCGGTCGGGTATTCCGGATTTCAGATTTCCGTGATTTATGGAAATACAGGCAATGTCGGGATGGTTTTTCTAAGGGGCTTAGCTAATTCATTTCCGTTACCTCTTCCCGCGCTAAGGTCCTGCACGTAGTCGAGCCAAAAAGTCCTGGTCAGACAAAAGTCTTTCAAGAACACACTAAGGCGAGGAACGTTGCCAAATTACTCCTGCTCTTCGAATACCCAAGGCAGGACATTGCAGTCTGAATAGCATTTTATGAGAGATATTTGTTAATAGGCACAGTAACGTGAACGTGTTTAGGTCATAAAGACATATTAACGAAATTCTTGTCTGCAGTGACAGAATGAGATTTAAAATTTCATACCAGAACAAAAAGTGGTGATTAAACTCTGTTAATGGACAGTAACGAAAGACCTGTGGAATATCTGAGAACGTAAGCAAGCTGGGTTTTCGCCAGATCACAGTCACCATCATCTGAAAAAATACCTAAACGAGTTCTTTTTTGTGTTGTGCAGCATGATCTGAATAACGCCTAGGTTTGGAGTAGACAGTAGAGGGTCTGACTATTGTCTTCACGATTAACGGTGATGAACCTGCAAAACGCTGATCTGAACCTTTGCACCAGGCAGGTTTCAAACGAAATTTCATCAGAAATGAAAAGTTAATAAGAATGAAAACTATCGTGCTTATTTTCTACCTGTATAGGCTGTATTGCTGTCACGTTTCGGACGAAACCAATCGCCGGCCGAACTGGGAAAGGAGCACCTTGTAATGAATGATCTCAACTATCCAAGCATATACACAGGTATGGCATATAGGCTACATTGGTATGGTTCTGTTGTGGACCCTGTACTTTAAGTCGTCCAATGGAATCATCTATCTGAACTGTCGCGAGCATTTCTAATATTATGGGAATGATATCTAGTAGACCCCATTGTAAAACTAAATACAGTGTTCAAAATTGTTAGTTGTACAAGTATTTTATTTTTTAATGCCAGTAAGATTAAGCCGCAGTAACACAGAATTTAAATAAGCGACAACAATTCCCAATTCTAGATTTCGATTTTCGTTGTTTAAGTCGTACTAAATTAATCAATTCAGTAATTTTCAAATTGTTGTAGTCATTGGCAATTTTTAAAAATCTGGTATATTAGATCATTGCTGGATTTTAAGTAAACAACTGGCACTTATTTGTGACACTGCAATACAGTGGTGTGCATTAATGAAGAGAAATGCAACCCGACATTATTACTACACTCTTGCATGGAAGACAGGCTAGAAATATTAGGTATTCTTTCGTTCGGAAATTCGCAACTAAAGTCATTTTAAAGTTTTGGAAATAATCGTCAAAAAGTTGTAAAGCAGGCATTTGAAATATTATTATTATTATTTGAAACAAATTTTACTTCCATTGTGAAGCTGAGCCATCTGGTGTATGTTGGTAGAACCAGTCTTGAAGAGCGACGTATCATAATGATCCACGAGCTACCTTTCGAGACAATTGCGTCGCATTTAACCGGTTGTAAATGTTCACACTGTGCGTCGGACGGCGACTGTTGATTTGTTGGGACGTTAACTTGGCCGCTATATTGGTACCTTTCAGAAAAGCAGACCATCTGGCACCTCTCCATTACTCTCATCCACAACGGGAACAATTCTACTGGAGAAGGCAGACGAAAACACACCCACTACATACTTGAGGGAATTTGTTATGGAGGGCTCACATCATCCATAGTAACCACTTGTACTAATCATCCCAATAACTTTTTTACTGACCATGTTGCCAGTTGTTGCACAAATGTTTTAAAGTAAACATGGGCTATTACCAACTGTTTCATTAATGTTTTTCACCAGACGAGATTTGCATCAGTAGCTGCAAATATTCATATTGTTATACTTGTATCGGTATAAATGAGTAAATGTTATATACATTCAATCTACAATGTTGTAATGCCTGTACAGTATTATGTTGGTTCTCTCTACTAATATTAATGTCCATAGTGTTGTAACAGTATTATGTTGGTTCTCTCTACTAATATTAATGTCCATAGTGTTGTAACATCTGTATAACAAGCACAACCTTGTATGGATATTGATTTACCTGAATCACTGACAAACTTTATGTAGATACACACTACATACGAAGATTGTGGTACCTACCACATGTCACTCCGGAAAAGCATTTTCTGCACTTATCTGGAGAGGTATGCATTCTAAAGTTAACCATTTTCACTGAAATCATAGGTACACTTGCTCTTTGACTTGTTGAACATGCACCAGCACGAACCTGCGCGTGGAGAGGCCGGAGCGGCGCAGGCGGGCGCGGATGTAGTGTCCGCAGAGCGCGCGGCCCTGCTCCACCACGTCGCAGGCGGGCGCGTTCAGCCAGCCGATGGTGTGCGACAGCTTGCGCGACACCGCGTCGCTCACGTTGCTGAACCGCCGGCGGGCCATCGCAGACAGCTCGCCCGCGCCGCCCACCACTCCTGCGGGCACGCCACCAGTCACAGCCGCAACTCTAAATCGCCTTCAATATTATTAATTATTTGCGCAGATCACAATCTTTGCACTTCTTTGGAATTTGGCATTAAATTTGTGGCAGCACTAGTGTTGTAAACAAACTTTTTTTCTAACTTGGAAAAAAAAATGTAAAAAAACAGGAAAAAAACGTTTTTTTTCTGGGACTCGTTTTTTTTCATAACTACTAAATCTCAAATTTGTAAGGCATTTATCGTTTGATATGGCTGTTTTAGAGTTTATACTAAGTACTTATCTTAATTTTTAAATCTACTATACTTTTCTGGTTCAGTAGGAAAGAAAATTACGAAAAAATTGGCAACATTGAAGGTTTCATTTACGAACGGGGACTTCCCGAAGAGTCTTGGTTGCGAGGGAAGGAATCCCCGTTCCCCGTTATTTGGATTGATACTTGCTATTTGAACTAGTGCTGTCAACCTGAGATGTCCCATTCTGTAGATCTCATTATTTATCAGTAACAAGAAATGTTATTGTTAGATTCAGTAGTGTTATTACCATAATGTATTTAATTTACATAAGTTCATTTCATTTGATTTGAGTGCGGTTCTCGACCGACAAGGTTATCATAAGGAATGTTTAATATTATTACTTGTCATAGAAAGGATAATGGTTGTAACATAGTGGATAGGCTAGTGAGTAATAAAGAATGTACTTTATTGAGGCCTGGTTGACGTTCAAAAGAACAGACTTCCCTTGTGTTACCGAGTGTTTTGGGGCATTAATTTACTGAAGTGATGGAGAGCTTCTCGGATATAGTAGAGGTTTGTTTAAAACAATGGACACAGTGTTACATTGTGAGCTCCCCTGTGTGGATGTTCGACGAATGAAAGGTTTCTTTGAGAGCCCCAATCATAAAATGTTCCAGCGGAGCTGTCAGACATTTCGCAGACGTCGCTGGCGAAGAAACATTCATTAACAATGAACTGTTTGTTCTTAAGAAGTGCAGCCCACAGAGACTATGGTTATATGGAGGGGGATGACCTACCAAGAAAATGACGCTGGTGGTGGGGTTATCCCAGCCAATGGAACTCATTCTCGCTGGTTGCTGATATTTTTTTTTATTATATATTCGACCAATCGGGAGAGAGAAGAGGAACGAACTCCGCCCAAGGCGAGTCTACGAGGAAGGCAGAATGGACGGAGGACGGACACTCGATGTCGGACCGGCGGAGACTGGACGAGAGGGACTCTGGTTTCGGCGACGAGACAGCAGCGGGCGATCTGCGCTATCGAGGCCACATTGCTGAGGTCCCGAGGGTTGAGGACGAGCTGCCGGCTGTCGCGGAGGAGAGACACCAGACGCCACTCCACCCTTCGCTCAGCTGATCTGCACTACCTGCGGCCTGCCGAAACACGACGCAGCTCTGCGCCCCGCCGCCGCGGTCGTCGACACAGCTCTCCTCGCGGGTCACTGACACGACACATCGCATGGCCTGTGCGGCTCAACATTACGGTAACGCAATCGTCTACAGAGACCACAACGAGCTCCAACAAAATTAAAGAACTGTAAATTCCAGTACCAAAGAGGGTAACAACCATTTACCCATTCAAGTAACTGTTTCATCGAAATAACTTTGCTTTCTATGTATAAAATCAATAAAATCAGTATGTTTCTCATTAATAATTCATGTTTCACTTGTATTAATGTGAAGGACCACTTCGGAAGAGAACCCCACCCACAATCATTTATCTAAGTATTAGTCAATAAAACTGTTTATATAGTAGTTAATCCCAAGACATACAGAGTGGGACACTACAAACCCTACTAATTTATCTGTAGACCTTCGGATCTTTTCAAAAAATTAGGAATTTTAAATTTATTTACGTTTTTTTGCCTCTTTTTACTACTTATTGTGCTTTCCTTATATTCGTATAATTGTTAGACTCTCAGCGTATAGTGCTACTAAGTCATTATATGAATCGTTTCCTTGCAACCGTTGGCGTAAACCAACGATTGAAAAAGAAATATAGCTCCTATTTTGTATGACAATAAATTCAAACTTAAAAGACCGTAATAAGAGAATTATCAGCGCAGTCTTTATGCACAGTGTATACTTTGCTCACAATTTAAAAATTGCAATCTCAAAATCTTTTGCGTAAAATACAAGAACAACCAGTAAAAGAAAATGTAACTTTTTCTGAAGTTATGGAACTAGAGGAACCAGAAGAAGAAATAGAAAATTCCGACACCAACCGAACTAGTGTTGGTGGTGCTGATACTAGTGAATGTGGTACTGATATAGAGGCTGAATAAAATTTTGTTACCTATATAGATACATTTATGAATCATTATGTAAGACATTATAGGATTCAGTAAGATATAAAACACACATGTAAAATGTAAGTTTCATAAATAAAACTATAATTTATAAAATTTGTTTTCTGAAAAAAAAAACCAAATTCAGAAAAAAACCAGGATGCTAGGTTTTTTTTCACGAATCTGAAAAAATTTTTTTTTTAAATTTGCAACTCTAGGCAGCACATAGAATCCCACTTTTGTTGCGCACGTTCAGTTGTGCTTTATCGAGTTAGATCACTTTCAGCGATTTTAATTTCTCAGACAGATAGAAGCTGTTGTTTTATTAGGAAAAACACTTTATTTTTTCTTCGTTATGGCTTTACGGCTTGTCGGCATCAAGGTCATTAGAGGTGGAAAAGGGCTGAGGCAAGGAAACGGGATTCTGAAGGTCGGCCTATAGTCTTGTGAGCGAATTAGTTCGGAAGAGCGCTCCCACAGGCGAACTACGCGAACTATTTCCCAGAGTCTCGCTACTAACTTTGTTAGTTCGTTCGATTCTTTCCGAAGACCGACTTTTGTTTTATGTTATTTTATTACAACGTCATCTAAAAGGAAACATTTCACTAAAGACACAGATATAAAAAGAAAAAAAAATCAACGTTAATAATTATTGCAGAAGTCACAAACGGAAATTTAGCGAGGAATGTGAAAACAAAACACGCTTTGATCCCATTAACAATTGAAATACAACCATCGATAACCACAATTACCATAACAAAATAAAAGAGCGCATGCAGTAGCGGTAGCAAATAGAGGGAACGATCTGTCTTTCTGAAATTCGAGAGGGGACCGACCTAGTTCGCTAATGAGCTGCGAACTATTATGTGCAACTCTACTAGTTAGTCCATCACCATTCGCCGCTAGGGTTACCAACATTTTTTCGGTGATTACAGTATTTTTTTAGAAAAGCTATAAAAAATATAGTACTCCTCAAAAATATAATATTTTATGAAAGAGTGAAAAAGGACAAAAGGTATGTTTTTATTATTATTTTTTTAAGCTATATTTCTTGCACTTCTTGTATCTTTAACAAATTCTTGTCTACATCAAAATTATCATATGCTATATCGCATTCAGTCGTTAAATTAATGTTGATCAAACGATCATTTTTTATTAATAAAATACTTCTCTTACTTTAAGTAATATTACTTCTTGTAATATTGTTATTTCAGAGTACAGTTCGTTCACTTTGATAATCATTTTTTCTCGTAAATTTACAACTTCTAATATTGTCTCACAGTCATCAAGTGAAACCTCGTGTTTTAAATTTCATTTTTTGATTTTGTCAAGCAATTGCTTTATTAAAATCTGACCATTTATTAATATAGTCTACTCCAGACATTTATCAACGAATACTAGAACATTATTTTTTTATATTATCACTTTTTGTGGAGAATTTCGTTTCTAAGGACTTTTTCTTGTTTTCTTATAAAAGAAACAGTCTCTTTTACAGTTTTTTTAGCGCTGATTTTAAAGTTGACATAATATAATACTTATCGCATACTGTCACGTTTTTATCTTCCAGTTATTTAACAGCTTTGTGAAAGCTATGTTAAAAAGAAATGGCTCGCGAAATTCAAAAAGATTTTAACTTTTGTGTCTTCATCAGTTTCATTCGTCGTCAAAATATTTTGAATGTGTGTTGGATAAACCTCCCCTACACTAATAAAATAATCGCTCAATGACTTTCAATTCACTGTAAATTGTCTCACTTTCGTTATCGATACCACTTTTCAAAACTAATTTAGTTTAATTAAAGATCAAAAGATAGAACAGCTTCCAAGTGAAAATAATTAACAAAACGAAACAAATACAGATGCACGAGCAAACATTTGCTTGTCTTTGTCAATTTGGCATTGCATAACATTTCTAAAGGGCGTTTATGACACACACATCACAACATTCAAAAGATAAATTATAAATTATAATGTGCCTTCACAGATTTTACAAAAAAAAGGGGGGGAATTGTTAGTCAGTTTCTGTCCGGAAAAAAATCTAAGAATGTATGCTAATTTCATTTTAAAGGGTTATTATTAAGTAACAAATGAGTTAGGAAGACCATATTAAATTTCTTTTAGAACGACAAAAATTATTAAGTCATGTCCTAATAAAACTATCATAACAAACAAAATAGCGCGTGAAGTAACGGTAGTAAGGCGAGCGAACGATCTGTTTATCTGAATTCTAGATGGGAACTAACTAACTAAAAGAGCAACCTAGTTCGCGATGGAGCTGCGATCTAAACTGAGAGCTCCCAGTATTATGCCCAAGTCTACTACACTAGGCCGCACCCATACTCGGCCGACCGTCAGCTCGCCTCCATCGCGTCCACACTGGTCCGTAGCTCGTCCGTGTGACGGACGGGTTCCTAGTTTGGCTTCAGTTTCTTTAACGTTTTCAGTGGTGTTTCAAGGAATAATGTTAAAAATTTCTCTAAAGTGAATTGGGGGTCACAGCTAAGATTGGCATTCGCACTCTATCATAGGGTTCTGTATTTTATTTTGCGTCACCATATTTATAATCTATGAAAATAATAAAGTACGTTAAAATACTTTTTTTTACCTGCCTCATGTTATCACCTCGCTGATTGATCTTTTATGTACAAATATAGTATCCCAACGCAGTCTTAACAAATCATCACACTGTACGGGAATGAAGATTCTCGCGTGCATCAACGCAATCACAATGAAATATTAACAGTCATTCACTTCACACATGACGTGTTGGTTTTGTTTGAGGTTCTTTAGATTCATTCAATTCTTTTTTGTTAATAAAGAGCGAGATTATTATATATTTAATTTAAATATAGACCGTAAAGTTTCTGTGTAATAAAAATTATAATTTCACATGTTCTAGAAGTTCTAGTTAAAAAGTTTCTTATAGGCTGCGCAGCGCACCTGTACCGTAACTTAACGAGGTGGTGGTGTAACGGTTAGCGTTCTGGCCTCGCATTCGGGAGGACGGCGGTTCGAATCCCCGTCCGGGCATCCAGATTGGGTTTTCCATGGTTTCCCAAATCACTCCAGGCAAATGCCGGGATGCTTCCTTCAAAAGGCCATGGCCGAATTCCTTCCCATTCCTTGCCCCCATCCTTTCCCGTCTCTAAAGACCTCGCTGTTAGAGAGGCGTTAAGCAGATAAAATAAATAAATAAATAAATAAATAAATCTACCGTAACTTGATAAGGAGACGTTCAGATTAACGTGAAATTCGAACCACAGAGCATCCTAGCATCTTCGAATTAGCAAATCAGAGCTTCGCCAGAGATTTTTTTGTGTTTTTGTTTATTTATGGCTTTATGTCTCATCGACGTCGAGGTCATTAGAGGCGGGATAGGACTGAGGACAAGGAAAAGGAAGGAATTCGGCCATGGCTTTATGAAGGAAGCATCCCAACATTGGCCTGAAGTGATCTGGGGAAACCATGGAACACCCAATCTGGATGCACGGATGGGAATTCGAATCCGCGTCCATCCGAATGCGAGATCAGAGCGGTAACGCTCACCCAACAATTTTAAGGCCCATAAAAATTACACTTGACACCAGGATCTGAACCGAGGACCTTCAATAACCTCAATCGCACGTCCTATCCATTTGAGTCATCAGAAATAATCTAAATGTAATGAAAAATAAATACGTATTCAAACAAAATAAAGCGTACTCTTTTCTATACATTTATTTGCTTTCCCAAAACACAAATGTACTTTTATGTGGTTGGATACGTATTTCTTCATTAATTCTAGATTTTCTGCTTCAAATCCAGATCCCGGCTAAAATGTTTATGTGGCTTAAATTCGACGTTCACCGCTAACAAAGCATCGATTTGTTAATACGAACATGTTAGTATTCTCCTACATTTCATGAACATGGAAGTGAGACTGAAGAAAAAATACTTTTCTAAGGCAATCATAACATGAAAACAACTTTTGGTTGTAAAGGCGGCACATCGAGGGGGGCGGCAAATCGAGTGATCAACTGTACTGTCGCCGCGGGACAGTAGCAGAGCGGATAAAGGGGCGATGGCAAAATTATATTGCGGCGACCTTAAAAAGTAAACTAAGCCAATGACCTGAGTGTCGGACGACATGCTTTGTCGTTTGAAACTCACTTCGAGTGAGCGACAACAATAAAAGTGTCGGTGCGGGCTTGGTGCGGACTAGTGTGGCCCGACCTTGAAAACCATTCGTCTGGAGTGGTTTGGGTAAACCTTGGAAAACCCAAATCTGGATGACCGGAAGAGAATTCGAATCGGCTTCCTCCCGAATGCAAGGCCAGAGTGTTACCGCTCACCCACCTAGCTCGGTGAAAACTACTCCAAGTCCCCCATAAAGTATAGCACTGTAAGGAAATAATTGGCGAAATCGTATGTGGTCCTGAAAATTAAATAAATATCGCGGTAACACACGGATCATAATTATTTTTTGTTTTAGACAGCTGCTGCCAATTTATCCTACTAACTAGTGTAAGCCCGTGACCGTTTTTTTGCGTATCGTCACGGGTCTAGAATTGTTACAATTTTTAGGGTCAAAGATTATGACAGGTTGACCTGATATGACCAAATATGAACTTGACCCGTGTTTCACCTTTAGGGTGAATGAAATCTCTTGGGCTTGAATAACTCAGAAGTATTAATAAACGTAGGTGTTAAACACGGACAGGGACGATCGCACTACCGTATAATTGTTTCAAAGGTCGTAGACTCGAACTTGCTTAAATACAAACTTGACTTGTATTTGACCCTTAAAGTTCACTCTGCAAATTTATTTTTAAAAAAATCCTGTTTGCTTCGAAAGTATCACGTTTTTTTATTGAGACTGGGCAAACACTCATAATGTAATCATTGGTCATAGTATCTGTAACGGCCAGAAAGCGATTCTGAAACGCAGACCGCAGCTAACGTCGTTTCGGTTATATTCAATTATAAAATTTAGTAATCGAATATCGGCAATAAAGATAATTCACGTGGCCGTTGAACCTGTTACAGTTTCAAATTGTTGCACATTCCGCTCTGTCGGGCTGCACCTATATTTTATTCTGGAATCCCAACTACGTAGCTTCCTAGTGTGTTCACACGAATAAAGCATAAATTCAGTTCCCATTAAAATTTCTAGCATTCGACCCGAGAACTTTGAATTTTCAAAGCGGATGCATTAAGCACCGAGCTTCTTGACAGTTGTTTTATCGTAATAAAACTTATTACTTAGGCGTAACACTTATTTTAAAGACAACAAAATTAAGTTTGTTCAAATAGAACAATATCAAAACAAAAAGAACTTGTCAACGTATCGAAACCAAATAAATTTTTTTCGGAATTTTTAGACATATGACTGGAAAATCAGATTCGAGATAGAAATTATTAATCACATTTAAAGTTCACGTGCCGTGAAATACATAACTAATAGTAATGCCATTAAACATTATTTTTTAATACTGTTGGAAACGCCGTTTTTTCTTGTGCCTTTGTTGCGTGTATATGGAGATATGCCCAAGAGATTTTCCAAGTATTTTTCTACTGCTAACTCTGCGGTAAATAAAACGAATCATAGTAGGAAATTTCATCTCATATGACGCAAAGGTGGCTGAATTAAGGGGCTGTGGTACACGGGCGGGCGGTCTTATATTCAGGCTCTTTGATGGGGAAAATAACACTTACTGCAGTTTGGAATATCTCTCCAACAATAGAACCCCAGATGGCTTCAAGCAAAACTTTTTTGGTTGGGTGGTACTCTAAAAACATTCAGCAACTGTTTATGGATCTACTTTGGGATCGATAGAATTACTTCCTGTGAAATTTCATCACAATTGGGTGGTTGGCGGACATACGGAAGGAAATGATGTATTTATAAGGGTTCTGTTCTTCTGCCAATTTATCGACGTCGCTACTGTATTACAAAACTGTATTGTGTGCACAGTTGCTTCATCAAAATATTTAACAGTATGTTTTCCTCGGCATGAATGGAAATTGGAAGGTCCCCGGTTTGAATGTTTTCAGAAGGCTTTTTTAAAACTCTTTAACCCGCTCTTCATCGTTGCCGAAGCTTACCTCATGTAGGGGAAAGTCGGATAAAACCGGGTAGGTGGACAAAACAGGGATTCGGGTTTTATAGCTTGATTTGTAGTGATATCTAGCGAAAAACTTCTAGAACTACTTCCCGACGAGCGCCATGACAGCGTGCAGTGAACAGAAGTCGTATAAACCAAACCATTTCGTAGTGGTGATTTTTTTAAAGGTTCACCTGAAAAGGTTAACAATCCGGCGTCTGCAATATTACGCTACCAATCATAAATACCTAAGGATTTAGTTCTGGTAAGTACAACGTATGATAGCTCATTATTTACTTGTTATTTTGACGATTTATCTTCGTGTCTATGAGTTGTTTGCACAATGCTAGAATAACAATACTTCAAAATGGCGTAGTCGGACAAAACCGGGATGCGGGTAGTCGGACATAAGCGGGAAGTTCCCGGTTTTGGACAACTGATTTTTTTGCGTGATTAAAGTGGAATTTACTTGTTTAGTTATTGTTTGAAGATCTATAAATATTTTAAAACTATACAAAAAGTATTATTTAAATTAAGTTGTTATACAGAAAACTTTTTTAATTATTTACATTCAAAATCAAGCCGATTTTTTAAAAATCATCCCAGTCATGCTGTTTCAATCTACTAAATTGGAAAGTTGTTTAGATATGCATATTTAAGGGCAGCAGTTGCATAAACTGCTATAAAAGGGTTTGAAAAGACTGGTATCTACCTGTTTAACAGTGAAATGTTCCCAGACCACCTATTTGCTCCCGCTGAGACAACCAGGAGGCCCCTGGAAGTGGAAGAGAAGCTTTTAGCTGAACCTCAAACATTGCCTGAACAACATGTTCCTGATGTAGACGTGCCTGTAGGAATCCATAAACCTCAGCCTGAGAAAAAGAATGGGTCTATAGAGAAACAGGCAACACTGACTTTGAAGGCTCCAGTCCTTGTACAACTTCTACGTCTTCTCAAGGTCTGAGCCAAGAATGAAGTGTCCTTTTGCAGTCTCGCCACAGGATATAAAACCTATTCCAGTACAAACCGGCCCTAGGGCATCAGGTAATCCGACAAGAGGCGAGGAAAAAAACTATTATTACTTCATCGCCCTACTAATTAAAAATTCGAACTAGAAGATAAAGAAAGGATCAAAAAACAAGACAAGAGAGACTTAGCCATGAAGTGCAGTTTTTCAAGAAGACAGAAAAAACTAAAAAAAATGTGAGGTTAAAAAGAAGAAGCCAAAGAAAAAAAAAGAATCCTTTGCGGAAGTTTATATGAACATTCTACATTTAAGGAAAGTTGGATACAGTGCAGTCACTGCAAATGGTGGGCGCATGAAGCGTGCAGCAATGCAGATGAACAAAACCAAACTTTTATTTCTGATTTTTGTGCCTAAAAAAGTTTAACTCTTAGAGAGTAACATAAAACATTGTTATTTGATGTAGCTTTGATATATTTTCAAATTCTATATGTATAATACGTCATATCTTGCTAGTTTTCATTTAATAAATAGTGTAATTGCAAACTTACAATATGCTTTATTATTACTCTTTACAGTTCCCAGTTTTGTCCAACCAAGTCGGACAAAACCGGGACATTGCAAACTTCTAAAAAATGTGTTTTTATTATCTTAATTGCTATTGTTCAAGACTGGTTTATTATTTTTTTTCTTCCCAAGGAATCAGTTTATTGTTTTAACCCAAATTTTGACTATTTTGTTCACAAGATGAATATTAGAAGGAAAAAACCCGTTAGGTTCCCGATTTTGTCCGACTTTCCCCTATGTAATGTACGCCAGAACGCTTCCCTTGTTCTTGAGGTCCCAGAGCGTTGGTACAATGAGAAGATTTTCTTTTCTTTTTCGAAGTCGGCGTTATTAGAGGCAGAAAAGGTCTAGAGGCAGAAAAGGTCTAGAGGCAGAAAAGGTCTAGAGGCAGAAAAGGTCTAGAGGCAGAAAAGGTCTAGAGGCAGAAAAGGTCTAGAGGCAAGGAACGGGCCACGGCCTTCTGTGAAGGAACAATTCAGTCATTCGCCAGGAGTAATTTGGGGAAACCATGTAAAACGGGGATTCGAACCCGCGTCCTTCCGAATGCGAAGCCACAGCAATACCTCTCACCCACCACGTTCGGTTTGCTAATAGGAACAAAGTCACTGAAACTAAGAGATTGCGGTTATAAAAACATTTTTATTTTGCTTTTATCTTACGGGATGCTCTGAAAGTACCTGCATTATTAGCACAAAGGCAATAATGTCAATAGTGATTACTTACGAGGGTAAAAATATTCTCTCTGAAACACCGTCTATACGTGCAGAATAAAAAATAAAGTTGTAGTGTACGCTACACCTAGCATTGGCTAAGAGCCATGGAGTGCGTACTTGTTTGCTTTACTGGAAATAAAAAAACAAAATAAGCCAAATAGATTTTCAGAGAATATAACACGGTGGAAAATCGGAATGTTGTAATTAAAGCGTACATAAAAAAGCACAACGCTTCGTTTGTTAATTGCAGAATTTTAATATCGACAACAGTAGTCCATTTTACATTTTTTTTTTTTTTCCTGTCTTTCTAAAGCACTGAAAACGGGAAAAGCGTAGTGGACCATGAACAGAGAAAATTTTACAATTTCTGATAACAGAGTTTGTGACTGGATTATAACCATTCTGTCTACAATATGGATGATTCTGAAAATTTTTATAAAATACAAACCAGCCAAACCGAATTAATATAAAACAAGTTCCGGTTCGTAGAAGTTCAACGCCAGCGACTACGCAAACTTACTTCTTTCACTTTATTTCTACGTTCTTGTGGTGTACCACAGTATGATTACTAATAATTAATTATTTGCACCTGTGAAGATAAATACTGTATGATCAAAAAAAAAAAAAGAGGTCGGGTGCAAGGGAAATACTTTAAAAAAATCGCATAAAATACAATTTCGCTTATACGAGTTCAGTTCAAGGGCATAATTAATTCCAAAAAATTATATGATGTGAAGACGGGGATCACACATTAAACAAAACAGAGAACTTAAAATTACTAAACATCCCACGCAAGGAAAATCTCGTGGATTTATTCAATACTAATAACATTAACAGGAAGATGACGAAGAAATAGAAAAAATACGCTGAAATTGAAGAATTAATCCAATATGTTAAGGGCGACGAAAATCTAATAATCATGGGTGATTGGAATGCAATAGTGGGAGAAGGAAAAGAGGGGAATACTGTAGGAAGTTTTGGTCTAGGAGAAATAAATGAGCGAGGAAGCAGATTGCTAGAATTTTGTGAAAGATATAAGCTAGTAGTAGCAAACACACTGTTTAAGAACCATGCAAGAAGAATATACACCTGGGGATACAGGCAGATATCAGCTAGACTGTATCATGGTCAAACAACGATTCAGGAATCAAGTTCTAGACTGTAAAGCGTACCCAGGAGCAGACAGACTCTGACCATAATTTGATAATAATGAAGTGCAGGCTGAATTTTAAGCGAATAAGGAAGCAGTATAAGCAGAACAGACTGGAAGTGAATAAACTCAAACAATCTAGCACGAGAGAAAAATTTACATCGATGGTAGACTTAGGTCTAAGAAATAACTCTAAAAGTAGCTCAACCGAGGACGAATGGAATGCATTAAAGACTGAAATAATGAAAGCTGGCAAAGAAACATTAGGCTTTAGGGAACAAGCTGCCCGAAAACCTTGGATCACAGAAGAAAATTTGGAGCTGATGGATCAGAGGAGAAGGTACAAAAATGCTCAGGATGAAGCAGGAAGAGAGCAGTACAGGCAATTTAGAAATCAAATAAATAGGAAATGCAAAATAGCAAAAGAAAAATGGCTACAAGAAAAGTGTGAAGAAGTAGAAAAGGAAATGGTCGTAGGTAAAGTACATGTTGCATATAGAAAGATCAAACAGAATTTTGGAGAAATGAAGAAAAGAGGTATGGACATTAAAACTGCCGATGGGAAACCTCTTCTAAGCTCAGAAGATAGAGCTAACCGATGGAAAGAATACATTGAGAAACTGTATGTTGGGAACGACTTGAACAATAGTGTAATGGAAAAGGAAGGCGATGTCGACATTGATGACTTGGGAGATCCTGTTTCGGGGACAGAATTTAATAAAGCTCTGAATGACTTGAAAGTAAATAAGGCAGTTAGAATAGATGAGATCCCTGCAGAACTTCTTAAATCCCTAGGAGAGGAAGGAATCGAAAGATTATTCAAGCTGATATCAAAAAGTTATTAAACAGGAGAAATTCCAACTGATTTTAATAAAAATATCATCTTCACACTTCCAAAGAAAGCACAAGCCGACAAATGTGAGAATTATCGCACTATTAGTCTAACAACACATGTTTCAAAATTATTGATCAGAGTAATATATAGAAGGATGGAAAGGGTAGTAGAAGAGATAGTAGGTAAAGATCAGTTTGGGTTTAGGAAAAATCGCTGTACAAGGGAAACAATTCTGTCGTTAAGATTAATACTTGAAGGGCGGATCAAGGATAACAAAGATACTTTAATGGCATTTGTTGATTTAGAAAAAGCTTTTGATAATGTTAGGTGGGACAAGATGTTCAAAATTTTAAAGAAGTCAGGTCTAAAGTATAGAGATAGAAGAGTACTCTATAAAACTATGGTAGTTCGCGCAGTCACGGCGCATGGGGTTCATTTCGGAAATTGCTTGTGAATTCAACATTTCTGGATCCACAGTTTTTACAGCAGGGGTGGCCAACCCGCGGCCCGCCTTAAACATTTTTGCGGCCTGCGAGATTCATCACACTTTTACAAAATATATTTATTTTATAACGGCCAAAGTGGTGAAAACCAATGTATTAAAAAAATACATTATTTAGGAATCAATATATTCAAAAATTAACTGTCGAAATTACGAGGAAAAAATTAACTTCGATTTTAAAATAATTATCATGCGAATATATGGCAGGTATTCCATGTTTAATTTATGAGTTTACAGTTCTGAATTCGAAAAATAATTAATAATAATGTTCACCCCAAAAAATATCTAAACATAATTGGTACCCTTTCTGTTCTTCTGGTTTTTGAATTTCGGGAATCTAAACTTACCTGAAGTGTATACTGTGCAGGTGCTGACTGGATGACGATTTTAACTCCGTACCTACACCACGAACTGTAATATTTCGCCGTAATAATCTTATATCTTTAAATGAGCAATTCTTTTATATATATATATATATATATATATATATATATATATATTTCGGATCTCGGAAACGGCTATGACGATTTCGATAAAAGTCAAAACGTTATCTAAATATCAAATTTCAAGTTTACCTAAATAGTTGTCTTTCCTACAAAAAAGCGAGTTTACAAAACACGAAATTTTTTTTCACTCGGTATCTCGAGAACGGAACTAACGCCATCTCGTAGACAATTCAGGTAGCAGAAAGCCTACAAGTAGTTTCTCTTTGATTTCAAAGAATATTTAAACGAACAGTTCTTGTATACTGGCTGACCCGTGGAAATATTTGCACTGGAAGGTTAATTGTAAAACAAATCATTGGTTTTGTCAGAGGTGATACTTTACAGAAACTTCTTTGAAAATAATTTTACCGATACCAGTTATAAAGTAATCATCGTTTACTTTTTGACCGTAAAAAGTGCTTGTTAGTTTGTCATTAAATACTACCACATTAATTATAAAACATTTAAGAAGTGCCTGGGTTACCGATCGTCGCTCGGCATCTCTGTTCACTAAACAAGATTTCGAGTAAAGTTTGATAATAAAGTGCACAATTAAATATTAATACATCTACAAATTCCTTAAAAAGCCGCGTTCGAGTTCACATACGAAAAAACAGGTTCTGACAAATAGAATCTTGCCTTTATAACGAAGGTTACTTCTTATAGTACTTTAGACAGATTTTAGGTGTAACCCCGAAAAAAATAATGTAGAGCTGAAATTTGGCACAGACGTTCCTTAGTACCTTAGAAACAAGTTCTAAAAAGTCCCCGCCTCTAGGGTGTCAGCATCATAGTTTTTTAAGTCAAAAAGGCTTAAATAGGGATTGAGTGCCAAACCTGTTTAAACTCGTTTTAACATTTAGAATGTCAGACTCAGTAACGTTTTATTGCACCCTAGGTAATTAGGATAGGCTAACCACTGCATAAAAGTCTAATATCGGCACTATTATTATTTAAAAGAAAAAGTATAGTCATATTTTATCATGAAGCAAGTACGAAACATAACTTTTTTCTCAATTTCTCTGCATTGCGGAAAAACTGTCAAAGTTACCAGGTCAGGACCTATGATATAAGATGTAGTACACACTTTCAGCATTAAAATGGTATATCGTTCATCCCTCTGCGACATATGGTTGTCGAGATACGCGTTGAAACAAGCACACGTGAGTCAACGCTAGGCCGAGAGCTCCGCGCGCCGCTCCCCGGCCATTATGGGTATTATCCTGAAAAAAATATAATGTAGACCTGAAAATTGGTACAAATATTACTTACTACCTCAAATTCATGTCTTGAAAAGTCCCTATCTCTGAGGTGTCTTCTTCATAGTTTTATCAGGGCAAAAGATTTTAATTAGGGCTTAAATGTCATAATCAGTATAAACGTCTTGTAGCTCTAAAATATCAACTTTTGTATCATTTAATGGCACTATAAGTAATTTGAAAGGTTAATTATTGAAAGACGGCGTAGTTTTGGATGTAATTATTGTACAGAAATAAAAAAAATCTCACATTTGATAGTGAAACAGGTACGAAATAAGACTTGTTTTGTAACAAAGTCAGATTTGCTAAAAACTGTCGAAGACCTATTATCAAAGTTGCAGAACGCAGTTTCAGCATTAAAATGGTATATTCATCAATCATCATGTTTTTGTGACGAACGGTTGGTGAGATATCATCGAAACATTTCACACAACACGCAGAGCACAGCATAAGCGCCGTTCCGCTTATCCTTCCTCTTCTGTCTGCATCATTCTAATCTCTTCGAGCAGTGCGCTGAGATTTTGTGCTCTTGGCATTATATACAAACTTACAGAAAGAAACATTGAAAATTACGAAACATTTTGCAAAATTATAAATTATACAAATTTTTGTTAAAATCTTTGAATGAAATTTAAAGTTCAGATTCATCATCGTACTTATTATGTGAATTATTATAGGTGACTTTATCGCATGCAGATCTTCGGCAATGTCCACACATTAGTGATCACTCCAGCCCACAACGCAAATCTATTTCGCAGATGTTCTTACAATTGCATGGCACCAAACTGGGGAGATGATCCAGTGCAAGTCGGTTAGTCATTAGCACAAGAGCTCCATTCTGAATTTTCCAGCCCCAATCTTCAGGACTTAAAGAATTTCCTAGCCACTCTTGAATCTGTAAGTATATTCGGAGAGAATGTCGCTCACATGCTGCATATGTTGGTGGAAGGGACATAAGCTGGAAGGATGCAGTGACTGGGTGGGTTGCGAACTTACGACTGTATTTTATACCCGATGTTCGTTCAGATTTTGACACTGAGATATAAAATTGTCATAGAGGGCAATGGCAAACGATGGATTTGAACACATGACAACGAAAAGAGAGGAGCGTCGTTGATGCGCCGGGGGAAAACTTATGCCAACTGACTTGCACCTGCTCTGGATCATCTCCCCAGTTTGGTGCCATGCAATTGTAAGAACATCTGCGAAATAGATTTGAATGTGTGCGTTGTGGGCTGGAGTGATCACTAATGTGTGGACATTGCCGAAGATCTGCATGCGATAAAGTCACCTATAATAATTCACATGATAAGTACGATGATGATGATGAAGCTGAACTTTAAATTTTATTCAAAGATTTTAACAAAAATTTGTATAATTTATAATTTTGCAAAAGTTTCGTAATTTTCAATGTTTCTTTCTGTAAGTTTGTATATAATGCCAAGAGCACAAAATCTCAGCGCACTGTTCGAAGAAATTAGAATGATGCAGGCAGAAGAGGAAGGATAAGCGGAACGGCGCTTATGCTGTGCTCTGCGTGTTGTGTGAAATGTTTCGATGATATCTCACCAACCGTTCGTCACAAAAACATGATGATTGATGAATATACCATTTTAATGCTGAAACTGCGTTCTGCAACTTTGATAATAGGTCTTCGACAGTTTTTAGCAAATCTGACTTTGTTACAAAACAAGTCTTATTTCGTACCTGTTTCACTATCAAATCTGAGATTTTTTTTATTTCTGTACAATAATTACGTCCAAAACTACGCCGTCTTTCAATAATTAACCTTTCAAATTACTTATAGTGCAATTAAATGATACAAAAGTTGATATTTTAGAGCTACAAGACGTTTATACTGATTATGACATTTAAGCCCTAATTAAAATCTTTTGCCCTGATAAAACTATGAAGAAGACACCTCAGAGATGGGGACTTTTCAAGACATGATTTTGAGGTAGTAAGTAATATCTGTACCAATTTTCAGGTCTACATTAATTTTTTTCAGGTTAATACCCATAATGGCCGGGGAGCGGCGCGCGGAGCTCTCGGCCCAGCGTTGACTCACGTGTGCTTGTTTCAACGCGTATCTCGACAACCATATGTCGCAAAGGGATGAACGATATACCATTTTAATGCTGAAAGTGTGTACTACATCTTTGATCACAGGTCCTGACCTGGTAACTTTGACAGTTTTTCCGCAATGCAGAGAAATTGAGAAAAAAGTTATGTTTCGTACTTGCTTCATGATAAAATGTGACTATACTTTTTCTTTTAAATAATAATGGTGCCGATATTAAACTTTTATGCAGTGGTTAGCCTATCCTAATTACCTAGGGTGCAATAAAACGTTACTGAGTCTGACATTCTAAATATTACAACGAATTTATACAGATTTGGGACTCAATCCCTATTTAAGCCTTTTTGACCTAAAAAAAACTATGACGCGGACACCCTAGAGGCGGGGACTTTTTAGTACTTGTTTCTAAGGTACTAAGGAACGTCTGTGCCAAATTCCAGCTCTACATTTTTTTTTTGAGGTTAAAACCTAAAATGCCTGGGCTATTATGGGAATTTTTTTATTATCATTTTGAAAGGCACGGTTGATCAGAAGATGTGAAGTTACTGCGAGGTATGAGCATAGTCTTATCGAAGTGAATGAATTTAGCACTGATGATGAATTTTTAAAGAACTCGATGAAACATCTATTAGTATAATACGCTAGATGTAGCATGTCACAGCATGACGTCACGCTTTACGATGATATTCTTGGGAATGCGCGTTATTTAATAACATTTCCAAGCATCAGTGAATAAATTAACTAACAGAACACTAAAATAGAAGTATGTTTTGACTTAAAATTGACATATCAATCATTAGATGCTATATTTACATAATATTCTTTTGATATATAGAAGTAGTCCTTAAATTCTTTGTCCACAGATATGTAAGATAAAAGCTTTGTATTTGGAGCATCTGTGTTGAGAAAAGTTTGGTTAGAGTATTACTTATGATGGATCAGAATTACAACTGGCATTTGATGCTACGGCAAAGAGCATGAATAATTCAGCGTTTTTTCAAAATAATTTAAACTCTGCCCTATTATTGAAATTATTAATTCGTTTGAACGGAAATAGTTGCCCACTAATCTCGAATTGTGCAGCCTTCACTACAATTAATAATATAAGTTTATCAGATTTATTTTAATCTTCTTTGCTTTCACTGAATAATATTACTGAGGCTATTAATTTTGCAATGTGCAACTATTCGAACGTTGTAATATCGGTCTGAATCACGTTGGAGATTTTTGATTTTTTACCTTTCTTTTTTGTTGAAGGTTTTTGATAAAATTTATAATCTGTGTGTCTGCGAATTATATGGTTAGGGGATTCTACGAAAACCCTGGAGCCGCAATTTGATGATGGATTCTTATGTAACTAAACAAAACAAAAAATTGAAAGAAGATAATTTTTTTTTGATATATCACTTAGTTCTCGAGAAATTGTATCTCAAAATTGACATCGTTAGGATGAAATGCGGCCTGGACTAGAAGAAAAATTTCGGCATTGTCAAGTTTGATGATGAAATTGTATGTAAATCGAAGAGACAAATTGAAAACAAAGAATACATATTTTGTTTTTCATATCTCGCTTAGATCTCGAAATATTGTATCACCCAAAACCACTATATCGACACGGTGGAAATGCACTATAGGTGTTTTATTTTATTCCTGGTGGTTGGTATGTTGAAATATGGCCTGTACCAGAAGAAAAATCACCAAATGCACATGGAACTATACCTATAACTGATTTTTAACATGCAATATCTCGAAAACCAAGAAAGATATATAAAAAAAATTATTTTTTATTTTCGATTTGTTTCGTTGAGTTCTACAAGAATTCATTATCAGATTGTGGCACCATCGTAATGATTGAACTGCCTGTGGTTAGATTGAAATGCAACCTGGACCAGGATAGCAACAGAAATATTTTGCTACAGCGCAAGGCAATAGGAATTACATTACGATTTATTTTTATTTCTTTATTTAAGCAATTACTAAGAAATGAATTGCCAGAACACTGAAAGAAAAGTATGTATTTCCTTTAAATTGGCATATTAACTACCACTTGATTTTTTTTACTGAAATCATTTCTTGGTTTGAATGAAAGAAGTTCCAAATTGATAGCGATCCATTTGGGTTAAACCACAGTTAAAACTAATATTACATGGCATAACATAAGTTGTTAAGATTTATTTTAGCATCCTTCTTTTTCACTGGCGTCATTATTTCAACCGAATGTAAGCTATGTCATCTGTTAAAACATCGGTCTTTATCACAGAAAATAAAAAATAAAGATGTAAGAACACATGAAGAATTTGGATCAAGTTTATATCGTGATTTATGATGACACTGAAATGTGATACAGGGAATACATTAATTCGCATGTGATTGAAGCTTTGATTTTCTAGCAGCAATATTAGCGAAGTAGTGGTTAGACTGAAATGCAACCTGGACCAAGTTGAAACTGAAACTTTTTGCTTCATCACAAGGGATGAGAAACTACAGCACATTGAGTTTTATTTTATACAATTCTGTTTAGGTAAGCAAGTAAAGAGAAATTAATTTCCAGAATACTTTGTCAGACCAGTCATTTTTGACGGGCTTTGTGGTTAGTATCGAAAATAAATAATAAATGTTCTTGATATCTCGCTTGGTTTTCGAGATATAGCATGTCAAAAATCCATTGTAGGTATAGTTCCTTGTGCTTTTGGCGACGTTTCTTCTGGTCCAGGCCATATTTCAACCTAACAACAACCACTAGGAACAAAATAAAACATTGAAAGTACATTTCCACCGTATAGACATAGTGATTTTGGTGGATTTTTTTCTGGTACAGGCCGGTTCTAATCCTAACCTCTTCACTTTTGAGATATATCATCTCGAGAACTAAGCGAGATATCAGAAAAATAAATTCTTTATTTTCGATTTGTCTCGTCGAGTTTCACATGTATTTATCATCAAACTAGGCTTTGGCGAAATTTATCTTCTGGTCCAGGTCGCATTTCAACCAACCACGTCAATTTTGAGATAGGATATCTCGAGAACTAAGGGAAATAAAAAAAGATAATTATTTTTTACTTTCAATTTTTCTCGTCGAGTTACATAAGAATCCATCAAGGGTTATCGCGGAATCCCCTGAATTACCACAAATCTCGCACCATTAATTAACCTCTGACTGGCATTAACATTTATATTTAACATAATAATATCATTTTTCTTTGAAAGCTATTTATGAGGTGGTCTCGCAAATGCATCTAGCGATTTGGATGAAATTTCATATGTATATAACATTTTGCTTTTCAAGTTTTTAACATGATTAAAAAAAATGGAGCAATTTTTGTATTTGTTTTCTCGAAAACGACTCAACGTTGAAGGTTCAGGTACCAGTAAGCCTACTGATGTTAGCAAAGCTCCTCTTTGGTTAACTGTGCACCTCAAAACGCCTAGGAAGCCTTCAAACCTTTTACTTTAATCAAACTTTACTCGAAATCTTGTATATTGAACAGAAATCGAAAGATCCCAAGCGAAGATAGGTCACCCAGGTACTAGAAATAAATGTTACAAGGTATTGTGTTTTTTGCTACATCTGTTCCTCGGCGCATAGGGAGGGGACAGGGCGGGTTGCGGGGAAGGAAGTAGTTTTGTTTATTTTATTTTACGTTATTCTGATAATGCACATGAACTTTCGACATTTTCTTTCGTCCGCGATACTGAAATTGGCGATTTCTTTCAATTATATGGCTCTTTAACTGTTATTATCGAAACTGAAGGTCATTTGTGTTCGATGCTGGCGATTCTAGGGAGCCATACGCTCTGATGACTTTATTGGAATCAACGAATATAACTATTAATAATATCTTTTGCCAGTTTAGTAAACACAGTTTCAGACATCATTTGAGTTAAGGCCGTCATTAGAATAGTCGAAGCGCTTTGAGAAACAGAACAATACCATCACTGACATCATCTCACGTTATTCTTAACCATAAAATCCGAAAACCTAACTGTTCGGAATGTTTTCGGATATATTGGAATGCTGGTTTAGTTGGTATCAACAAATGGTTTAAATTATGTTCAGTATAGCAGCTCTAAAAATTTCTTGCGTTTGAGAATGTTTTCTGCCTGTTATAGTCGTCATGCCTTTGGTACAAGCTATCTGAAACGTATAACGTTTGTAGCAGCTATCTGTGAAACGTGTAATTTATACTCTGTGTGATGTTTGTGAAATGAGGCTGCTATTGGGGACCCAGCGTTCGCGTAGGTGATTGCGGGAAGCCGCATAACAACTGCTGTCAGGACGGCCTGTAATCCAGACCTACGCGATCCAGTGTGTTGGAGCAACCACACTGGCAGGGTCTTAGATAGCCCTGTGCAGTATATACTGGGGAGGAAAACATTATCTTCCGTGTCATGATGGTAGCGCGCGCACATTCTACGTCTAATTATGAACACAGAGAAAGATAAATTCGAAGATGGGCTATGGCGAGAAATAAAAAGTCGTATGTCACGGTTAAGAGATATTTGAAGTTTCGCCACTATTCAGAACTGCAATAACAAACCTATACAAAGAGGCATATGATTTAAATCCGTATTGTGTTCAGAATGTCGATTCCGCATAACTGACTTCAGACAATAGTAAATTCTTAATTCATTTCAGAGTACGTCCCCCTCCATTAACACAGCCAATGATATAAAGTTAGTGGAAAAATCGGTGAACAAAATTTATGTTAGTCCGAAGCCTTTATGTCAGCCTTCTAGACAGCTTGCAAGTTTTATTCTTCTTTTTATTGAATCTTAATACACCAGCCTCATCAGAAACTATAGTAAATACTGCCTGCTGTCTTCCAATAGATGCCCTTTCAGCAGTATGAATTTTACGGGGTTAGAGAAAAAACTTTTGAAACCAATATGAGATGTAGGGTAAAACTGTTCGCGCAAATATCCTATACTAGTAACGTGACAATGTTATCTCATTGCCTACGTTATTCTCTTCGATTTAGACGGAGGGTTGCCTTAATCTTAATAGATTGCAAATCTGTCTTTGATCAGAACTAAAATTGTCTCATGCTGGTTTCTTACTGCTCAGGTTCTGCCTCCAAAAACTGAAAAAATAGAGGTTGGCTGACCTGCTGCCGAAGCTGTGCCGGAGTGAGCTCGGTCGACGAGAAGGCCGCCAGTCTGCAGAGGGAAGCTGAACTTGCGCCGTTGGTACGCCTGCAGCGGGACGTCCCCGGCGGCGGAAACGGACAGCGGCATGGCGCGGTCCGTCTCGCCGCTCCGATCTGAAACACAAGACACGCTGCATTCAGTGTCTGCTACTGCAGAGCGAAAAACAGGTTGATGTCTACACATGCACCTGGGCATTAGCATGAATAAGAGAATAATACTGTTTCACTATTTAGTAACAATTGTTGTCTCTGAACCTGACCAATTTAGTAACACTTGAAGGATCTCTACCTCCACGCACTCGACACCTATTTTATAAGTCACTAAGTCGATCAAAGCGAAAAATACATCGACTTGACTAAAAATTAGTTATTAAGACACGAGAGACAACAGGTTAAGAATTGTTTAGATTTTCAAGAAAACAGTGCTGTTTTGTTGCGCATCGGATTTATTCTAAATGTGAGAAATAAACATTCTAATGCACTTACTATATATGTTGCCACTGTCCTAGGTTTAAGACGTGATACATTGTTGACGAACGGTGATTTTTTTTCATGGTGAAAGCGTCTATAGTCGCGCTGGGAGATTTTGCAAGGGGGGGGGGGTGAATTTATGAGTTCGTGTCACCGGCATGGTATGACGTGTTGCGTGTATGATATGCGCATTGGACGCTTGTTGGTTTGGTAAAATCTTAAGAGTTCGCGCCACCAACATGCTGTATGTAATAGCAGTACCTCTGTAGCTACAAGTATCACGTGTTGCGCATATGATAGTTTCAAGTTTTCACTTGACTGCCAATTGATTTTTTTAAGAGGAGAGCAGAAAATCGATCCACTCTGGAGAGCAGTTTGTTATGCCACTTACAACTCTCGAGTTTTCATCAAGATTGTGAATGTGAATCCATCAGCAACACACTGCCAAGGTGTCTTAGTTTCAGTATCTCGCTATTGCTACGGCCGGCTACTTACTACACTGACAGGTAAGCGCCTCTGGATTTACAGCAGTTTAAGCTTCGTGTCTGTCTCTTCCAGCGGAGAAACTAAACACTTGGGACCCATACAACAGTAGAAATCCTTAAACATGTCAGATAGTCGGTTAGCGATATGAGCAGTATTGTAATGACTACTTAGAGCTTTCTGCGCTTTCACTCAGCAGTCGCATAACTTAACATAAATAAGCTGAATGGCAATATATAGTAGAAATAGAAAATACAGTATTTCCAGATTCTTGAAGGAAAAAGACAGAGGTGTGCAAAAATACTAATTGCTGCCTGAACTACTGGGCGTATAGTACTCGCGTATAAGAGTAGAGCGCTGTCTCTCCCGAAACATATTATTCATATTTTATTGCGATCGAGTTTACACCCCGATGCTCCTGACGAGACAAAGAAACTTGAGGCTTTTCGGTAGGATGCAAGATCTTTAGCAATATGTCGAGCATGTTTGTGGAAAATGTTATGGTTCCGAGCATGATCAAATCTTATTGTCGCTAAAATAAAGTATCAGTGATTTATCCTCTATGGCAGCGGTCGGCAACCCGCGGCCCGCGGGCCGCATGCGGCCCGTGACCTCTCTATTTGCGGCCCGTGCCCGTCTTATAAATATCATATCTAAAGCCCATATTATAAAATAATAAAATATAAATGCACTAAAGAGTGAACGCGATCTAACAGCGCAGCGAATGAACTACGCGAACAGAGCAGAGCAGGACCAGTGCGAGAGGGAACGATTGCCCCACTCTCTCCTATGATTGAAACAATATGTCAGCGTTGACAATAATCTTCTCTCGCTCGCCCGCCGTCCGTCCGCGCTGGCTGTGTCATTGACTGAAACAAGTTATTTCATGTGTGCACGCCGTCGCCGCGGCCCTGTACCTACGATTTAGTTATTGTTCTGTGACCTACGAGTACCTACTATTTTGTTTACAGTTCGGTAAGTGTGATAATTCATACAGTTACATAGCGAAATTAAGTGACATGCTTTCAACACGGCTTTTATTCTTACAGCGTGTATTTGGCATTGTTGGTTATAATTTTTACTGAGGGCTACAAAAAAAGGAAGTTAATTGAAGAAAATAGAAAGTTTAACGATGCATGGACAGATTTATACTTTTTTCTTATTTGTAATGGAAATCCGCTATGCTTAATATGCCTAAAAACCCTTGCTATACAAAAAGAATATAACTTCAAACATCACTATGATACTGAGCATAAAGCAAAATTTGCGTGCCTAGTTGGTGATTCCCGGAAAAACAAAATCAACTTAATCAAATCTTCATTCAAGAACCAACAAAGTGTTTTAAACGAGTCAAATATACGTGCGAGTTTAAGGGTGGCGGAAATACTTTCCAAGCCTGGGCGATCGTTTACCGACAGCGAATTAATAAAGCAATGTGCCTTAGCAATGGCTGAAGAGGTATGCCCAGATCAAAAAAAGAAATTTGAAAATATAAGCTTATCTGCCAGAACTTGTACCCGGCGCACTGAAATTTGGGCGCTAATTTATGCGAAAAACTTCGGGAAAAAGAACAACAATTTGAATGGTTCTCCTTAGCTACCGATGAAGGTAATGATGTGTCAGATACTGTCCAGTTTCTAATATTTGTTCGTGGAGTTGATAAGTACTTCAACGAGTGTGAGGAACTTTTAGGGAACGACTACGAGAAAAAAATTTGTTTTGTCATTTAGAACAGGCAATGACATCAATGCAATTAGCGTGGGAAACATTGGTAAGTCTAATAACTGACGCAGGTAGAAACATGAGTGGGCAAAACAAAATTGGCAGATACAGGATGTGAAATTCAGTTATTTTTTCATTGCATTATCCACCAAGAAGCGTTATGTTCCAAATTCGTTTCATGGAGAAAAGTAATGGACATCGTTATATCCACTGTAAACTAAATCAGAAATAATGGGTTGACACATCGTCAGTTCCGAGAGTTTCTATTCGTAATGGAAGCAGATCATCAAGATGTCCTTTATTATTCGGAAGTAAGATGGTTAAGTAGAGGTACAGTACAGAAAATATTTTTCGATCTCAGAAAAGAAATCAACACATTTATAAATCAGAAAGGTAAATCTGTTCCAGAGTTAACAGACCCTCAATAGTTAAGAGATCTTGGATTTTTGACAGATTCAGCTTATGAATTAAATACCCTGAATGTCAAGCTTCAAGGGAAAAACAAACTAATATCTGATATGCATACAGACGTAAAGGCGTTCCAAACTAAAAACCGACTCTTCATAAAACATATTGATGAAAAAAGAAAAATAGATCACTTCCCGAATTGTTTAAAGGCTATCGAGGAAGCTCGCATTGATTTTAATTGGATAGTGAGAAAATGAAAGACATTTTAATGGAATTACGAGGTCAATTCAGTGACCGATTTGGTGATTACGTGAAGGTTTCGAAAAAACTCAAGATTTTTGCTAACCCTTTTTCATGCGATGTTGAGGATGTACCCAGTAATTTACAAATGAATGTGATTGAACTTCAATCCAATGAGAGCCTAAAAACGCCTTTTACGAGATGAATGATTTTGTCAAATTTTATGGTAGCTAGCCGTCTGATTTTGTCGAATTGAAAACGTTTGCTCAGCAGTTTATTTCAATTTTTGGAAGCACTTATTTACGCGAGCAAACTTTTTCAATCGTCGATTATCGAAAAAATAAATACGCTTCTCGTCCAACAGATGAGCATTTGAGAGATATAATACATATTTCAACTTCTAATATAAAAGATGAAATACAAAAAATAGTCAGTCAAATGCAACATCAAACTTCACACTGAATTTAGTATGCGAGATCAATTTCGTAACTTTTCTTCATTTGTATCCTCATTTGTATTGATAAAATTTGAAAACTGAGTTTTCGCATTTTTATTGTGTATGTTCGGCCCCGCCTTTACTTTGTTTTGCCACCTTGTGGCCCTTGCCTGCTAAAAGGTTGCCGACCGCTGCTCTATGGTATTCTACAGAGACGAAGGGTTGAGAAATGGTTTCGCCAATATTTCAATTTGTTTTGTTTTCAATCCCTTGAAAGGTAGACTACAACAACTGCTTCTTAACTGTGATCTGCAAGGAGGAAATACTGGCGTCGCCAGAACATGATACTGTCAAAAGACCGACTGCCCAATCTGAGAATTTCGAATCGTAAAGACTACTCCAATAGGCTATATAACTTTTAGCCTTGACATTCGGGAAGACACGAGTTTGATTTCCAGTTACCACGCCTTTCCCAAATCATTGTTCATTCAGAAGACCACGGCCGAATTCCTTAGTTTCCTCCAGGCTCTAATGATCTTGATGAGCCGTAAAGTTATAACAAAAAACAAAACAAAAATGATCCTTCGCTAGATTTGAGAGCACTCCGTGAGCCAACAAGTTCATTAGTAGCAAATAACTGAATCCAAGAGTCTTAAAAATATGAAAAGAGATAAACAATATGATGAGTACAAAGAAGTTCCAGGGCTCCACACACTCAGGGCCGGCGGATAATGTGGGTATGGTGGGTAGCAGTACCCACCTGGGAAATTCCGGGTGGGTATTTCACCCACCCGGAATTTGAGAGTACATAGGCGAAAGAATTGAGAGAAAGAAAGATATAGAGAGCAGAGCAGCTAAGCATGTTAGTTTCATTCTTCAAAATGCGTATATAATAGCCTGTGTGCCCACAACACCATTAGCGACGCGCTAAATCCCTTTGATGTTTCAATAGAGACCGCCACCCCAGATGTCGCCTACTTAGCAAACAATCGTGTGAGTGAACGCAAGAAAATAGTGTACGTCCAAAGCAGTCGTGTGTGAAAGCTGCATTAGTGTATTTCTAAGGCGTTTCGGCTAATTCTAAAAAAAAAATTTAAAAAAATGCATCGCCCTTAGACGAATGATCCACTGGAACCTTAAAAGATGGCCTTGTTCAGTCTGCTGACAGTCAAAATCGTGAAAGTAAGTAAAAGTAAAATTCTTATTCTTGTTCTTCACTCTATACATAAATACGTGCGCATGTAATGACTATTCACGTGTATGTACTAGAGATGTAACGGAAGCGACATTATGGAAGCGGAAACAGAAGCCTAAGTTGTATGAAAATATGATTTAGTGTCTAGTTACTTCTATTTAATAAAAATGACAAGTGGAATAATGTTTATTTTAATAATCAAATCAAACAGTAACTGACTTTGAAGTAGTAGTTTTCTAATTACTATAATTAATATTCGAAAGCTATTTATTTTTAAAAACAAACGCTTAGCAGCCTTTTTCTCGTTTTTAATTTTTCCTCCCCCCCCCCCCCCCCATACACAGAAATTAAACCTTCTTTCGCTGAACAATTTTTCGCAAGACACTGCTAGGCGGGGTTGACAAAAACCTGAGGACTAATGGAAACAACATAGAATATTTGTGATCGTTCATTTGCCATCACTTAAGAGGATCTATTTTTAATGGCAGTCCTTTTTGCTTTTACTACTTGACTAGAGTGATATTGGTAATTTTTTTTCATGTAACTTAAGATCTACATTTAATTTTTCAGACGTTTTAAATTCTTCTGGATGGATGGATTTCAAATTGCTTTTTAAAGCAATGGTGGTACGTTCTTTCATAGAACATTATTTTTTACCTAATGTACATTTTGCCTCAGATTCAGTTTTTGTACACAAATATCTAAATAGGACTTAATTTTGGTTTCATTTTGAGACACGCTACTATCATATCGTAAAACATATACCTAAGATGCCCACAGACGACCAACTTGATTGCCAACTTTGTAGTGAACTTAATTGGCAACCAAGTTGAACATATAAACATCACGTCTGCGGTCCGAGTACGTGTCATCAGGTTTATTTTCTGGATGTTTTCTCTTGCCACTCTCTATTATTTTGTATGGCGGATTTAAAAATTTTGGCTATAGTAGAGCGTAGTTTGTGAAAAATGAGTGACTGAGCATTGCAGTTTTTGGTTTTAAGAGAGTTGTGTGAAGATGAGGTGATCGTGCTGGTCTCAGAGGAATGGTATCAAAACTGCACAGATTTCTTCCTTAAATTTTTAGTGAGGGACATACACGTCACTAAACCTGATTGACCAATAAAACCTATTATGAATTGTAGGACAAATTGTGAAAGTTTATTTAAAAGGACACCAACATGAGGATTTTATTGCTGTGAACGAAAGGTTTTTCGCAACCCCCCATACTTTTAGCTTGTGGTCACAGCGTCGAGGATTTAAAATTTTTCACCGCTATATCGCCACAAATTCTTGGAACAAAGAGACTTGTAGTGTTATGAACAAAGTTTTATTAGAAATTTTAATCCCCTGGTAACGTAGCGAAAAGTGAGTGGAAGTAACATGCCATGTACTCTCTTTAGCTCCGACTCCAAACCTTTAGCTCAGTCCTATGTTTTTAAATTGTCTCCGGTAGCCAGTTCTAATATTTCCGATTCTTTTCTTAAAACTATCAATATTCGTATTTAGCCCAATTTTTTGGAAAAGAACAATGAATTTTTTCACGCATTCTTCTTTTTGTTGCGATCCTTGGAACTTTGACGTTCAAAAACTTGGGCAGTTCTCTTAGCGCATCAAAAAATTCACCCAGATTAAAATGTTTGGTATTCTTGCCATATTCGAAAAACAATATTTGACCTTAAACAGTAGCCTAGTATTGCAAATAAACGAAAACGTACAGTAATCGAAAACAATAACATTGACAGAACAATTCGAAGTTAAGCGACTGATGCTGAAAACTGTGTTGTAAACTTCCCCACAGACGCTACAAAAAGGTCGACCACCAAATACGAAAGTTTTTGATCCCAGTTCTAACCGGATATCAACAAGTCAACCATGAACCTACTTATAGACGTTCAACATTGACTTCAACACGGCATCAAAGTTGGAAATCAAGTTGATCGTTAGGGGACTCCTTTAAAATGCGTGTAATAATTATAAAAAAGGAACCCTCACCGATACGTCACCACTCCGACCTATTGTCGGCGCTCACTCATACGAAGTTAGCTCAAACAGCACCGCAGCACCCAGTGACATCAGTTCTATTTAATCTGATTTACTTTTTGGTTTCGCTACAAAATGTGCAGAAGCGGAAACAGAAGCTGAAGCCCCAAATCTTGTGGAACATCGGGACTTGAGGAAGCAGAAGCAAAAGCAGAACTCCGTTACATTACCAGTAAGAAAGTACGTTGGGTACGCTAGCGCGCGCACACACACACATATATTATATACAGGGCGTTCGCCGGGAAACGCAACCCACTGTTAGCGCTACAAGGAAGAAACTGCTCCCGGCGAGTGAGCGGTCAGCTTCCGGCATTGTTCCACCGTCGGCCGCAGACATTTCATAATAATTACGCTTCATAAACTTGTATGTGCTAAGCATTTAAATGTGACGTAATTCATTAGCTTACCTTATAAAAGATGCTGGAAGTGTTGACCCTCTTGTGTAATGCACATTTCACATCTTCTGAACATATTTCGAGACACACGCTGCCCTAACTGACTTAATGATTTTTTGGGTGACTGTTCTAGTCGAAAAGCGATATCGTCAATTTTCTCCTCTGTGAGAATACGGTTGACCGACAGTCTCTTTTTGTTAAAAAATGAACCGTTTCTCTTACTTTTTTAACCAGACGCAGAATTGTTGATTTAGCTGGCAGTAAAGCGGCAGGAAATTCGCGACGAAATTTACTGCGACACTTTTTAAACGACTTCTTCTTCACATATGTATCGTAGAGAAATGTTCTTTGTTGCAAACTGTAACATACCATAATTTTACTCACACTCAAACACGGTACAGATTAGTAAGAGTATGAAGCCCCAAACCAGCCAAACCGCAAAGAAACGTTTATTCACAACACTGATTAATAAGAGACTGAAGTCACAAACTAGCTACAATGCAAAGAAACCGTTCTTAACAATGTAAGGGTCCCATTATACGGCGTCACTGCACTGTTGAGGCAGCGGAGGTGTTAAACAGTGCGGATTCACGGTGCCGTGTGGCGGGAGCTGCTGGCTCCACTGACCGAGCAAGTTGCCGACGGCAACAGACTGGGAGGGTAGCGTTTTCCGGCGAACGCCCTGTATTATATTACACTACTTACACTTGTTTGTGTAGTTATGCACAAGGGCCAATAGACCCATAACACGCAAAAATTTCAGCCACACTTACAGGTGGTAACACATGGTATTATATCTATATATACGAGTTTGTATAGTGTAATGCTGTCATCTTCTGTGTATAGATATACCACCCCGTGTTATTAGCTGTAGCTGCACCGACCCCATGAATTTGTTCCACAACGACATAGTACAGCAGCAATATAATGAAATACATAAGATTACAGGACTATATAAATAAGTGATTGCATTAATTGCCATGACTCATTATTTTCGTTTTTTTTTTCTGTACAGTTTTCACATTTAAATATAGAAGTTGGATAAAAACTGTTGGGTTTGTTTTTTAAATGAATTTACAAGGTTTTTTTTTTACCAATTATTTAGTAAAAATATCTTTGACTGAATTAATTCTTCAAATTGTAATAATGCGCATGGACTAATAAACAAACGTAGCAGTGTTACTTTCGTTTTTCCTGATTTACGATTTTTTTTTCGTGGTATCCATTTTCCGCTAGTATATTTGTCACTTGACCTAACACTAGAATCCGATGGCATCCGGGAAAAATGGAAAGGATGATGTTTACTGCATCACGACAATGCTCCTTCCCACACATCGATTGTTGTGCAGACATGGCTAGCAGAAAAGAACATTCAAGTCCTCCACCAGGCTCCCTGCTCACCGGATTTAGCGCCATCGGATTTCTGGCTCTTTCCCAAGATGAAAAAGGGCCTCAAAGGTAACCGTTTTGCCAACGTAGAAGACATCAAAACCAAGCGACAGCTGAACTTTGGAAGATACCAAAGCATGATTTTCATCGTTGTTTCCAGCAATGGAAGGAGCGGTGTAGCAAGTGTGTGTGTTCAGAAGGAGCCTTCTTTGAAGGAGATTAGGTAAATGTGTACTTATCTCTTGTTAATAAAGAGTTACAATGAAATTCCCCGAACGTTTTGACTGCCCCTCGTATGAATTCACTTTTTCCCCTAGAAACTACTTCGAGTAGTTCTCCAGTACCATTTATTTTTAAAAACTGTGCGAAAGACTATCCATGGCCTCAACTTAATAAGCCTTATTTGTTTGGTCAATAACATTTTCGCCAAGCACAAGTGAGAACTCTCACTACTCAGGGTCAGCGCTACGATGGGGCTTCTAACGTTTTCTGAAAAATAACGGGATTACAGTCACGAATACGCAAAGAAGAGCCTCGAACATTATTTGGTGAACTGTAATGCTCATAACCTCAATCTTGTAGTACAAGATGGAATTGAGAAAATTATAGTAGCGAGAAAATTAATAGGAACAGTAAAAGATTTGATAACGTCATGCGAGACTCGCCGAAGCGGCTTGGACAGTTTAAGAAACTACAAATTGGAATACAAAAAGAAACTAATGATGATTTCCCTTCTATTGCAGCCTATTGTCCGAGAAGGTATTTATAAAAAATTATAAGTTTAAATCAATTTTTTTGGTTTTGTATGTATAAACATATTTACTCTTCAATTTTTGTACAAACATTCTGTAACCAGAGAAGTAGACAACGCTGTCGCTGCTAAGGCTTCTGGATTTTACTCCGATTATCTAATCATTTGCGTGTGTTTTATATTAACAATGATGATAGAAATTTTTGATCGGTGTGGAAATTTTGAATGCAGATCTACAGACATCTAATCTATCTGTTATTGAATTGTATGCGAAGATAGTCAAAATTCGAAAAAAAATTTGCGGGAAAGTGTGCAGTCAGGTACTAACTTTGAAACCAGCGAACCTCAAATCCCACATCAACGCAAAAGTTCGATCAAGGTAAGTGTGAAAATCTCCGATTCGAAACACCTCAAGATTTTCTCCGCAAATCTTATTTTTATGACCAGTTAAAGAGTCGATTCGACAACGTTTCCACCCACTTCTTCAAATCGTTAGAACGATTCGCTTTGGGACAGCTCACAAATGTAACAAAAATTATAAATTTCTACAATCAGGATTTTGACCAAGAAAGATTGCTCAGTGATAGAGAACATGTTTTTGCAACTTTTGAAAAGGCAAGATGAGGAGGAAAAAAATTTAAGAGATGTTGTAGATTTTTTACAGAAGTACAAATGGACTAGAGGACTCATACCAGAGTTTGTACGCTTCGTTCGACTACTCATCACAATTCTTGGGTCGTCCTGTTCAAATGAACGAAGTTTTTCGGCCTTACGCCGACTCAAGAGTTACATAAGATCGACAATGTTGCAAGATCTATTAAATAACATTGCTATTTTACATGTATGTAGCAACCTTACTGAAGAACTTGATTTGGAAAAATTATTGAATCGTTTCATTTCCAAAGAAGCAAAGCGCATTACATTTTGTTTTTACTTAGGGCCTTACGCCTCGTCGACAGCTAAGGTCATTAGAGGTGAGATGGGACTGGGACAAGGAACGGGAGGGAATACGGCCATGGCTTTTTTTTTTTTTTTTTGAAGGAAGCATCCCGGCAATCGCCTGGAGTGATTTGGGGAAACCATGAAAACCCAAATATGGATGCCCAGACGGGGATTCGAGCCCGCGTCCTCTCGAATGCGAGAAGCGCATTACAGTTTTTGCATTGCGCAATTGATACTGATTAATAGTAAATTTTAAAAAATAACAATGTTTCGTACATAGCTAAAATATAATTAATAAATATATTAATGAATAAATTATATGATGAATTTTTAAATTCATTTTCTAGTTTTTCTCCTATAAATTTCCCTTAAGAATTAGATTCATAGTTATCACTATTATTATTTTAGGTAAGATTTTTCAGGGAACTACCCCCCCCCCCTCTTTCGTGCCTGACTACCCACCCGGCCTAACACGAAACGCCGGCCCTGCACACACTACAATAAATTAATGATACTGTTATTGTATTTGTACTGTGTGTCGAATACTTGACCTGATGTGAATCAGTAAGCAATGAAGATCTCTCTCTCTCTCTCTCTCTCTCTCTCTCTCTCTCTCTCTCTCTGTGTGTGTGTGTGTTTTGCAACATTTATGAATATTGATCAGCTCACCAAATTAGGTGTAGATATTTCAATGTAATGTACAATTATACAAATAGTTTGTTGTATTCTAATTCCAGCTACCGACTTCTCATAATTCCTTTTATAGGCGTCAGGAGTTACAAAGCCTAAAATTCACGAGGTATATATTACGTCGTGCTGTGCAAACCATCACATCATGTAGAAATAATTAGGTAACAAGGGATGGGAAACTGGCTTCAATGGACCACACTGGATTACACAGACATATCCACAATGTTAGTGGTGCGTTGTAGCACCCTAAAAGACCGCAGAAGGACGAAAGGCTACGCTAGAACCTTCAACCATCACTTAGAACACTGCGGTCCTACACACCGGCGACAGGAAGTCAGGACTTTAGCACCTCCCTACACGACACCCTGACAACTTCACTACAAATCACTCTTCGAAGCATCGTTCATGCAATATTTTAAAGGTCAACTCAAGTGGTGGATAACATTCACAATTTAACGCTAGACATATCTCCCGCAGAACGTGCAGCCAGATGTCTCATCATTCCGTCAGAACTTTTACTCCATGATATTCTAGCTACATACGATCAACCGGACCACCTAATAAGCATTTTTCTTGCGATATTTATAGCTCTTTTCCGTTTCAATGCTCTGCTAATTTAATGTTAGTCATGGCTGCCCTTGTATTGCCGTCTCTTTCAAGCACTGACTGAAACCTGAGAGATCACGGTGGCAATCCGCTTTTCCCAGTCTGATATCTGGTATCAGTGCAGTATAACGTTGTACGAAGTCGCTTGCCGCTCTGCCTGGTCTATGCCAAAATTGTTTGCTTATGGAGCAGCCTCAATTACATCCTGTGCAGTCAGTACTATATCCACAGCAAATTTTCCATTTTTATAGTTAGCAGCAGACGATCTTTGCGTTGGATCTTACAGTAAAAGTAGTGCAATAATCACACAGTCACTAAATTTTATGATAAGTTTTAAAAGTATAGCTTGTAGACTACAACGAGAATACCTTTTTTTCTGTAGGATTCGCTATCAAAAGGGAAATCTTAGTCAGTCCCTCTCATCACAGGCGTAAACTGAATAAATTGTAGACTTAAAATTTGGACTTGTTACATGTTTTCTCAACAGTTAACCAAATGTCGTATTTAAAAATTTTCTCAATCATATTTTGAGGGTTTTAATGGAAATAAAGGGATAGAATTTTTTCTAGCCCTGTGTGTTAGGTGTAAATGTTCAGAACTCTTTAAGCAGAGAAACATGACATTTTTAGTTATTTTCATTGTAAAGTAAAGACGAATCCATTTTACTCTGTGAAAGAATTTTCTTCTTGGAATTGACTGATACAATAATATATATGGTGTATGGAAGGGGAAGATGACAAAGTTGTCCACAATTACTAAAATGATATATGGTTTTTCTTTTTGTTGAAACTTTTGACTAATAAGTAATTACACTGTTTACAAAATTTCACTCATGTATAGTAACTAACATGGGATAGTATGCACTCAAAAACTGCTGTGAAAAATTATGATACTAACAGGTTTTTAAGTAATTGACTGCTTATGAGTTGTGGTAACAGGTTGGTAAGAAAATAACTGGTTGTTAGATGCTGGTAACAAGTTTATACACTGTTCCACATAATAAGTATTAACTAACTCGGGATTGTATTTGTAGATTACAGGAAATATTGGTTATACTAATGGGTCGTAACTAACTTGTTGTCAATATATAATATTATCAATTATATAGTAATATTGACATTACTAATAAGTGTATGTACTGTTCCACATCCCCGAGATTATTCTCACATGGGATCAAAGTGTACATACAATACATACAATACATACAATACATACAATACATACCATACATACCATACATACCATACATACCATACATACCATACATACCATACATACCATACATACCATACATACCATACATACCATCTATCTATCTATCTATCTATCTATCTATCTATCTATCTATCTATCTATCTATCTATCTATCTATCTATCTATCTATCTATCTATCTATCTATCTATCTATCTATCTATCTATCTATCTATCTATCTATCTATCTATCTATCTATCTATTAAAGATGTCAATTTGTTTCACCTAGTCCGTCTGAAAAATGGTATTACTTATGAACGTGGAACTTTTTTTTTAAAAAAAAAAAAAAAAATATCGACCATTCCTGTAATTAAACAATACTAAAAATCTAAGATTGTTGCGAACGAAGCAAGCAAACGTTTCTATTTTTAGGTTATTTTCCCACATATAAATATTACTTTCATGAAAATACCGTCAATTTAGACTAAAATAGTTCTAAAATATATGTAATAGATTTTCATTATCGGCGTGGCGTTGAAAGCAGTGCCTAATCTAAAAACGTGGCCAGCACTGATTTTTATACCAAACCACTGCCTTCTCGCCTGTCACGTACGTGATGTCCAGGTCTCAGGCTCGTCTCGCGCTTGCCCCGTTGCTTCAGTGTAGTTCAACAACAAAGTTTCATATTTTATGCATTGGGTGTAACGAAAATCGGTTCCACAATATTGAAAATTAAGGCTGGAGATCTGATTTATTAGTACTAACCGTTTCTCGTGACATATGTACATTAAATTTGGAATTCTCCACTTCTGTAACGTGGGGAAGAAGATTTGATTAAATATTGTTTGTATACTAGAACTGTCTATAATACACCGGACATTGTGTGCGATAGGTAGATTTTACGAAAAAATTGTCACAGCAACGTTAGATTTCACTATGCACTTTAACTACATGAATATCATGTTAATGTATACCGTGAGGCTTTTAATCTATACATAGTAGACACTGCTTTGCAAGAAAAACTAACAAAGCGCTGTTCAGTTCAAGCTCGATTAGGGATTGCAATCCAGCAAAGCGGGATCCCGCAATACCGCGGGATCCCGCATCATTAGAAAGTCTGGCGGATCCCGCAAAAAATTAAGCGGATCCGCAATCCGCAAAATCCGGCGGAAACGTATGTCAGTCTGCGTGACTCGCTGCCCCACTCGGTCTCTATCGGATGTTTTGCACTGTTTGCTTGTACCCTTGAAGTTGACATTTGACTCGTGTGAATAAATGTTTGTTTTTGTCAACTTTCGCCATTCGTAAGTAAATAGATACACTTTTACGTATTCATTTTCGAGTACACATTTCTGTAGTTTGAGTTATGTTGCGCATTTAGTACGATTTTCGAACTATATAATTATTTTTTATATGTCGAAAACGTTATCTGAACTACACAGTTACAGCTTTTTATTCACGGTTTCATTATTCCCATTTTTCTGTATTTGCAGATAAAGTTATTGTGACAATTTCGTTATTTGTTGCTGAAAACTTCATTATTAATTGATATGAAACTAATGTTATCATAATTTTAACGATCGCATACCTATTTATTTAGCAGCTATCAAAAGGCAATTGTATATCCTTTGACTTATTGTTGTTTTGGCCGCTGCCTCAATGCATTTCTTTGACAAAAGCCGCCTGCATACATGTGCCGCTCAGGCTATCAATCCCTCTTCTCCTTGTTATTATTTCGACTAAAGGCAAGTTATGAGATCTTGTTCTGAGCCAAGTCTACGCTTTACATAGTATATTAACTCCACTTTGTGAAATAGAATGCTTTCTCTCGGTGTTATGGAACGTTTATTTAGAATTAAAAAAAAACTCTGGTAACTTGCCCATTAAGCAAACCATGTTTTTAAACTTATGTGATGTATTTATTGTAAGGCACATAGGTAATATGACCTAACACTTAATATTTTCCATTTTTTTATTATTTATGTAAAAATTGGTTTAGATTAAAAAACAAAAATGTAAACCTCGAAATGTACTTAAGACATGCTAAAAAGTTTTAATGTCATTTTGCAAATTAAAATATTGTTAACTGTTAATTTTTATCATTTAACATTAAAATTTATTTATTAATTTAATTTTTAATTAATTTATTAACGTTTTAAGTAACTATTTTTTTAAATATATGCGTTAAAAAACTGTTTGCGCCAATCCCGCACGGATCCCGCGGGATTGAAAACACCGCGGGATTGAAAACACTGCGGGATTGAAATCCCTAAGCACTATGGACTGTAAATAGGCATCTAAGCTAAAATCAAAGAAAGTAATAGTTTAATGATACGTGTTGCAAATGTAAAATACATACAGTCATGTTCCGTAAATTTTGGAAACCATCCCTTACTTCAACAGCGCAGTAAAGATAACAGACTACCGTGAAAAATTTCGATTTCTGTAAAGAAAATGCCGACATTGCTTTGCGTACCACCCGAACAAACAAGAAGTAAAGAGACACACCGGGGCATGTTCTCCATGCCAATTGATTGAAAGAAGACTGCGGTTTTTCCATAAGCGAGAATGAAAATTACACCAAATCTCTGAAGGACTATTACGACAGTCAAAGCGTAGGTAAGTAACATCCATTCTGCATTTAAGAGTCGACTAAAAACGTACTAAACGTTCTCAAGAACAATTATCAACCCATGGCAGTAATAAATTGTCTAGCCCGATTTCACGAACAGTTGAGCCATTGGGGAAAGCGTATGTTCGGCAACGATGTTGCCATTTACTAGAACTTTACAGAAAATCAATTCAATTTTTTTTGCAATTGTACTTTAAATCTCACAATCCATATTCTATGGCTCTCGACTCAATATTACATAAAAAACAATTATTTGTTCTTCCTTTTGCAGCGATTCTAAAAGAATGATAAGAATTACGGTGTGAGCAATGACTGTGTGAATTTGTATAGTGGTAGTTTTACCTGTTGAGGTGAAGCCTACCACGCTCTTGCAGCGCTCGGCTGTGCGGACTCACTGCGCCGCACGGCCGTATTAATATTATCTCTGGAGGGTCATTAACGGATAACGAGCCTGCTTGTTGTGTCAACACTGACGAACCCCACCAAGCAAGCAGAAAGTGCTTGTGGACAAAGCACCGAGTCCAGCGCTAACTTTTAATTTCCCTCTATATGTTGCCATTCCGCTACTACGATGATGTTTCACTTCGACTCCAGCGCGAGCAATTTCTGCGACAATGACGGATACTACCAGCTTTGTGTGATGGTAAGGTTCTTATTTTCTACCAGGGTTACATAATATAAAACGCAAACAGTATCATTTAAGTGGGGTACTACGTGGATGGCACCGTTTTTAACACAGTAAGTTCTTCCTCTCACTCTGTGTAATTGTAGCAAGAGGAAGTTTTACAACCGTTATAATGTTTTGGGATACTGAAATCCCAATAATGGAAAACTAACACATTTCAAGTTGTTTTCATTTCGAACGTGAGAATATACCGTAAAACGGGGTCAATAGGATCAGTAGGGTGAATAGGATCAAAAATGGAAAAAAAGATTAAGTTTCGATAACGGTCAGACTAAGCCCTCAATTTTAATCGAACGAATATGCACAGTATCGATATAATTTAATCTTCCATTGTTAAGTTACACAACGTCGGAATTGTGACAACAATGGGAGAAGGAAGCAGCAGAAAGAAAGTGTAACAGTAGTCGCTGATTTAACCTCTTGAAAACTTTGTCAGTTGAAGCTATTGTATTTGTTTAAAGCTTATTATTCACCTGTTGATATCAAAGTAAGTATTTTCTGAAGTTTATTACTTAGTCACTAAGCAAGATAATAATTACTGTATTATAATCGAAATTTTATTTAAATAAGTACCTGTCATCTGCCGTAACGAGGTGAATGGGATCACGATCCTATTCACCCCAACGTACTTTTTTGCTCCTGTACCGTACCTACGGTGCCGTATTTTAGATCTTTTAGTACTGAAGGTTTCTTGTATAGTTAATAATACCCACTGTTATGAATATATATTTGAGTCTCATAAATAAGGCCTTACCTATTTTTTTTTATTTTTTTTGGGGTTTACAATGCCACGAAATTATGAACCTGATCCCAGAGGAAAGCGTTATGTGAAAAGAAGTGTGAAGGAGTTTGAAGATGCTTTCTTGGACATACAAAGGGGAATGAGTATTAGGAAAGCCGCAGAAAAACATTCGATTCCGTATACAGTGCTACATAGACACTTAAAAAAACCAAACTTGAAGAAGCAGGGAGGACAAACAGCCTTGACAGAAGAGGAAGAAAACCTAATAGTTGACAGAATCTCCACCTGCGCTGACTGGGGGTATCCTTTTGACAGAACCACATTGAGGCTTTTTGTAAAAGGCTATTTAGATCGTAGGGGAAAGGTAGTAAAAGCATTCAAAAATAACATTCCTGGGCATGAATTCACAGTCCACTTTCTCAAGCGCCATAAGGAAAGATTAAGCATCAGGCTTTGCCAAAATATTAAACGAGCTAGGGCAATGGTATCCTACCAAACTATAACAGAATATTTTGGAAAGCTGGAAAAAGAAATCGACAATATCCCTCGCACCCACATTATCAATTTTGATGAAACAAATTTGGCTGACGACCCCGGTCGATCTAAAGTTATAACAAAACGTGGGACAAAATATCCAGAAAGAGTAATAAACTCATCAAAACACTTCTTCCGCCTTATATCGTATATAGAGCAAAGCATTTATATTCTTCCTGGGTGGAAAATGCTCCAAAAGGGACACGTTTTAATAGGAGCATATCAGGCTGGTTTGACAGTGAGTGTTTCGATGACTGGCTTGAAACTATTATTGTCCCTTATTCACGGAAACTGGCTGGCACAAAGATAATCATTGGAGATAATCTTTCATCTCATCTGTCTAGTAGTTCTGTTAAATTGTGTCAAGATAACAATATAAAAATGGTTTTCCTCCCAAGTAACTCCACACATCTAACACAACCTTTGGATGTTGCTTTCTTCAGACCTCTGAAATCTGCTTGGAGAAGAATTTTGACGGAGTGGAAATTGGGCCAAGGAAGGAAAGACAGTACCATTCCAAAGGACAGATTTCCTAGACTTTTGTGTAAACTCATGAAGCAAATAGAACAGAAATCCAGTGATAACATAAAATCAGGCTTTTGTGCATGTGGAATTTATCCATTTAACCCAAATGAAGTTCTAAAGAAATTGCCTGACAGAAACGCTGAATGTGATCAAAATTCAGACAACATGGCTCAAAATAGCACCATTGACCATAGCCTGATAGAACTTCTTCAAGAATTGAGGGGCTCTGATGCAGATGCTCAACCATGACAAAGAAGAAGGAAGATATCAGTGTAGCCAGGGAAAAGTGTATCGTTAGAAGACAGTTCAGACGAGTTTAAAGATGAACTGCCTGACAACTCTGATGAAAACATGAATGAAGCGCCTGTCCTTCGCAATGAGGAAATACCAGTAGCACCAGCTGTGACAAGTGATACTGATATCACCAAGTTTTATGACATTAATGTAAATGACTTTACAATAGTGAAATTTCTTACAAACAAGAGAGAACGGCAGTTTATCGGACAAGTTCAAGATGCGTCCCCAACAGTTGTTACAGTAAAATGTTTAAGAAAACGGGTAGGAAAGAATGATACCTTTTTTGTTTTTCCACCTGTAGATGACATAAGCCAAGTAGGGCATTATCAGATTGAAAGGATGATTAAACTATCCAGAATAGTCCGAGGGCAACACTTCTTTATTGTAGATTCAACACATTTAGAATAACAGCAGTGTGTTTATTATTGTTCTTCATTATGTAATTGTACTGTATGTTTTGTTATTCACTTCACCTTGTATCATTTACTTGTTTCTAAACCTAAATTTGATTAATATTCGTCTTAGATTGTTTTACTTAGTTTTCTAAAACAAACTGTACTTATTTACTGTCAAATAGATTAATTAGTGAATAAAGTTTATTATTCTAAATTGTACCTTAGTCTTTCTGATATAGCTTATTCCTTTTATTAACTTTAGGTGATCCTAGACATCCCACAGGCTATTGATTGGGTTCAGACAGCTATAAAAGATGAGCTGATTCCTTTCACCCCGACTCTCGGACCAATAGGATCACTAATTAAAAAAAAAAAAATAATTTATCAAAGAGCTGCAGTATGCTAGTTCAAGTGCTCATTAGCATCATTGATTCAAGACCCAGATTGAGGATTTTGTTTCGTGGTTCTAGGACCGTTAGGAAAGAAGAAAATTTATTTCAAAGTTGAAAATTGATCCTATTCACCCCGTTTTACGGTAATGGTGATATTGGTAATGTCTTTGTTGAATAAGTTCAGTGATTGGTGAAAACGTTATACCGCTATTTAGTTTAGTAGTCGCGTCTCATTTTTGTAGCAATATTGTCGCACTTTCTTGAACTAAATAGACGGTGAAAACTATACTTTTATCATATGGCTGTTAAGACAAATAAATGATATTCCTGTTTTATAAAAATGTGATGTGCCAAATGTTGTCAGTCGTAATAAGAACCATATCATAATTCACATCAAGGAGTTAATTTTCTCTATTCTCAACATATTTTTCAATTTCGGCTTAACAAATTGCAAAGTATAAATACTTTTCTGTATCACCAACCAACATTATAAAAAATAATTTTCGATAGGAGGAAGTTTAGTGGAACTATAAGAATTGTAAGTATTCCAGTACAAAATTATTTTGTACTCTACTTTTCAGCCCTCAGAACATATCTTCTACCTAATCTATATTAATATGAAAGTTTGGATGTAGTATCTGCCTCAATCACAACTTATTGCTTAACAAATTTAAATGAAATTTGACCCGCAGTTAGTAAATTGTGTGCATAGTGACATAGGATAGTTATTATCCTAAGAAAACGAATAATTCCTTTAGAAATTTCAATTAACAATTCCCAAACACCAAAGAGTTTCTTACTTCGTATATGGCAGTGCCACGTTTATTCTTTACTTTTTTCGAACATCACAAAGACTTCTTATCAGAAATAAAAGCATGTGTGTGTTTAGTTTAAAAACTGATGCGCTTAACAAACAGTGGTTCGTAAGCGGGGAATACAAATCTGTACTTAACCCTAGTTAAAAATAAAAAAATCGTACTGTCTGAATGTTCACAAAGAGGTGTCTTCAGTTGCGTACAGTACAGTCAGGGACAGAATTCGCGAGACCCCTCGCCCTTTGATTATCCTTCGTCCTAGACACGAATACCACATGGGACAGCATAACTGGTAGTGGTAAACTAAATTCATGATAAAATAGACCACTCATACCTAACATCAAAAAAATTAACCCACGCAGCAAGAAACTCGCAGACGCTCAAAGGCAAAATTCGGAGTTCTACAGTAAAAATAATCACGAATATCACCATTTTAGTCATAATAATTATTGAAATAACCAAATCGATTGATTATAGAGAGGTGATAACACTTTCTTCGTAATTTTGATAACCATTGCGTATTTTTTTTTCCTCGAATAAACGGTTAACAATTAGCTAGCAAACGCAATTATATGGCGAATACCGAAAAGAATCGCTAAATTACGCACGGAAAACCAATAAGAGAGTTTGAATGGACTTATTTACACTTTATAGCACTGCAGCTTTACAGAACTGTGCGTGTGACAAATACACACAAAGGCTAAGGGTAAGTAGAAAGAGCATTTACGAAAGAACTCTAATGGTAAACTTACTCACGAAATATAAATAAACTATTTCTAGAAAAATAAATGATTCCAAATATTAACACTTTAATTTTGTTTCCGCCATACCATATTTAGAAGGTAAGTTTAACTTGAACGCAGTAGTAACAGTTTTATTAGTAATAATAATAATTAAGAACAGTAAATAAATAAATAAATCCATCCGCAATGTGAATTAGCGGTTCCACATTTTAAATCTGAAAGATGGAAGTAGAAAAACTTTCTAACTAACACTGATACTTCTATAAAATTTTCTGTCAATCTTTACTTCCTGCCTTCCAAGCCCGATGGGCTATAGGTAACACTGTTTCCTGGCATTCGGGAGGACGCGAAATCAAACTTCGTCGGGCATCCAATTTCAGTATTCCGTGCTTTTCGTAAATCTCTCCAGCTGAACTCCGAAAACGGTCCTTCAAAAAGCCGTGGCTGAAATTCTTACCCGATCCTAGTTTCCAATACTATCAGGATTCAAAACGCATTGGCATCGAAAATATGAAGAAGAAGAAAAAAAAAGAACGTGGTGGATATGTGGTATCACTCTAATCCGGCTTTCGGGAGATCGTGGGGTCGAATCCCCATCTAGCCATCAGGGTAGGCGTTTTAGATAGTTTCCCCAAATCACTCCAGACGAATGCAGGGATTGTTCCTTCAAAAGGCCATGGCCGAATTCCTTTCCATTACTTGCCACCGGTCCTGTCATGCCTCTAATGACCTATGTTGGATATAAAGCTAGAAGCAAAACATAATTTCTCAAATAAAAACAATTACATCTCTGTGGTGTGTTATGGATCTTTTTCTTATTGGACTTAACTTATTCAACGGCCAAACATGGTAGCGAAGGGACTAGAGTGCTATTTTCACATGTGGAGAGTCTAGTTCGGTGTTGTTTTAGGCCTGGTCGACGTTGAAATCATTATAGTGGATAAAGGACTGGGGGGCATGTCTCGGGAAGGAATTTAGCCATGGCCATTCCAGGAATCATCCAGCACTTACCTCAACAAAGGCTGACACAATAGTCAGCAGGTTCAATGATCAAAGACACCGAAGGTCATAAAATATTTAGATAAGCAGATGGAGGTATGTCAATTTTCAATAACGTGCACATCCAGTTTTTTTAATAGCTCCATTATTACGGAATATTGATTAATTCATTTTATAATTAGATAGTGCAAGTAGAACATTACAAGATGCAATGAGGGTATGCTGAAGTCTAAATCCTCGAGATGTAATTTTCAGAAATTTTTAATGAATAATAAATATTAGTTCAATGTTATTTTTCAACATTATCATCGGTCTTCTAAATATGATCAAGTAACTTTAATAATATGTTATATGAAGTTTTTTCTGTTACCTTCGGCAAATGGCTGTCACTGTATTTGTAGGTGCACGTAATTCGAAAATGGCCATATTTTGAGTATGGATGGTCATATTCACAAAGCTTATTAGAGCTGTAATTATATTGAACAAGTGTTTTTCACTTCCTCAGAGCCACTGGTAAATCAATATTTCCTCGAGACGTTTGTCAGATCGGTTACTTCCTCCTTGTGTCTGAACTGAGCCAGCAGGAAGATTTTCTTTTTACGAAATAAGAACGCATAATTTTAAAGAGATTAAATCCTATATACTGAAATTATATACACCTCCCGTGGTCACTAAAGAGCTTCACTACGGTACGCCTAGTTTGAATTATTTTTTATCCTAATACGTTTTTAGAACTTAGCCATGTGACTAGTTGGCACCAAAGAATATTTTTTGTGAGATGAGGTGGACCAGTGAGATATTTTTGAAGGCGGCCAATTGCCTTTTGGTTCAATAAAATTGTATCTAAATTTTTAATGGCATTCCTCTCGATCATCATTCATCCAGCTAAGCCGTTTTGTGTGTTTATCCTGTGTACTGATGTATTTACAAATCCTTTTCGCTCATACAATTGAAAGACGACAAAAGACATACAACACCACCTACTTTAACACCCATGCCCTGGCCGGAATCGCACTAGTGAGCGAGAGTCCTGGTAATGGCTCAAACCATCCCATTCGCAAGGACATGGGTTGAAATCTTCTTGTATCCATTCGTATTTCGATGCTTAATCGAAATCACTCCGTAAGTGCTGGATGATTCCTGGAATGGCCATGGCTGAATTCCTTCCCGAAACATGCCCCCAGTCCTTTTTCCACTATAATGATTTCAACGTCGACCAGGCCTAAAACAACACGAAGTTTGAATTCGCGTCCTCCCGAATGCCAGGAAACAGTGTTACCTATAGCCCATCGGGCTTGGAAGGCAGGAAGTAAAGTTGACAGAAAATTTTATAGAAGTATCAGTGTTAGTTAGAAAGTTTTTCTACTTCCATCTTTCAGATTTAAAATGTGGAACCGCTAATTCACATTGCAGACGGATGGATTTATTTATTTACTGTTCTTAATTATTATTATTATTACTAATAAAACTGTTACTACTGCGTTCAAGTTAAACTTACCTTCTAAATATGGTATGGCGGAAACAAAATTAAAGTGTTAATATTTGGAATCATTTATTTTTCTAGAAATAGTTTATTTATATTTCGTGAGTAAGTTTACCATTAGAGTTCTTTCGTAAATGCTCTTTCTACTTACCCTTAGCCTTTGTGTGTATTTGTCACACACAGTTCTGTAAAGCTGCAGTGCTATAAAATGTAAATAAGTCCATTCAAACTCTCTTATTGGTTTTCCGTATGTTCGATTCTTTTCGGTATTCGCCATATAATTGCGTTTGCTAGCTAATTGTTAACCGTTTATTCGAGGAAAAAAAAAATACGCAATGGTTATCAAAATTACGAAGAAAGTGTTATCACCTCTCTATAATCAATCGATTTGGTTATTTCAATAATTATTATGACTAAAATGGTGATATTCGTGATTATTTTTACTGTAGAACTCCGAATTTTGCCTTTGAGCGTCTGCGAGTTTCTTGCTGCGCGGGTTAATTTTTTTGGTGTTGGGTATGAGTGGTCTATTTTATCATGAATTTAGTTTACCACTACCAGTTATGCTGTCCCATGTGGTATTCGTGTCTAGAACGAAGGATAATCGAAGGGCGTGGGGTCTCGCGAATTCTGTCCCCGACTGTATATATAGTAGTATAACACCTAAGGTATCACACCGTAAATCCGTTTGTGATATATGCGTCCTAATGCTTGGAGAGGAAAAGAATTGTAAAATGATTGGAAAATACCAGCAAAAAAGTTGGCTCACTAAAAGTGAAATGTCGTTTTTGTATGTTCACGACAAATATGTAACTGTTTTGATTCCACTTTAGTTCAGTTTAATGCCTGTATGCCTTTTTTTTTTTCTACTACACACTCTCTGTAACGTCACAAATTATTTTTACCACCCGTAGATATTATTTGACAATAACTCTTTTTTTGTTTCTCGACTAAAACGTTTGTAGAGAATCAGTACAAATAGTAGTCTATGATAAACAAAACTTTTTTTTTTACATACTTTTCAATATTATGCCAATAATTATTAAATCCTTCATTTAAAATGAATGTATTCCAAGGACTAAAGTAAAAAGTTTTCGTTTCAAAAGCCATATTAGGAGTAGTTTACATCGCGATACACGTCGTCACTAACACGGCGCTTATGAAAGCAGCTTATTACTAATAATTACTAAATTCCTCCTGTCTTATGCTGGAACAAGAACATTCTGGTCCAGGCAGCATTTAAATCTAGTCACTGTCTTGCCACTACAAAATCAAACGATACGGATACAGCTTAGCACATTAAACGCATAGCAACTTCATTTCTTGTAGTAGCAAGATTTTTTATATCAGGATTCCTAAACAGCTTAGAATAAATTATCACAATTAATTTCATCATACACCTTCAGTATGATCTGCAAATAGGCTAAAGCACGCGCACTGACAATCACTGTATCGGGATTAGGGATTGTAACAAAGCGGGATCCTGCAATCCGGCGGGATCCCGCATCATTAGACAGTCTGGCGGATCCCGCACAAAATTAAGCGGATCCGCAATCCGCAAAATCCGGCGGAAACGCGTGTCAGTCTGCGTGACTCGCTGCCCCACTCGGTCTCTAGCGGATATTTTGCACTGTTTGCCTGTACCCTTCCAGTTGGCATTTGAGTCATGTGAACAAGCGTTTGATTTGTCAACCTTCGTCATTCGTAAGTAAATAAATACACTTTTACGTATTCATCAAAATTTACGTTTGTTTGGAGTACACATTTCTGTAATTGGAGTTATGGTGCGTATTTAGTACGATTTTGTAACTATATAATTATTTTTTAAGTGTCGCACACGTTATCTGAACTACACGGTTACAGCTTTTTATTCACAGTTTCATTATTCCCATTTTCTGTATTTGCAGATAAAGTAATTATGACAATTTCATAATTTGCGGCTGAAAATTTGATTATTCGTTGATATGAAACTAATGTTGTCGTAATTTTAACGATCACGTACCTATTAATTTAACAGATATCAAAAGGCAATTGTATATCCTTTGAGTTATTGTTGTTTTGGCCGCTGCCTCAATGCGTTTCTTTGACGAAAGCCACCTGCTTACATGTGCCGCTCAGGTTTTCGATTAATCCCTCTTCTCCTTGTTATTATTTGGACTAAAGGTAAAAAAGTTATAATGAAATTTTCACGGGTGTATCGACGAACTGTGTTGTAGGAACACCATACTTCGACGGCTGCCTCCGCCGTCTTCCTCACGCGTGTAATTTCGTGTTTTTGCAATGAAATTCGGAGATACAACAACCTATGAGGACTTCACTGCAATCATTCGCGTCGAAAGTCTCCTTTCTTACTAAAAAAAAATAATAATTTCCACTCTAAAAACGTCGTTACGCCACATAAGTAAATCTGAAATACTTGACAGTTTACGTGTTGATGAGTAGTTTCTTTTAATAACATTGAATCAACTGTAATATCAATCAAGGAATCAGGAGATATAATAATGAATCACGCAAAAAAAAAGGCCAAGTCTCGTGCTTGTGTAGTGACAAAAAGTTATGAGATCTTGTTCTGAGCCAAGTCTACACTTTACAGAGTATATTCACTTCACTTTGTGAAATGGAATGCTTTTCTCAGTGTTGTGTAACGTTTATTTATTTTTTTATTTATTTAAAAAAAAAAGCTCTGGTAACTTGGCCACTAAGCAAACCATATTTTTAAACTTATGTGATGTATTGTAAGGCACATAATATGACCTAAGACTCAATATTTTCAATTTTATTTATTTATTTAAAAATTGGTTTAAATTAAAAAACAAAAATGCAAAACCTCGAAATACACTTAAGACACGCTAAAAAGTTTTATTGTCATTTTGCCAATCAAAACATTTTTAACTGTTAATTTTTATCATTTAACATTAAAAATTATTTATTAATTTAAATATTATTTAATTTATTAACGTTTTAAGTAACTATGTTTTAAATATATGCGTTAAAAAACTATTTGTACCAATCCCGCACGGATCCCGCGGGATTGATGCAAATCCAGTGCGGATCTCGCGGGATTGCAATCCTTAATCGGGATGTAAAATTGACCCGCATATTAACGCAAGGTGTGTTAAGAGTTGTAATGGGTTCTGGAATTTTACAGCATAATCTACGAGCATTTTAGTACACATTTTTAAATTAAGTTATTTTAATAATTGTCATGATGCTGACACCATAGTTCAAGTGGCTGAATTCATTCATTGTTTACACCGATTTAGGCCCCCAATATTGCAAACGTAATTTTTAAGCCAGTTTTTGATATCAAGATCTGAAATTGTGGACCAAGTTTACATTACTATTCATGACATCACTTACATGCAATATAGTGAATGTATTAATGCCCTCGACTTTCTAGCCACAATATTAGCGGAGGTTATGACTTGGCTGAAACACAGGCTGAACCGGAATGACAACTGAAACTTTATTAGTAACTAGCTGAGGACAACCCGCTTCGCTTGGTATGTTTTTATTATTTTTATTTTTGGTACGTCTGTTTAGTTGTTTTATATTTAAAATATAAAATGGATTTAACACTAGAACCGCCGAGTGGTCAACTTGACCACTTTTTATATTTTAACATATTATTATTCAGTCAGTTTCTAATCAATGCTGTTGTGAGTTAATGACTTTTCCTAAATGTTTATGTAGATCATATAAATAGTCCAATATTTGTTTTATCTTCATTAGTTTTCTTTGAATGACCACTTATACTTAGAACCGCCGAGTGGTCACTTTGACCACATTACGTGAAATCTGAAAACAGATTATTTAAAGATTGTTGTGCGTCACTCCCCGAATTTACTCTTAGCACTCGTCAACAATATACTAAATATCTGGGTTACTGAAGTTTACTCGCATTGTTTGAAGCTCAACAATGCAATATGTCATTCATTGTTTGCTATTGGGTTTCGCATAAACGAGGCAGATTATTTGAGTACTGGTCTCAGAGCAGTAGACACGGCTCAGATGTCACAGCGATACAAACCACGGCCACGGCCACTTTCAGATGAAGAAATTGTCGCACTTTTGTATGAATCGGATGTTGAAAATGATCCTGAAGTTGAGGACCTTGTGGAAGACTCTACAGATGAAGATTACCAACCTGTCGCTAATGTGGAGAGTGACAGCTCCGAGACTGAAGATGAAGGTAATTTACATTCACTTATATTATTATTATTATTATTGTTACTATATGAATAATGATCACTATTATAAGAGAGCTGACACTTCTACTGCTACTTCTGTTACTGCTATTTTATTGTGTGGTATGGTTTCTTTATAATGAGTTGTAGCTTTCTAATTGTCTCTTTCCTCATGCAGTTGCTGAACCAGGACGAAGCAGTAATATAAACAATGCTAGAGAAGGACCTACCCTGGGTAAAAGAAGAACTGCACCTCCTGTAAGTGGACCAATACAGAATCGACGTAGAAGAGGAGAACAAAGTGAGGGTTCACTTCCAGAAACTGGCTCAAAACTCCTGGGAAGGACGGGATCACGGAGTGGACTGTAGCAGACTTCGGGGTTACTAAACCAGGTAGGATAGGTCAACAGAATATATTGAAAGAAACATGGGGACCTACTCCACACGCAAAGCGGCACGTCTCAAATGATAATGTTTCGAGTGCCTGGCGCCTTTTAGTTGATCAATCAATGTTGAAACACATAAAGAAATGCACAGAAGCAGAGGCACAACGGCTTCTTGGAAATGATTCGTGGAGTTTGCCTTTAGAAGAATTAGATGCATTTGTTGCTTTATTATATGTTCGTGGTGCACTAGGTGCCAGATGTACTGAAGTAGATGAGTTGTGGTCGAAAACGTGGGGAGCCCCATTTTTCACTGACACAATGAGCAGAAACAGGTTTCGAGAAATTTTGAAATATCTGCGTTTTGATGAAAAAAATACACGGTCGGAACGGTTGAAAAGTGACAAATTTGCACTTATATCAACTACTTGGAATCATTTTATAGAAAACTGTCAGTTGAATTACATACCTGGATCAAATGTCACTGTGGACGAACAACTTTTCCCCAGCAGAACCAGGTGTCCGTATTTGCAATATATGCCGAATAAGCCTGATAAATTCGGAATCAAATTCTGGCTTCTAGCGGATGTAGAAACAAAATATCTTTGTAATGGGTTCCCTTATGTGGGACAGAACGAACAGAGGGCACCTAATGAGAAACTTCCAGAACAAGTAGTAATGAAGTTGGTAGCTCCATATCGCAATAAGGGTCGAAATGTGACTACTGATAATTTTTTCACTACGGTCACACTTGGGGAGAGACTGGAAAAAGAGAAAACTAGTCTTGTCGGCACTATCAACCGTGCAAGAAAAGAAATTCCAAACACTGTAAAAAAAATGAAAACTCCTCTTTATACGTCTGTTCTCTTGAAAAGGGAAGGTGGTACTCTGACTGTTTACCAAGGGAAAAAGAACAAAAATGTTCTTCTGTATAGTACCATGCATACAGATGTTGAAATACAAAATAATTCTAAACACCTTCCCGAAACAGTGAGCTTCTACAATAGCACAAAATTTGCTGTAGATGTCTTGGACCAGATGACGATGAAGTATTCTGTCCGCTCTGGTACTCGTCGATGGCCTGTCCACGTATTTCACAATATCCTTGATTTAGCAGCCATCAACGCATGGATCATTTTCAAGCTAGTGACAGGGATCAAGATAAGTAGGAGGAATTTCATCCTAAATCTAGCAGAAGAATTACGTAGAGACTATATGGAAACCAGAAATCAGGAAAGGATGACAAGGGAAGGAAAGGAAAGGAAGAAAGGAAGATGGTGATGAAGAAAGAGAAGAAGCGGAAATTCCTACGAAAGTTAGAAAACTATGCCAAACGAGGAAATGCAGAAACAAGACAAATGAAGTGTGCAGTAAATGCAAGAGATATGTTTGTGGGCCGTGTACATATAAAGTAATAAAGACAGTAGTTTGTAATGCTTGTAAGTAGGATTAGGTACTATACATAGTCATATCTTATGATTGTTCTTTCTCTTAACATATTCATGGGTACTTAGTTTCTCCAGTATGATTAATTTCTATTAATTTTAAAACTACTGCAATACAATTAGTATGGTTGCAGATAAATATTGTGAACTATGCTCTTTAATTTTAGTAATATTATGTTCCCATTGTTGTTGTAAAATACAGTGATACTGTTAATAAATGTAATTAAAGTGATACATTGTTATCAAGATCATTAATATTTACATTAATCAGAACAGCATGCAATTACAAAGAAAGTGGTCACTTTGACCACATCGGCGGTTCTAAGTATAGTACTAGTTCCGGCGGTTCTAGTGTTAAAGATATTTGTTTCTTGTTTTATTTTTACTAATTTTCTACATAAATATCATATTCATTAAGTATACAAAAATCCTAGGTACTTAATAAGGTTAAAGAAATAAATTTTTATAAACTATATTTGGTGTTTTGTTGTGTGGAGCATAAACAAATAGATATTCTGCTTGTCCGAAAGGTGAAAAAGCAACATAAAGCTGACCGTGTGAGAAACAGGATTCTTTCAAGTTAACTCCGCAATAGTGGAAAGTTTGACCCTGAGCCTTATTTATAGTCATACTATAAGCTAATCTCACTGGAAATTGTAACCGTTTGAAACAAAATGACAAATCGTTTGAAATTAGTGGGATTCTTGGTATGAAAACCGATTTTCCTTTTTCTTTTCCGGTTAGGATTACCGCCTCAATGATGATGTTTAGCAGCTGTTTCACGCTTAATCTTGTACCATTACATAATTTAGGCGAATCAAATTTCGTAATAGTATAACTGGTGATCCAATTTTTAGCTTCAATATATGGAAAGGCATACCGGGTGGACTTAATGAATTTAAGAATTCAGTCGGATAGTTCACACTTTCATCTTGATCCATAATGGTGTCTATTGATTTATATATTTTTTTTTCCCCCGGTATGATATTTTGTATCTGCTCATTTATTCGTTGCACTACATCATTCTTTGTAGCTAAAATCGTTCGCTCACATAACCATTCTTTATTCAAGTAGTTTTTTTTCTATAAATGGATATACTTTTTCGATAAGTTTTTCATTCGTGTCTACCACGTTACATAATTCTGCTGTTAAAATAAGTCTCCCAGAGTCCGGATCCAGTGGATAGGTACCATTTCCAATTTTCAAAAGATTTTCAGCAAATGATTGTGCTCTCGGAATGCCTGTAATTTTTGCACGCATATTTTCTGTTAGAGATAACTTCTCAACGTGATCCCAAAACATTAATCGCTTTAAACATGCGTTTATTTCGTCAGCCGAAGTTGATCTTGGAATTACCGGCAATGTCTGTCGAAAATCTCCTGATAGTAGCAATAAAATTCATCCCATTAGACTTGTGTTCTTCCGAAGATCCTGTAATGTTTTATCTAGCGCTTCGATTGACTTTCTATGGGCCTTTGTACATTCATCCCATATTATAATTTTGCAGCGCAATAAAATCTGACCACGTACAGAAGATCGGGTTATATCACAGACCGGATTCTCTTGCTCTGCTACATTTAACGGTAATTTTAACGCACAATGTGCCGTTTTCCCCCCTTCTATTAACGTTGCAGCGATTCCAGATGATGCCAATGCTAATGCGATTTGCTTTTTCAGTCTAATTTTAGCTAAGATCAAATTAATAAGAAACGTTTTACCAGTTCCTCCTGGTGCATCTAAAAAGATTATTCCTCCTTCACCTGTTTCAGTACGATTAATGATTCTGTCGTAAATAATGTGTTGTGTTTGGGTTAATTTTGGTTCATTATCTTTGATGTAACGATCCAATTCTCTTATATTATAACTGAGTTCTTTCGTCAATTGTGAACTAATTACGTCTAACTCTCTTCTTACGGGAGACTGTAATCCAAGCTGAATTAAAGTTTGATTGCTCATCGCTAAACATCGATTCTCTAACATTTTCAGTGCTTCATTGTAAATATGTTCATTGAAAGTAACATCCAAATCCGGATTGTCTCTCCTCACTCTGTTTAAAATGTCGTTACTCATGCTTTCATCCATAGTATATTAGGGTTTGAGGGATTACACGCTGTTAGAATTATTACAAAAAGCTCTCGTACTTGATCCGCTCTTGCTATTTGCGCGGCCTCTCTCATTGCTTGTTCCCAATGATTGTCACTTTCTAATAGACCGCGACGCTGACATGCCTCCCGGTACGTTTCGCAAATGTAGCCGTCTACTGCTCGAAGATATTCAAATGATGTTGGTCCACGTATTTCGTGAAGTAGTAGACGTAAGTAAAAACATTCAGCGTTTTTTGGATGAACCGTGTATACTCGACCATTAGCATTACCTTTGAATATTCCTTCAAATCCTTGTACAGGAATTCCTCTCTTCCGTCGTTTGAATATTTTTCTTGACGCGCCCCATATGTAATAATTGGGAACTTCTGCATAGAAAAGTGTTGTTGCAAATGGGTCATTTTGGCACAATTCAAAAAATGCAGTCAGGATCGTATTGGCGGGATGGTTTGCAACTCTTTGTGCGGTTTGACTTGTAAAATACACTCGTTGTCCATTCTCAAGATGGACTGCTAGATGAACAACTGCTGGATCTCTGTCATGAATCGGAAAACCTAATATACGCCAAACAGCCTCATTACTATTGATATATCGTCCCATTTGATATCGCAAAATTTCATCATTTTTGTTTTCATTTGTTACTCCAAAGACAGCCATATCACTTCCTTTGTTAATATATTTACACACATATTTAATTGACTTGACAGAACTGCAATATTCTACGTTGATATAAGCTTAAAACATCCTCGATAATAGTGGATTGTATGGCACTACCCACTGATTGTCAATTTCTACTTCTAGGACATTTCTCAGCTTGATTTTCGCCGTGAATCCTTCACTCGGTTGTCGACGTCTGTATTTTGGATAACCATCTTCACCGGTTTGTGTTTCGTTTAAAAATGGTTTGGGATACCGCTTTGAGCATCTGTTACCTTTCATACATGGTGATCGCATGTTAAGTACTCCACATGGTCCATGTATCATATTTTTTACGATTATTTCATACAACACGGGATCTTCAGTCGGATTTGGAAGCTCGGCCTTGACAACGTCATCGATATCATTGGAACGAATTTTCTCTTTTAGCCAAATTAAATTGTGTGAATGTGGCAATCCTCTTTTTTGCCATTCTACTGAATACATCCAGCAAATGACGCCTCCAAAAATGTGACTCTTCACAATCGTATCAATGAATTTGACTTGCTTTTGTCTGAACACTCATGCGATTAAGTCATTTCTATTAGGTGGTGTTTGTCCATACTTTAATTCATCTTTAATCTCCTTCCACGATGAATTACACGTGAAAGTTATAAAAAAAATCAGGTCGACCATGTTTCTTCACGTAAGTCAAAGCGACTTGTGCATATTCGTGCATATGTCTGGGGCTACCGGTGAATGTAGAGGGTAAGATTACTGATTGTCCAATATTTTCAATATTACCATCACTGGCTATTGCATCCCGTAAATGAATGTATTTATCTGTTCGTAACTTGCTTTGATTTTGGCGAATGTAGAGTAGTCTTTCTGACTCTATTTTTGCATACATATCAACAATAAACTGTTGAGATAATTGGCGACAGTTAATTACATGATTATATTCGTTTTCTCTGTCCATTATGCGATAAGCATAAAATTGTTTCGAAGTTACTTTTTTACCTGTCGTTTTATTCGTTTTAGGGTTTACTTGTTGAATATTAAAATGGTAGCTATCTTCTCCTTTCCAAAATATTAATGGATATTGCAGAGCATCATAAATGCGATTAGTTTCTGCAATACGTTGTAAGTGATTACTACTTCGTTGTGCGACAATGTCCCGGTAGCTACTTTCATTATCCACGATTACTACCGCCACTTCATTTATTTGAGGCGCATTGAATCGTCTTTCATGCTCGCCGATTGGCCTTTTATCAGCCCTAATTATTATTTTGTAGTTATCAGAGTCCATTTTATCCATTGCAGTCTTGAACAAATGAACATTCTTAATAAGTCATTATGCTTATGTAGGAAACGCTGTAGATCAAGTATTACTTTTCGACTCAATCCTGCAATATTCGCAGAGCGTTGATCTACTTCATCATCTTCATTTCCTATGAAGTAAATTTGTAAAAACTTCGCCGTTTCATTTGCAACTGGTAATAATGACCCTATTTTATGATGCACTTGCCCTTGCACTCTAAACACCGGATTAAATCCTTCCTTCTCCGTTACTGCTGTTGCTCCAAACGATGTCATTTGGAAGCATGAGTTGTAACGTCTAATTTTTTGTAAAAAGTCTTTAGATTTCGATGTTTCTCCATTCATATATTTAAAAAATTCAGGCGGCGGAAAATTTAGTACTGGCAAAATAATTTTACCATTTGAACAACATACACTTGACGTTTCTCCCGGCGCCCATGGTGCACCTGGTTCTGTTTCTCCGGTTAATCGTTGGCTTATTCCATCTACTTCAATTACATTTTCACGTCGTTCTTCTGCCTGAATACCTCTGTTCCGTCGATGATTTTCTCGCCGCATTGTTAGATGTGCTTCTCTTTCCTGGTCAGTTTCACTTCCCCTCACAATCTTTCGCCTTTGCGATACTATTCGAGAATGCAGATATTCTCTTTTACGTTTTGGAATTTTTATATTTTGAATTTTTACACTTTACTGTTCAGTTTTTCTGTTACGCATACAATTCACCTCATATAATGTCGGAAATCGGCCACAACACTCACGTATCTTTTTTCCTCAGAATGGTTTCTGAACACCATGTTTTACCTATGCACTTTTTATTATATTTTTACTTTTAATACTTCACTATTTAATTTTTAAATTTTCTGTTATACATACACTTTTATTTATTAAAGTCAAGAGATCCATGCTCGTCACGTTTCTTCTTATATAACTATGCATATGCTTGTATGTAGGAAAGGCAAAGATATGATCGGCATCGCAAAAATTCCTTTTCCACTTGGGCGTTTTTGTCTTTATATTTTCACTTATCACACTTCACTATTAATATTTTAATTTTTCTGTTGTATGTACACTGTTATATATAAATGTCAACTGATATATATTTATTTTCCACACTTCACTATTCACTTCCCAACTTTTCTGTTATATGTACACTTTAATTTGAAAAAGTCAAAGATATGATCAGAGATAACAAATATGCTCATTTACACTTTTCATTTTTTTATCGTTGTATGTTAATTTTTCACGCTACACTATGCATTATTTAATTTTTCCTTTATATGCACATCATTATTTATAAAAGTCAACTAATATATTTTTTTCATTGCAGACGTCTTTATTCATTTTTTAAGTTTTCTGTTATACAAACACTTTTACTTATAAAAATTAAAGATACTATCCAAGATAGAATTCGAGATTCCCAATGGAATTTTTTCTTTATTTTTTTTTTTAATTTCCATACGTCATTTTTTAATTTTTCTGTTATACTCTTATTTATAAATTTCAACTTATGCATCGCACCACGCTTCCCCTTAAACAGCTATACCGTAAACTTTTATTTATAAAAGCTAAATATACGAATCGAAATTGCAAATTTTCACTTTTACATATTGGCATTTTTCATCTTTATATGTCGAGTTTTGATACTTAACCACTCTTTTTATAATTTTTCAGCCACACAAAAACCAGTGCTTCGCGCTAGAAACTTCAAAATAATACTTAAAATACATTCTTTGAATTAAGAAACTGTTCTACGGCCAACAATGACAAATACAGAGACACACACTCGTCTAATTCTAAATATATACCAGGTCATCCCCCATATCTTCCACACCCCCCATAGCAACAGACATCTAACAACCATAGTGCACGACAACAGACACTATTCTACTACCACACATAAACACCAATGCTCTATGCTATGTAGTCGTGGCAGAAAAGTGAAATCTGCGGAGAAACATGCCTTTCGTCGAAATACGAAAATATCCTTGGTAGGCCACTTACAACCACCATATCTTCCACACAACTACAGTTTCTGAAATTCGGCCGCTGTTGTAATCGAAAGGTGACTCTGTGTTACTACCACACACAAACGCCAGTGATCTGCGATAGATAGTTTTCGCTGAAAAGTGATACACCATGACACTTTTGTCTTTGGCAGAAGTATGAATTTGCCACAGGTCGATCACTTTCAACCCCCATATCTCCCACACCCCCATAGCTACCGACATCTAACAACCATAGTGCACTACATGAGTACGATTCTACTACCAAACACAAACACCAATGCTCTATGCTATGTAGTTGTGGCAGAAAAGTGACATATGCGGAGACAGTCGAAATACGAAAATATCCTTGGTCGGCCACTTACAACCACCATATCTACCACAGTACCACAGTTTCTGAAATTCGGCCGCTGTTGTGATCGAAAGGTTACTCTGTGCTACTACTACACACAAACTCCAGTTATCTGTGATCTATAGTTTTCGCTGAAAAGTGATACACCATGACACTTTTGTCTTTGGCAGAAGTATGAAATTTGCCACAGGTCGATCACTTTCAACCCCCATATCTCCCACACCCCCATAGCTACCGACATCTAACAACCATAGTGCACTACATGATATACGATTCTACTACCAAACACAAACACCAATGCTCTATGCTATGTAGTTGTGGCAGAAAAGGGACATATGCGGAGACAGTCGAAATACAAAAATATCCTTGGTCGGCCACTTACAACCACCTTATCTACCACAGTTTCTGAAATTCAGCCGCCGCGCCGTTGTGATCGAAAGGCGACTCTGTGCTGCTACTACTACACACAAACACCAGTTATCTGTGATCTATAGTTTTCGCTGAAAAGTGATACACCATGACACTTTCGGCCAACGTTGTGCACGACAGGATACTCCATGCTACTTCCACCCACAAACATCAGTGATCTGTGCTAGGTAGTGGTGGCTGAAAAGTGAAATATAGGAAAAAACACGTCTATTTTTATATATATATAAGATTTAAGCTGCTTTCATGGGTGCCAATTTGGTTACTTCTATCTAGTTGTACTTAAATTGTATCAAAAGATCTATAATAATAGTTACGGAGCAGAAATATAAATCTGTACTTAACCTTAAATTTCGTATGTTGTGGGGCCTACTGTCGGTAATTTCACAAGGAGATGTCTTCAATTGCGGATATAAATTAGTGTGACACCTCAGGTATTACCTAGTAATTCCGTTCGTAAAATATGTCACAATATATGTGAAAAATCAAAATTTGAAAGAATAATGTTGATTTCCAATGAGCTATATTAACGAAATACAACCTGGAACAGGACTACTAATATTGCACGGTGCATAGTGAATTTAAAAGGTGGCTGCCATACCGAATTCTGACCATTCTGATCAAGACGTCTATTGCCGCTGAATAATATGCGTTTCGGCGTGAGTTACATCTTTGTTACCGATATGCCGGCTTTGAGATACACTTTTCATTGAAGAGTAAAAACCAAGAAAGCAGTTGACCATATTTTCAACCTGAAAGAATTTTTTTTGCTGATCGTACTGTGAATAACAAAAACTTTTATACCACAACACACGTTCAAGCGGACGAAGTCGCAGGTAACTGCTGGTTAGTATATAAATCTGGATAATACATCAAAATATAGTGTTTTATTGGTTCGATTTACAACGTGATCAATTAGATGCTTCGTTATATGGAAACAAATACTAGAGTTTTTCCCCACGGAATCTTTGCCGAGTAATTCAATCAGAAGCTGTGAACAACATAGTAAAGGGTTGCTGCATCGAATTAGAAGAAACAAAAACAAGCTTTGTGCACTCTTAACATTCCGCGACACAAGAAAATAATGTGTAATTCTAACCCACATTTGACTTCAGCGGTAACATGCCAATACGTCGGAACCTACAAAAATTGCCCTATCGGTCTGAAATTTGATACACACATTCCTTAGGCGCTAATATTTGTTTAAAAGTGTATAACGTAAGCTTGAAATGTCTGGAAATAAGATAAAATCACTTCAAATGTGGGTAGATGCACACATGTTATTACGAAAGAAAATACAAATTATTACATGTCTATATTTATTCTGTGTGTTTCTTACTCTTAATTCTTCGTCCAGGCTGCATTTCAACCTAACCACAACTGCTACTAGCAAAAAATTAAACCAACTTAAACGCTGTGTGTCAAACATTCGTTACGGTAGACGCCATGTTTTTCCCTGTAAGGTAGGCTGCCATGCAATATATCTTAGCACTGAAAAACAATATATCAGCCCGCACAGAGAAATTGTAAATGTTACATGATTTTCTACTTATTAAGTATCTGCAATTTGCATGTTGAAAGCAGTTTTTATTCAATAATGAAGACTTAAAAGCACGTGGAATAAATGTCAACAGCTATTAACGTGTACTTCTTGCGTAGTAACATGTATGCATCTACCAACATTTCGAGTGATTTTTCCTCATTTCTACCTACAAATTACACACAAATTAAAAATCTGTACCAGCCTTCATATAATTTTGGAGTGACTCAATAGTGCCATCACAGACTACCCGTACTAAACGGATGATGCTTTGTTTATATACTTTGAACATATACTGCAGGCTTGTGTAGCGACTTCCTGAGGCTAGGAATCTTAAGTTATTATTAATTTTATCTTCTGGTGGGATTGCCTCACGCATAGGCGTATCGTGCATTTTAATGGGGTCCAAACTCAAGCGAATGAGCCGCTTATTCATTTGAGCGCGCTCAAGGAAAACTAAATTTTGGTCGAACGAACCTGGTTTCAGTGCTCTGAAAACGCTCGGCTATTGACGTGTCGTCACGCATAGCTGCGGCCTTTATTATTATCCATACCATGTCAAAACAGAGAAGAAAATTACCAAGTTGATGGATTAGAGAAAGTCATCGTCAGCGAAGAAATTATCTTAATAATTTAATTCGCGAATTGACTTTAGAAGAAGACAATGAGCTATTTCAAAACTTTACGAGATCGATTTCGAACATTTGCTGTCATTAGTTGGACCTCATATTAAAATGCACGATACGCCTATGCGTGAGGCGATCCCACCAGAAGATAAAATTATAATAACTATAAGATTCCTAGCCTGAGGAAGTCCCTACACAAGCCTGCAGTATATGTTCAAAGTATATAAACAAAGCATCATCCGTTTAGTACGGGTAGTCTGTGATGGCACTTTTGAGTCACTCCAAAATTATATTTTTAATTTGTGTTTACAAATATAGATTTCAAGGTTATTTTTATGTTTTTTTAAAAAATTATGGCATTTTTAATAATAATCGGTAAAACAATTATATTGCCTGGCACAAAATCAATATGATTTTAGGCACTTTGGATCTGAATTTAGTAACACCAAATTCAATCAAAATCCGATCAGCTGTGAGAAATACTATTAAAAAAGACTTACCACTTCCCGTTATAGAAGTTCTCTTCTGTTTTGATCGTTCTCGCCTGACTGACCCTAGCTGGCTTGCTATTTTTTTCTTTACATCATCAATACTAAAGTTTCATATCTCGCTGATTTCACTCCATGCACCTTATTTTTTAGTTAGATTATAATACTGGAGATATCCCATACAAGCCCGTAACTACCGCCGGGGCAGCCGGGGCACTGCCCCGGGGCCCCCTGCCCGAGGGGCCCCATACTGATGGTTAAAAAATTATTTTAATATCTAATCTAACTTCCTATAAAATACCCAGCACCTAGCTAAAAGTTAATAATAAAAAATCCAGCAGACAGCAGAATGTCGAGTCGAATGCGTCATGTCGCACCAGGTGCAGGTTGGGACGTGCAATGAGCTAGTGCTAAAATTTGGAGAATGAAAGAAGCTTCTGGCGCAAAGTTCTTGAAAGAATCCTAACTGTGACCTCAACACTTGCAACATGTAATCTCGCATTTCGTGGATCTAGTGAAAAAGTTAGAATGTAGCAACAAACGAAACTTTCTCTCGATAGTTCAGCTCTTGTCAAAATATGACCCAGTATTGCAAGAATTGAATCAGTGTCCGCAAGGGACTGTGAAATATCTCAATCCTAAAATTCAGAACGTACTTATAAGCCTTAGAAATCAAAAATGAAATTATTGTTGAAGTTCAAAACTGCTTGTTTTTTTTTCCATTGATTTTTGATACCACTCAGGACATTGCTAAAGTTGATCAGTTAAGTGAAGTTTACAGGTATGTAAAAATAGTTAATGATGAAGAAGAGATATCAAAATATGTGAAACTTTTGTATCCTTTAGGCTTTAGAGAGATAAAAGTTAAGTCTGCCCAAGGTCTTGCAGAAGAAATACTTACTTCATTGGAAGAGAAAAACTTGGATTTGACCAAATGTCGTGGACAAGGCTACGACGGGGCAGCAGTCATGAGTGGTGCATACAGTGGAGTATAGCAGCGTATTAAAGAAAACTAGAGATCGCCCAATGGTCGAAATTCGACCATAATTCATTAAGTTAATTATTATTTTTTTTGTAACAGAGTAATAATTATTGCAAATAGTTTTTGGAATTTGTTCTATTGCGTTTGAAAAATTGTCCTATCGGTATCAAGTTTAGTACATACATTCCAACGTAAGCTTCGAATGCGTGAAAATGAGGAAAAATCACTTCAAATGTGGGTAGATGCCCACATGTTATTAAGCAAGAAATACACGTTATTACATGTCGATATTATTTCTGTGTGTTTCTTACTCTTAATTTTTGGTCCAGGCTGCATTTCAACCTAACCACAACTGCTATTAGTTACAGTAGACGCCATGCAATATATCTTAGCACTGAAAAACAATATGTCAGCCCGCACAGAAAAATCGTAACTGTTACATGATTTTCTATTTGCATGTGGAAAGCAGTTTTTATTCAATAATGAAGACTTAAAAACATGTGGAATAAATGTCAACAGCTATGAACGTGTATTTCTTGCGTAATAACATGTATGCATCTACCCACATGTTTCCTCATTTCAACATATTCGAAGGTTACGATATACACTTTAAATCAAATATTATTGTCTAAGGAATGTGTGTACCAAATTTCAGACCGACAGGACAATATTTGTAGGTTCCGACATAATGCTAAACTCAGTATATAAAGAGTTTGCTGCCATTCATGTACACACTTTTTTTTTTTAAACTACCAGATTTCGTTAAAATGGTGGCTCACCATCATATTACAGCTACATCAATTTGAACTGCATCATTGTAACATCGTATATCTAAATCACGATTTAACGAATTCCTAATATACTCTGATTCGAAATGTTGCTTCTGTGTAAATTCAGAGATTAAGCTCGACTCTTTTGTTTCACCAAAGACCACAGAGTATCTCAATGCTGGAAATACACGTCACATAGTTGGCTCCGATCCGATTTCACTCACACACACGTTCCCGAATTTATTTTTCATTTAATAATGTAGCTTTAACATGTTTTAACTATGCATTTAATTTTATTTTTTTTACTTTTGACCAAAGATCACAGGCATCGCTAAGTGTCGTTGCATCTTAAAAACAATTGAATGTATACAACGAATGATTTATTTTAATTAATTTAATGTATTTTTAACACCTATTATATGTACATTTTGGCTTTATGCACTTCTTCCCCATATAAACTTTAACTATGCCAAATCTCACACTTCTCCGTGCGCGCAATATTCTGAAAAATGTTTCCAAAGTTTTCGCTTAGCGTATTAATATATAGATTCCCCACGCGCATACTTTGTGCACTGCGCTGCACGTAACCTTAATTTAGTATTAAAGGATGCTGTGGAAGGAAATCGAGAGGTCTGCCAGTTTTTTTGAAACCATTAAAAGCGTGTATTGCTTTTTGGTCGTAGTATTTTGTGCTGGCAAGACTTGAAGTCAGTGTACAACATCGAGGCTCAGACTGATTCACTGATTTAGATAGTAAACACTGAAAACTCTTAATCCAACTCGCTGGGCTGGTAGGCATGAGGTAGGATTTGCACTGAAACACAGGTTTTGTGACGTGATGAAAAGCCTTACCCGCATAATTTTGACTTCCAGGAAAAGCAAGGAAAGAAATGAAGCACAGCAGCTAAAGAAAAAACTTGAAAGTTTTGATTTTGTATTGCTTTTGGTTGGGCAGTGTGAAGGTTTAGAGTCTCTCAACCTCGTATCAAAATCCTTAGAATCTGAAACCATGGACCTGTTGTATGCATATGAGTTATTGGGTAATTTCTTCTTCTCTTCGATATCGGCCATCTAAGGACCACGAAAAGTAATCCCGTGCATTCATTTCTATCCTTCTTTTCTTGACTTCCAATAGTTCTTCATCCTCCCACTTTGCTGTTTCCTCCTTTCTTCTGTTCATATGTTACTACATTTCCGCTCCTACTTCCCCTTGAAATTTTGGATCTATCTCCTAGAAGTTGCTCTATCTTGTACTAAATCTTCTGTTATTCCGATCTCAATCATATCTTTCTTTACTCCTTGGATCCACTGATTGCCCTTCTTACTCTTGTAAACATGATTGAAAATTGTTTTTGTAAGTCTATTGTTATCCATTCTCATTATGTGACCAAAAAAACTGTTCTCCTCTTTCTGATCGTGTCTGAGATCCTTTCAATTTCTTCTTGTTTGTATAGCTCTTTATTCCTTTGGTGTCTAAACTCACCATTTTCAAGTTTTAGTGGTCCCCAAATTTTTCTCAAGATTTTCCTTTCCCTTTTCTCTCTCTTCTATTTCTCCTGTTTTCATAGAGAACAAGCATTCTGAGGCATACAGTCCTTCTGGTTTGATAAATGTGTTGTTGTGTTTGATTTTAGCTATCCTGGGCAGATTCTTCTTATTGTATGTATCTTTAGTCAATTGGTATGCTAATTCTAGTTTTCTTGCTCTTGATATATTTGCTTCCTTATCAAGCCCATTAATGTGAATTCCTTCACCTAGATATTTAAATTTATTGACATTGTTAATTTTCCCGTACTCTGTGTTTAGTACTGTTGGTGAATCCCTAATATTGGTCATGGATTTAGTCTTCTCAAAATAGATCTCAAGTCCAACTTTTCCTGCTATATCTTTAAGAAGGTTGATTTGTTCGAGTGCGGTTTCTATACTTTCAGAAAGAACCGCTATGTCATCAACGAAGGCCAAATAGTTTATCCCAACCCCTCTGTGCTTTGATCCTAATCTTATCTCATGGTGAATTCCCCTTTCCTTGAGTTTCTCTTCCCATACTCTTATTACCTTCTTCAAAACGCAATTGAAAAGAATTGGGAAAAGCCCATCTCCCTGCCTGATACCACTTTTTATTTTAAATTCCTCCGAGATCTCTCCCATAAATTTCACTTTTGAATATGTTCCCGTGAGGGTCTGCCTGATTATGTTGACCGATTTTGAGTCAACACCAAATTCCTGTAAAATGTTCAGTAACGAGACTATCTACTGAGTCGTAGACTTTCTTGAAGTCCACATAAACTATAACATAGTTTTTGTTCTTTGGAACCCTGTCTCGTATTACAGTTTTCAGATTTAGAATCCGTTCTACACAGGATCTTCCTTTTCTGAACCCACATCGGTATTCTCCAATTTATTTGTTTATTACTGGATCCATTCTGTTTCGAAGAGCTTTTGACAGTATCTTATATGTCACTGCTACCAGGGAAATTCCTCTGTAATTGTTCACATCTGTTTTGTCACCATTCTTGTTCAATGGGTGTATCAGTGCGTTCTTCCATTCGTCAGGAATTTTTTTCTGTTCGACAGATTTCCTGCAGTAGGCTATGTTTGTCAATTCCTGCCTTGCTAGACTACCTGCCTCTTTCCACAACTCTGCAGCAATCAGATATTCGCTGCAGCTTGATTGTTTTTCAGACCTTGGATTATTTCATGGATTTCTTTCTCGTCTAGTGGCTCTGAAGGTTTAATGCTTGCTTGTGACTGACTGAATCTAGTCTGTCTTGAGGTTCTTCACAGTTCAGTAATTTTTCAAAATAACGGGCCAAAATTTTGCAGTTTTCTGGCAATTTATTGTTAAGGATAACCAAAATACGTGGAAGGTTTGAAGAACTTGTTTCTGAAGCATCAGATGTTTGTAGTCGATGGGGAATATACAAAGAATTTCGCCAGAACAGACTAAGGAAAGTGAAAAAACACTTTGATGACTTGAGTGAAGACGAGAGATTAATAGACCCAAAATCTTGTTTCCGAGTCACTGTGTTCTATCCAATGGTAGACACACTTTGTACTCTACTTGAAGGCATGAAAGCTGTTCTTGACACTTATCAAGTAATAAAACCTGAATTTTTAGCCAATGCAAGTAAAAGTGATATTCACAAAAAGCAGTTGATTTCGTTAATAAGTTTCCAAATGATGTGAATCCAGCCTTCCTTCAAAATATGTTCAGTGAAAAATTCGTTTCAAAACAAACTGGAAAAAAATTAACAGTGTTAGGGAATTTGCTAATTATATAATAGTTGACCACAGTTCGATTTCATCAAGCTACCCAGATGTCACAGCGTGCATCTGACTATTCATGTGACAGTATATAAGGCTGAACGGTTCTTTTCTAAGCTTAAATTGATCAAAAATTACTTGAGAAGTACAATGGCGCAAGAAAGACTCAGCAGCTTAGCTTTCCTTTCAGTTGAGAATGATCGAGCTCAATAAAACAACTTTGACAAAGTAACTGATGAATTCGCTTCTTTGAAGTTACGAAACAAATGTTTACGAAATAATCAAATGTAGCTAATCTTTAATCTTTTCAGTCTACACTACTTTCCATGCATCAGTTACTGATTCCTTGTCTTTTACGCAAAGTATGAATTTTAACTAACTTAATTAAAATCCATTGTTACTATATCTTTAATCTACCTTAAACTTTTACTTAGAAAAGTCATATTTTAAATTATCAATTAAAAGTTTTCCACTAGTTAAATCTTATTAAATGTTACTGTTTTAAGTTTTTTTTTATGTTAACAACAGTGTGGCAAATATTTTACCATGTATTTTTAATATTTATATTATAAATTTTTAATAAACATACACTCTTTTTAGAAATTGTACTTTTGTAAGTATTTTGCTTTTGTATTATTAACCTTATTCTTTTTACAACCATACACACTGAATATTTAATTTCCTAAACTTGTATCATAAAAATAATCCATTTAATATTTTTTTAATTGTATAAGCTAGATAAATATTTGAACATTTGGCATAGTGAACCTTTTGTAGATAGTTTTGTTACCATTGCATGGACCAATAGGTAAAAACCCCCATGCATATAAAAAGAAAGAAATATTGGGGGGCCTCACTATGAAGTTTTGCCCCGGGGCCTCCAAGTTTATAGTTACGGCCATGATCCCATAACACCCTCTTTGATTCCTATACATCAATTAGAGTTAAGCAAGTTTCATTGTTCCACGTGCTCGCGCTCGCGCTCATTGTAGAAACCGCCAAATACCGTCCACACTGAGCGCCGAACAAACACTGGCTCGCCTTTGAGCATTCCAAAATACCGACAACCGATCGGCTCGCCCCGAGCGCGCTCGCTGTCGTTCATTGCGAGCGTGCTCAGGCGTCCACACTTGAGCCGCTCGCTTCACTGAGCGGCTCATTCGCCTGAGCGTGCTCAAGTGGATACGAGGCCTGAGCTGTCGCTCACAAGTGAACGGTAGTTCTTCTTGGATGCCGTAATGACGGTAGTATGTCGGTCTCGATTGAACTTCAATGGAGTGTGCGCCAACAATAAGTCGGTTTGGGCTTTGCCACTCTCGCCCGCGGCCCGACTCATGTTTTGTTCATTGTTAGATAGATTGATAGATAGATATGTTCACTTTGATCCCATGTGAGAATAATTTCGGGGATGTGGAACAGTACATACACTTATTTGTAATGTCAATATTACTATATAATTGATAATGTTATTATATATTGACAACAAGTTAGCTACAACCCATTAGTATAACCAATATCTCCTGTTATCTACAAATACAATCCCGAGTTAATTAATAATTATTATGTGGAACAGTGTATACACTTGTTACCAGCATCTAATAATCAGTTATTTTCTTACAACCAGTAACCATGATAAGTTTCACTGTAATTTGCGACTACATATTATATCATGTTAGTTGCTATTTATGTGGAACAGTACACACACTTATTAACAATATCAATTATCTTACCAACAACTCATAAGCAGTCAATTACTTAACAACCTGTTAGTATGATAATTTTTCACAGCAGTTTTTGAATGCATGCTATCCCATGTTAGTTACTATATATGAGTGGAATTTTGTAAACACAATAATTACTTAAATTGTCAAAAGTTTCAACAGAAAGAAAAACCATGTATCATTTTAGTAATTGTGGACAACTTTGTCACCTTCCCCTTCCATACACCATATATACTATTTTATCAGTCATTCTTAGTTACCAAATTCCAAGAAGAAAATTCTTTCACAGAGTAAAATGGGTTCTGAAGCAGAAACTCTTTCAGTTTGGACTTATAGTAGTTGAGTTTTTGTAGATAACATTTAATTTCTGTTGGTAAGACATTGAATAAGGAAGCTCCAGTAAATGTTAACCCTTTCTGTACAATTGACAGTGATTTGTAATCCTTGTGAATATTATATTTATTCCTAGTATTATGGCTATGTATGTCAGCATTAAGATTGAAGTGTTCAGGATTTTCCACTACAAATGATAATACAGAGTATACATACTGTGCTGGCATGGTTAGAACACCCAGGTTTTTAAACAGATTTCTGCACGACGTCCATGGGTTTGCTCCACAAATAGTTCTTATAGCACGCTTTTGTAATTTAAATACCCTTTGTGCTTGTGACGAGTTTCCCCAAAATGAGATGCCATAAGTGAGCAGGGAATGAAAATATGCAAAATATACTAACTTTCTGGTTTCTATATTAGCTATTCTAGATATTACCCTCAGTGAGAATGTTGCAGAATTCAGTTTTTTAAGAAGTTGTTGAATATGTTGTTTCCAGTTCAATTTGTTATCTATATATACACCCAGGAATCTTGTGAAACTGCTTTCATTGATTGTTTTCCCTTCTGATATCACATTATAGCTGTCCTTTGTTTTATTTTTTGTAACAAACTGAAGTAACTGTGTCTCCACGCCGTTCATTGTTTATCCACTCCACTCTGAAAGAACAAGAAATCCGGAAGATCAAAAAGAGATAGTTCGTTCGCAACGTTCTCTGATCCCAGCGCTCAGCATGGAAAGAGCTAGTTCGTTCGCGACGTTGTCCGATTCCAGCGCTCAGCACAGCACGCAGCAGTGCCACTGCGGAGGGCTAGTTCTTTCGAATCTGACGTCCCGCTCCGCTTCTCTTTGTGTATTCCGGCTACAAGTTTACCTTGTGAAAGAATATTTTCAAAAGCTGGATAAATTTGCACTGAAAAAAGAAGTAGGCTGCTGAATAGCAAAATAAGTAAACTTTACTTGTGAAGACTAACCTTCATTTAAGTTAAAGCAAAAAGTTTTTTTAAAATTAATTGTACTTTGTGTTTGTAAATAAATTAATGTAAAAATAACTATTCTCAAATATTCCCAGCAAGCCGAACAATATTTCATTCACAATTTGATATGGTCTTTTATGCGTGAAAGTAATCCGGTAGTATTTAAGAAACAAAAATGTTTCAAAAAATAAAAATAAAAAAAAATTAAAATAACCGATGTGAGATTAACCTAAGTAATCAGTCTAAATGTAAATAAAACTAACAGATACTGCACTTGAAATGTATATAACTGCTCTTTTTGTTTAAACTGGGCTAGTGAACTGGTGAACCGTTGAAAAGAACTAGTTCTTTTCGTAGAGTGATCAAATGAACACCGCTCATTTTAGTGAGTCACTTTGCCCACCTCTATTTCAGGCTATATCAGAAGTTTGTCAGAATTTATTCTCGGTATCCTGATTTTTACTAACAGAATAATTTTCGTGGAATTATGATAAAAAGTAATATTACACTTTCACTGCGATTTTGATATGTGTGTCTGGCGTCGTATTACAGTATCGGCCTTTATTTCTCGTGGGGGCGACAGTATCGATTACAATCGGCCAGTCGATCCATCAAACGCGTTTTTGTCGCTGTGAGAGTCTCGTTACCTCGCCGACTGGTTCGCCGCCAATGAGGTTCCGGTGGCTGATTAAACACGTCACCGCTCTCTGACGCGTCCGCAAATTGGACAAATGGTTCACATCGCTAATTAGGTGAAACAGCTTCGGATAACCTTTTTTCCATTTCTAACCAGGGTTGTAAGTCAGTTATAATATGGATATACGTTATATCATTTCAGTTGTACGTCAAGGCATCTGACAAAGTGAACAGCTATGGGATACTGATAAAATCCGTTGTCGTGAATCAAGATATCACTTGTGGACTGAGTAGTTTTTAACAAACGGGAAGAAAATATTTAGGGTTGGAAATGCGAAATCAAGGAAGGCGGCAGACATAACACGACAGTGTATTGGAACCACTGATGTTGATTATTGAATTGGGCGATTCTGTTGTTTGGTTACAGTCAGAAGCTTAGTTTCTTGCACATTACATAGCATTACATTCGATTACACGGAGAGAGAGTTGTAAACTGGCTGTTTGGTAGAATAAATCAGCTAGCAATAAAGATAAATGGCAGGTTCATATTACTACGTACGCAAATTAAAATATGGGTTTTGCATTTCATAGCGTACAGTGGGGATATATAAGTATATCAGTTGATAGTAAATTTAGATGGGTAGGAGACACTAGGTCAAAGACAGGCAAAATTTACAAAATCCTACATCTATTAGAGAAAGTAATGTGGGGATCTCCCATGGACTGTGCTATGTAAGCGTTAGGTCAAAATTAATAACCGGTCTGGCAAGCTTCGTAATCGCAAGAATTATGTTAAAAAAGTGAAAAAAAATATTCCAACATTCTGAATTAACAAACAAGTATCAATTAAATTTAAAAAAGCTACAAACAACAAAATGACACTAACAATACGAAAAAATCCTTAAAGCTTCTTGTTCATTAGATTTATACTGATAAAAACAGCTGGACAAGTTTGACGATGAATCTATTCAATTTTTAAAAATTATTTATCCACACTTTTATGGTGTTATAGTGTTTTTGATCAGAAAATCAGAAACCATTGCACTAATCGTTTTACGAAATCGTTTGTATTGGCTGCGAGAGATAGAACTCTGGCCTCGCATTCGGGAGGACGCATCCAGATTTGGGTTTTCCATGGTTTCCCCAAATCACTCCAGGAGAATACCGGGATACTTCCTTCAAAAGGCCATGGCCGAATTCCTTCCCGTTCCTTATCCTCGGTCCCCTACCGCCTCTAGTGACCTCTACGTCGACGAGGCGTAAAGCCGTAAGTTAAAAAAGAGACATAAAACAGACAGAGGTTCTCTTTGCAAGCTGTGACGACAAGTAAAGAGAATAACTAATCTATTAAAAAAAAGTACGAAGTACCACGTAGTATTCAAAAGGTTACAGCACAATGGTACACCAAGCATAACTATAAGTTTTTAAAAAAGAGTAATAATAATAATAACTGAAAGAAAAATTTTGTTCGTGGATGTGTGGTCATATTACAGCTTCAAATAGCGGGCTCCCCGTTTATTTATTTATCCTCCGGAGGTGACATTATTTATCAGGACCCATATTGTTTGGTTTAGTCTGGCATGATTTATTCGTGGTAATTTCACTGGTGTACCGTCATTCGTTCGCGTTAGCTCCCTTTAATGTCCTTTATTTTTTTCTCTTTTTATTTATAATGTGGGATTTACGACCTGTCAATTTTATTTTTTTTTTTTTTTTTTTAAATAAAACACGACTTTCTATTTGGCTGCGAGCCAAAGCCTGAAAAATTAATAGTTTTTTGTACATCGCTCTTGTTGATCAGAATCATAGCAATGAAATATTTCTCATTGTCTACGAACAGTTAAGTGAAATCATTTAGTTTTACAAGCAGTAGCCAACAATTGAATTGAATTTATATCCATCAATACGTTTTTTATTGTATTTACTTTATGCCGGGATGCTTACATTAAAAGACCATGGCCGAATTCCTTCCCGTTCCTTGGCCCCAGTCCTTTCCGCCTCTAATGACCTCGACGTCGACGATGCGTAAAGCGATATGAAAAAAAAAAAAATTAAAAAAAATTCACTTTGGAAAGCAACTAATTAATAGCCGCGGATTCCAAAATCAACAGGAGGATGAACGTCTTACTACTTTTGTCTTACTACTAATCGAAAAGGATTCATATCTAGTACTCAGTGTTCTCGTAGTTTTTCTCCTAGGCTACGTAACTGCTGCAAAAGAGGTGATTCAGAGATCTCGATTGAATGCTTGTTTGATTTTATTTCTTGATCCGAGGTAGACGAAAAGTAAAATTCTATTCTGAACCGAACGATGTCAATGAAACAATACTGAATGAGCCTTATATTCAATTCAATTTTCGAAGAATGGAAGAATACTCTATGGGCTTATACTGTCAATTTATTGAATGTTTTATATTTAAGAAGGTAATGACTTCTGTTCAGCGATAGAAGAATCCTACTATTGATGACTGTTATTTTTCGTTGTGTTTTGCTTATACTCGTATTTTACGTCTCAGGTCACTACAGGCGGTGAAGGACTGGGGACAAAGAACGGGAAGGAATTCATCCATGGTCTTATGGAGAAACCATCGCGGCATTCACCTGAAATGACTTGGGGAACCGTGGAAAACCGAAATTTGGATGAGCGGACGGGTATTCGAATCTGCGTCCTCCAGAATGCGAGGCCAGCTGACTTTCGTGACTGATGTTGACACAGTGTTGTAAATAGCACCAAATATCGAATGTTCTGTGGAAACTTTGTGAAACAGGTGAAGGAAGGTATACATTTTGTTGGAGTGTGTCAAAATGTTCTGGAATTATTTTTGGGATATCTATGTAAGGTGCTCAAACATATAGGCCCAATTACAGAGTTAGGACGGCCAGTATTTTTCCACTGTGTGCGTAGGGCAAAAATATTCCACGTTTCAGATATTAGTATTCTAGATGATCCAGGTCGATAAGGCCATCACCACTGAAGCCAACACGCGACAAAGTAATTAAAACCACTAATGTCGAAGGTCGGATTCGATCATGCTATCCTTGTTTCAAAGCTTTCACAAGAGGGAATCAAAGAAATTTCTACCGTGGAACCGATTTTTAGTGTGGGAAGGTATGCAGTGATTTGATGATAATAGTCATTTTTAACAGCTAAGTTATAAACGCTAACATAGCATCTAGTAAAGAATTTCACTTCAGACAGTAGCATCGTTCATGGTGTTAATTGTTTTTGGTCAAGTTAAATGGACCAAGATATTCTAAATTTTAAACAATTCAGGTATCATATGCGGAAGCGGTAATATATGGTATAAGAAATAACTAACTACAATTACAGAAGTAAATTAAGAGATACAGCATACGCTAAGAGACAGGTGAAGAAAGACTTTAATCTATAACCATACTGGACAATTGGAGAGGATAACAGAATAATTACACAATGAAATGAATAGAATATTGGAAGAAGAGTATTGAATAAACCCAAATAGAGAGCTATCTGAAAATAAAAACAGATGAAATGTACAAAAGTGGGACACATAGAAGACATTAACTTGAAGAATTTCGTAATAGAGGAACTGAGTTTACAGCAAATCCAAGAAGCAAGGAAGATATCAAAAGCGGAAAGCAGTCTACTGCTAGAAGAAATAACTCTAGAATAAGCGAAATCGTTTTACATTAAACTTTGACATAACAAATGTTTACAGCTAGAAAGAATAACTGAAAAATAAAATTGTACCAATGGATGTATAGTTGTATACGATGGAGATGTAAAGAAGAAGTTATATATTGATAGCTTCGTTAATGTTCGTTTCATGTTCTTAACATGTTATAGCCAGTGGAATTACATTGACGTTTATCAGATTTTATGTTCTGTAATAAAGTTTCATCCCGAATAGAATTTAGTGTAGGCACGTTTAATTTAGCTCCTTGTCAACCAATCGTTTTTTTATACACAAACATTAATGAGATTTATATTCATAAATAAAAAAAAGTATTCCGTTCTCATGGCAAGAAGATTAATGAAATGAAGTTTGTACTCTGCTCATCCGACAGGGAGGGACTGAACACAGGGCCGGGTGTCCCAGAAACCTGGCCACGTGGGAGTGTAGATCAAAGAGCGACTGGCAGGTATCCAACTACGCATCCATTGTTTGATTTTATGAATTCACTAACACTCAAACATGAATCCGGAGTTGAGAAAGAAGATATCCTACCGAATATTTCCATGTACCACGAGTAAGTGATTTTGTATTTGAGCCTCTATAGGACTTCTTCCTATCAAGTTGTTTGAAACTCGTGTTTACATACTAACGGAAGCCGTACTGTCCTCAAGTGAATCAGTAACTTGGCCTGGGAAGCTCTTGTGGTATTTGTCAGTCACTATTAATTGAATATCAATTGAATTATTGATGTCTAGTATCGCGTAGCACTATATTTTCCCCCGATTACACGGCGATTCGTCTGGACATGGACTCGACAAGAAACTGGAAGCATTGAAGAAACACTTCTGATTCATAAACCCTGTTGACGAAAGTTTGATGGAAGGGAGTCAGAGGCTTGAACATCTCTTTCGATGGCATCCCAAATACGTAGGATGGGGTCGAGGTCAGCTGGCCTTGCTGAGCAGGGAAGAAAGTTCACGTCTGTACATAGTCATCCAACCAATCTCATGCAACTCAGAAAATGTCTTGCTGAAGGAAGAGGTCTCCAGTGGAATGCTGCAGACGAAGAATACCCCGGAACTATGATCTGTGTCGACAATGTCACAAATACCACATTAAACAGCTTCAAGAACAACCTGCAAGGGTATCTATCGTTTTTGCGCCGTACTCGTACGCTGCCATCAGAATGTATCATCGTGAATCTCAACTTATCACTCCAGACAACATTTTTTTCCAGATTTCTGGTGTTCAGTTTATGAATTAAAGATGATTTACGGTCTACATTGCGCAGAATTTAAAAATTCTTAGTTTCAACAGTAAAGCAGTTATGGAGTTCTTAAGATACAGTAAAAACTTTTTTAGTGGAACACATCTATTTCAAACCACTTTTTAAAAAGTGTAAACGTATTATTTTGAATTCGTATATCTGATGGAACAAAATTTTCATTAATTACCTATATGTTCCAAATGAGCCCAACAAACGTCTGAGAACCGTCAACTGTGACGTATTGCGTCTGTTTCCCTGATAGTCAGCAGTTCACAATATTACAGGATATTAGATTTTTAACGCGTTACCGCTTCTGTATTTAGACCTTTAAAGCCTACCTGAATTCCGGATATTAACAAAAACACAAATACTTAAAAACATTTTTTGATTCAACACTTCTTTAGCTTAATATTTGTCGTCAAGTTTGAGAGCTAGCTGTAACGTTGCCTTTCTATAGATACACCCTGTAATGAGATCAGATAGTTTGCTGTTACTAATATCCTTTTAATCACTTTCTATATATCTGTTCCAATTCAACCAAGAACCCTCTCCTTTCCTATTCTTTTTTTTCACGTATGTATCACACATCATTCGTCTATTTCAGATACCCTAAGTCCAATAACAAAGCAGCCAACCCTAAGCGTGTATATATATATACCTTTCTCCTTTTGTTTCGTTAATGCCCAGTGTTAATGAGACCATTAAGACGCAAATTTTCCCAAGGCTTATGATAAACACAATTATTCGTAACTCATTGTTGACTTATTTTCCTAGCGAGCGTTCGTTTAAGCTTTGATTCCGCGAAGTTTCATTCCAACTTTGTTTAAGCACTTAAAAGTTTTAACGCCAAACGAGGACAAATCTCTATTAACATGAAAAGAAAGACTCAAAAAAAATTGCTATGGCAAGGAAATTCGATTCCAAATTATTGTGCAAAATATTTTTTTTTTTTAAGTATCGCATTTAAGTTGTCAGTTTCAGCTGGACGTCAAGGGCAGTTGACAATTAACACATCCCAAATAATTAAACAAACTGAATTTTTCAACTTTGACGAAAGATAATGAGCAATGAGTCATACTAGTAATTTAAAACATAGTAATGAATCTTAAATCAAGATGCACATGTTAGTAGTCTACATAAATAAAATGAATATGAGGCCATAAAATACTTATTGAAAGGTTCTAGGCCATGTGGAAGACAACAATTTGAACAACTTGTAAAAGATATCATCACGTGGAATGTTTACCCAGAGGTGAAGAGATACAGGCGGATATTTGATATTCACATAAAGCAGTGAAAATCTGTGCTGCAGCGCTGATTACGACGTACATTCCACGATTAGCTAAGCCACAACGGACTTTGAGTATGCTGTGTCATTTCAAGAGTTTTATTTACGTGATGTTAAGACGGTTTAATAGCTTACATTCTGGACGATACTTTCGGTGTCTAAGTATAACTCGAAAATTCTGCAACCATTCTAAAAATACCCAACATCGATAAAATCTGCGAAATAAAGCCAACTGTTCTAAGTACCCTATCGATGTATCCTCCGCACTTGGTTGCAGACGAGGATCTGTTAATTCTCGGACAGGGTTGACGAATTAAAAAACATTTTATCGCTCGTTGTGTGAACACTTTTATTCTGCATATTACGAAAAATAAATGCGAATAAAATAGCAGAGAGGATATAGCAGCAAACCTGACCAGCGCGCAGCGTGTGTGGACCTGTTATGCTTAAAACTGCAAATACCACGTCTTTAGTACTGTATTCAGATGGCAAATGCATATCTACAGTTTGGTTCGGACAGGTTATAGTGTCTCGATCAGAAAAAAAAGTAACCTATGAGAAATGGTGCAAACAAAATCATCTCTCAGAGTCATTTAAAGTCTGAGACAGAGTCGAGATAAAACTGTACCATTATCCGACATCATAAGTATACCTTCATTCAGATATTAGGAAGAACACTACAAGAGCTGCTAAAAGTGATTGTAGAAAATAATAGGATGAAATTCTTGCGGAAAAGTTTTTAAGACAGGAAATTTAATACAATCACTATAAACAAAATCACAATGAAAACTTTACTAGTTCAATAGTTCATTCATAAATATATCTATGCTGAAGGAATTTCCTATCACACAATAGGACAGAATGAGAGAAAAGGCCGTTTCCAAGGGCTTTTGGGAAGTATAAAAATTGTATCATTATCAACTACTTACTACACGCTGGACCGACGCGAAAGTGCGTATCCTGAGTTAGTCGTGAGAGACGAAAAGAAAGCTCTAATCGCTCGGAGATGCATGCAAACAATACGTGCTACGGTCCCAAGGAGCCATTTATGCTGGCAGTATGGTTTTAAAGATATGCTGGAGGATGGCTGTCTCACGCTTTGCGAGGGAGGCGGAAGTATTTTTTGACCTTGAAGGTGGCTAATGGTTATATCTGATTACTGGATTGATCTCACGCCAAGTGGCTACTGTACAGTGCTTTCTGACCGGGGGAAGTATATTATTTTTCTGGCCATTTAAACACTTTCAAGTATTAAAATTTGTTACACGCTGAATATCAGCTTAAAAGAAACAGACTCGTTACTTGAGGCCTTACAAAAAAAAGTCACAGTTGATAAAGTGTTTCATATGGCTGATATTGCTCATTAGATAATTAAACGAGATACTTTTGCATTTAATTAACAACAGAATACACTGTAGTTCATAAAAATGATTTTTTATTGGTATGAACCAGGTGCTCAGATATTAAAACCCAGAAATAGTTTTATCAGGATAACAACTAAATACTGTACAAGTAATATTCAAGTGACCGCAATGTTTTTGGGAAAGCTTCAAACTAAATAACAGGATGCAGCTATCAAAAATCGTAGCACCGGCTACAATGAAAGATCGAAAGTGCAGATATTCTAAATATACTATGAGCGAGCGAAGCAGGATCCACGGTTTAATTCCATAAATGAGGAAACCCAAGCACGACCTAAGACGCGAATTCATCCAGCAGTCATTAACACTGCACTGGGCACAAAAATAAAGAGAGACTATTTTTCAGTTAATGTTCGTCTTAAAATTTATGCGTGTATCAGCATTTTTATGCAGTATTACGTTTACTTATTCACAAGTGTGTAAATCGATGTCGATTTATACATGCGCCTCTAATTTGCATGATGAAAGACTAAAAGCCGTCACTTATTTGTTATTTAACATTGAGTTTTGTTGCTGGTACATTTTTAAGTTAATGGTTTAGAAATATTCATTTTTTTTTTTTTAGAAAGATAGGCACTAGAAGCGTAAAGCGAGTACTTTTCCATAGATGGTACGTCCTTGCCGCCTACTCAGCTCACTGCATGAAACTCTAGAAGGCAGGGGGCAAATCGATTGCTAGCTTCGCCAATATTGCAGCAACTATGACCAGCCTCACTGGTCAGGTTTAATAAATTACGTAGACAGCAATCGAGCTAGGTTCGTGACTAGGGCTACCCTTCAGGCTGCATACATATTCTAAAGGTGCGCTGCACACAATGGCTTCTCGTTTGCCAGTCCATTCGGGGGCGGCAACTTTGTTAGGTCCCCACACAGAGGGCCGCTTCGAGTAGCACATCTACAGCGGGACGTCTAGAGTTCTATTTTATTAAATTTTCCATTTTGTCTGATGCACACAAATTGTGCCAGCGGAAACGGCGAACAAGAGCATCGGCAAGAAAGTTGTTACTTACCGATCAAAACACACATACTATCTCACTTCTCTTTATCCATAATACTTCGTAAGTAATAGCCTTATTCAGTACATCAGGAAATGTGTAACACTCGGCAAGAAGTGGGTTCGAGTCCCCATCCGGCCATTCAGATTTAGATTTTCCACGATTTACCGAATTCACGCCAGCGTATGCCTGGATAGTTTCTCTAAGAGGCCATGACCGAATTTCTTTCAGTTCCTTGCCCCCAGTACTTTCCCACCTCTAGTGAACTTGAAGTCGACGAGCGTGCAGTCGAGAGAGAGAGAGTAAAAGTTTTTTTAAACTGTTTCTGTATGCTTCAAAATGAACGAAAGGTCTTGATTTTTTTTTGGGATGAATTAGTTTTGAGTCCGATGCGGTCATTCCTATATCCCGAATTCAGCTCAGCCAATTATAAGGAATTTTTATCAGACAAAAATCGAGTCAATGTTTTCTATCCCCGCACCATAACTAGCCGGTAGTCACTATAGTTAGAGGTTACTGGGGAGGCTCATGGAGATAGATTACTGCACTAGGCTGTATTGCGTGCCGCCTACATTTTGCCAGCATGGTGTTATCTTTCTGACTGACATTTGAGAGTAATCAATGTGGACTCGGGGAAAGGAGCAGTGGTACTACTGCCTACGGTCAGGTTAGAGGAAAATCCTCTACTCCGCCGTCAGTCGCTGCACGACGAAGGCACGCAACATCCAAAACCAAAAACTACCACTTGTGATGACGACAGAGATCCAAATTACGCAAGAATAATATATGAGATGTGAAATCTTTCATAGCTGAATGTCTTGTTCTGCGAAATCAGGCGCGAAAAATTGTAAATCAAAAGGTTGCTGTAAGTGAAATGGCATTATTAAAATATGTAAATAAAATTGAGCTTGAAATATCATCCCTAATATTAACTATTTACTTGAATCCACTTCTCTCAGTGTGAGAATAGAGCGACAACATTATTTTCTTTGGTCAATACCGACTGTTGATTGCACAATTGTTTAATGAATCAAATTTTTTTGGTTGCAGTTGTCTGTATTTATTACCTGATATCGCTTCGGGAGGACGCAGTTTCCGCCATGACCGAATTCCTTCCCGTTCCTTGTCCCCAATTCTTTAGCGACTTTAATGACCTCTACGTCGACGAGGCGTAAAGGTCAGAATTCGGTGGTTCATCCACTAGACTGTGATGTAGTATTCATCGCAAAACGTGTGTTTAACGTTTGTATGGTTTATATAACGTTCGTCACGCCGCTAAAGCAATGGTTAAGTTCTTATCAAATTTATTACCTTATTATTTAATGTGTCACGCACTTTTAATTCAATGAAATAGTATTAATTTATAACAAATTAAATGCTAAGTAAAACCCTTTGATTGTTTTGCTCGTAAATTACAAACTACTGTATATTAGAAGTATTTTTAGAATTTGGTGTTCAAATACAGCACATGTTCGATACTATAGAGAAATTGCTAAATAACAGCTTTTTAACATATATCTGTTGATAAAAATGGCTTAAAATTCACGACTTCGATGACCCCGAAGTCTATTTTCTAATTAAAAAACAAACAAAAAAATTGAAAACTTGTAGTAGTTCGCCACTTGAGGAGATGTTTCCTGGTACCGAACTCATATGGAATCCTAGCATACACACGACTTCGTTAGCATGACTTAGAATTTTATTGCTAGAATTGAATACAGAAAACTGTAAAAACCGTTAAAGTTCTGAAAAACAGAGGAGTCGGGATAATATGAGGGGCGATCCATCACCATGAACGCGTCACAGAACTGATTAGTAGACTAGGCTGGGAGTCTCTGGTAGATAGACGACGCACGTTTCGTTTAAACTTATTGGTAAACATGCGTACTCCCACTTTCACTTACGAGTGTAGTGAAATACTTCGTCCACCAACCTATTTGAGCCGGAATGACAGGAAAGATAAGATTAGAGAAATAAGGCGCCGCAATGATTCTTATATGAATTCTTTTTTCCCTCGTACCATTAGGGTTTGGAATGCACAACAAAGAGATTAGCTTTGGTGCTGAGCACCCTCTGCCACCCACAATTTTGTGAATTGCAGAGTATATATTTAGATGTAGACCATACAATTCTTCCACTGAACCTGTCTCATAAAGAGAGTCAATTCGCAAAATGTTTAAAAATATCAAAAAACTAAGCGGGAGGTGGGGGAGGGGGGGGGGGTGGAGTTTAACTGTGGGAGAGTACCTTCCACAGTTCCTCCGGCAGATTTTTGCTTGTGGTTTAACATTGTCACTTTCTGGGGACATCTCATGTCAATACAGATTTGAACACAATGTTTTTTTTTTTGCTGTCTTTTACTAATAACAATGCTTTTGGGGTTTGAAATTCGTGAACTAGCCTAAATATAAACACAAAATAATCTTTTGGTGTAGCGCAAATCCACATGTATTATACAATAAGCTGTGCCTGTATATTAAATTTATGATTAGATCATCCACTAAGTGACTACAAGAAAAAAAAAAAAGCTTGAGTGACGGATATAACAACACAGAGACTTACGCATGCTGTCCGTCTGTGTCACCGGTAAGTTTTCGAAATGTAATGACAAAGTATGTTATTTATACAGAAAAAAGTGTGCTATGTCCTTCATATGATACATAGTATTTCCTTGTCAAATTCCATCAAGATCGGTTTAGCTGTTTAGTCGGGAAAATGTAACAGACTGACAGAGAGAGTGACTTTCCACAGTTTCAAAATGAAGTGTAGATAATTTTATAAACTTTTAAATACGATATTCGCCCTTGAATCATCGCAACACAAAATCACCCACTTACATGAATGTACTAAATATTCCATTGGTAAATGCTTATAATAAATGATACAAAATCTTAATGGTTTCAAGCATGTATATTGGACGTGTAGTATAAAATAACTACCGATAACTGTCATATCTGTCACCAGTACTTACCTTTTACAAGCGTGGAACATATTACTTCCAATTGAATATTCTTAACTGGACAGTGCTGTTACAATCGATATGAAAATTATCTATTGAAGTCTCTACTATGATTCAGACCTGAAGGTACTGCACCTTATAAGTTTTTGATACAATTTGACTCAACAATAGTAGTTATAAATTTAATGTTTGGCAAGACAATTTAGGTAACTGCTTACTATTCGTGTTTGGTGTAAAAATATTTTACTGAAGGTCTAGAAACGGTTCTGAGATTTAGAAACTGATGTAACGTTGGTTTACTTGCAATTTAAAATTAACTGACTATCCGAAAGTATATTTAAAAGCGTATCAGCTGCCAAGAAACTAATTTTTCAGCTACTTTTTGTTTTTGTTTATGGCTTTATGCCTTACCGACGTCGATGTAATTAGAGACGGGAAAGGGACTGGGGGTAATGAAAGGAAAGGAATTTTCCCATTGCCTTTTGAAGGATCCATCCCAGCATTCGTCCTGGAGTGATTTGGGGAAACCACAGAAAATCTAAATCTGGATTCGACCCTGCGTCCTCCAAATGCGAGGCCACAGCGTTACCGCTCACCGACCACGCTCGTCGGCTACTCTCTTAATGAGGTTTTCTTTGCAAAACCTTTTTCACAATTATTTGGTCCAAAAGAAATTGCCTCACTTCGAAAAATTACCATAGGAAGAGAGGCTGATGGGCGAATGGTTATCAGTTTTGCATGGTTCCCGGAAATCACTTCAGACGGTTTCTCCGTGTTATGTCCAGTTTTCCTATCTTTAACTTATCAAAAATCCTCACCGTCAACGATCGACAAAGATCTAAGTATTAAAAATAAATCACTAGGAAAGATATTTTTACAACTACTAGTTCGGTGCCTTTGGAAGGGCATTCTCTTAATAAATATAAAAATAACTATTGCTCTTCAGTTAGGAGTTAGTTAGCGATATACAGAGACTACACTATAGTTAATGTCGTGGATTAGAAATACATGGCAATTTGCGTAAATCAAAACCCCGTCAGGTACGCAATTCACGTTAAAGCGCTGCTTTTCTGAACTGAGGAGGTTGGCTGATTGTGGTTTTCTGCTGTTTTCTGTTATAACAGAACTCTGCTTATACGGTGTTTTTTCTCTTAAAGAGATGGCGATATTTAATTTCTTAACTAAGGACGAGAATACTCTCACAAAAGAGAGTCAGACCTCGACGAGAGACCAAACGAGTCACAAATTATTAAAAATTACAGCATTACCACAGGGGTTTTTCATTAAATAATAATTACAATATTGTTTAGAATGTGGTACTTGGGTCATTATTACAGGAAACTGAAGGTACGTTGTGTGCGTGTAAAAATCTATATTTTCTACGTCGCAGCTTTTAAATATACATCCTCGTAATAATTCTAAATATATAAATATCTATCTTTAACTTCGCAGAAGTTATTGAAATTAAATTTTACGATAGGGCTTATGAAAAATTCAAGAATGTTGCTTTCAGCTAAGAAACAAGTACTCGCACACGTTGGGAGATTTTGTTGTTGGGACTGAAAGAGAAGAAGTCGGTGAGACAGCTTAGGAGGCGGAGTAATTTGCAGCGGGGGACGATTCCTGCAGTTTGAGCCGCCCGCGTCGAGTTCCGCCTTTATTGGCCTCGGTTGCTTCTGCCCCGGTGAGCTGCATTATGAAACATCTCCACCACCCACTACCCCCCTCCACTGTCGACCAAGCGCAGTAGCTCTCCTTCGCATTATATATTTACCTTGTGGTGTTATTCCACAATTTTACACCGTAATAATGTAGGAAAGAAAGAACATATACAGTTCACTTCACTTCTCACCCCCCCCCCCCCCCCCGATTTAGACCAAACCGCCTCGTTGGCGAGTCACAAAGCGCAATCAACAACTTAGATGCTCGGCACCTAAAAAGTTATTTACACTTCAAAAGGCCTTCTGTAAACTGTCAGTTAATGTTTCTTTATCGCAAGTTAGAATATTCAATGGGAGACTCGACTGTTCGTTACAGCTGAACAGTCAATTCACATGCGCTGCATGTAGAGCCGTGACGTCATTTGACGTTTGGCCCGCAGCAGAGCCGCAAAATACGGAGTAGTAACAGATGAGACTGCAATTTTACTTACTGTTGGTTTTATGTTTCTTTCTGATGTGTTGTAGGCTGTGGGCATTAGTTGTTTCCCCATTCTTAATGATGGTACCATAAGCCAACCTGACAACTTTAAGAGACCTCTGTTTACGTTTCAGTTTTAGTGTCCTGCAACACATAACAGCAATGGCGCCTCTTCTCGTCCAGCGGGGGTCATCAAAAACAACGCGCTTGTTAATATTGTTCTCCTTGCGGCTTAATGTGCTAACAATTTCTGTTATTTCACTAGAACACGTTGATTAGTTCTAAACAAAACTTGACTGATATTCGATATTCGTTTAACTACCTATTATTTAAAATTAGGAAAGCCTTAGTCAGATGATGTCGTGTACACACAATTTTCTACACACACTAATACAACAATGAGTAAATTTAGTAGTTTAAGCGATAAATTTGTTTAAGACCACTGTGTACGGCGCAGACAGAGCTCATTCCAAGACCCAGGCACTAGAGTGAAGCCATCGACCTCTTGTCTCCTCCCTAATACTTACCGGCAGTAGTCACCTTGTATATTCTTCACCTCAAACTCTGAGCAAAAGTTGTGACTGGTGTCAGCTACTGTTCAGATAACGCTGAGTGTAGGTCAGGGCCCAGTCAGTCACTTTTCCCCAAGTTTGTTGCATTAAGGCCCGGGAACGATATTGAGAACAGTTAAATGTTACTAGAATGGTGTATTGAGAACATTTACCCGCTGTTGTAGAGGGTAGATACTCTGAATAATTTTCTATAACTCTAGACCTAAATTTAGTAGATGTAAGTAGGTTCGAAATTTGCAAAATTGATAAACTTTTTTACTAACAACTTTGGTTTCATCTCACACTCAAAAATCCGATTAATTGGTGACATGGAAGTAAAACAAATACATTCGGATAGTCAGAATTCATTTGATAGTACGTTGGAACACATCCGGTAATAGTAGACAAGACAGTAGCTTAGTTGGTACAATAAGGTGTTATAAAGTCAGCCAGCTTGTTCGCTTTCCAGTCACTTGAAAGTCTGAAAGTGCTGAGACGGTACGTGATTTGCTGAAGTTTGGATAGCATTTAAAATTTAGTTATGATAGTATGAATTTGTTAAAACCTTCCTAATCCATTCAGAGTTAGAAAGACAGCGATCGAATGACATGCATTTGCTGCTACCAGATTATTTGGGAAGATAATTCTCATGGTACATTGGTTGAGGCCATGAAGATTAAATCACATTGCAATGTCGAAGACATCAGTTTTTGTCGTCGTTTAATCCCAGACGCAGTGTTCAACTATGTAATACGATACTGGCTCATTAGTAATATGTTATCTTTAAAGTTTTTTTTATTTCACGGGAAAGCAATTTATAGTTATTACTGTATTTTTATGCTATGTTTTTATCAGACGGACGAAATATATTTCACATCCTCCTTCCGAATGTAATGTATTTTACAACGTCTTTGGTGTACCGTCTCTAAGAATGATACAAGAAGGAACTAAAAACTATGTTTTAACACCATACTCCCCCCGAGGGAGAGGGGGGGAAGGAATTAATGATTGTTGCTTGCTAGAGAGATTCAACGACCTGGCTTCAAAGCTCAGGTCTGGCGTACCGAAGCTACTGATTACACTTCTATGTAGTTCTCGGTGATCACGTGAATATTGGAATGCTCCTCCATAATCACCTCAAAAACCACATGATGAAATTAATACTTAGAACAAAACATAAATTGTTAACAGACATATCACATTCTCTTCCCCCATTGGAAATTGTGTCATGACTATCTGGGCAGATCTAACCACTAACTCATGGAACTTGGTTATAAAGAAGCACCAAGTAGTCGAAAATCCATGAAGAAACACTGAACTATGCTTTCTCTACAGCTGTCCATAAATGCGGATATGTTGCCGGTGCAGGACGGTGTACATCAACTGACCTTTCAATCATGTCCATGATATGTTCGATTGGACACGTGTCTCGCAATCTGAGTGGCCATATAATTCACTGGATTTGTCCAGAATGTTCCTCAAACCAATCGTAAACAATTTTAGATCGGCGACACGGAGCACTGTCGTGCTAGAAAAGTCCATCGTCGTTTGGGATCATGAAGACCATGTATGGCTGCAAATGATCTCTAAGCAGCTTAACATGATCATTCCAGTAAATGGTCGGTTCAGTTTGATCAGAGGTCTCACAGTGCATGCCATGTAAACACAGCCAATACTAGGATGTAGTCAGTACCACCTTGCACTGCGTCTTCCTGACTACCTGTGTTCATCGGCATCACTGGGGTCAGCGCCGAGCAGTTCTATCAGCTCCTATTAACTAGGAACTGTGTGTGGTTTTGTGTGTGTTTTTTTCCAGTCACACTCGCTTCGGTCTATTGCTGCCGTATCCTATCGACGCCAAATTTCGATGCACTGTCCGGATGGAAGTGTCTGTCATACGTTTCACATTGAGTATTTATGTTCTTGCGTGTAAGTCAGCACTGACACCTCGACGCAGACGTCGCTTTTCTCGTTCATTAAATAAACATGGCGATGTCCATGGCGGGAGGTAATGCCGGGTATTATATATTCACGGCACACTCTAGGCACTATGGATCGAGTAATGTTGAATTCACGAACAATTTCCGAAACGGAATGCCTATGCGTTAGAAGCAATAAACAATGCGCTTTCGCAGTCTATTAATTCATGTCGCGCGGCCATTATCACGTCAGAAGACTTTTCACACTGCACGACACATTTCATTTATCCATCTGAATTTTGCATCTTTTTAGCCCATGATTCATCTAACGCACACGATATATTGGTTTCCTTATAGTTGTGGAGAAATTATGCATCGAGTTATTTGTAAATGCCTACCGTTTACAGCGTAATGCGGTGGGAAATAATGATACGGGGTTTTTCCAACTTATTCCCGTGTTTTCTAAAGACGAGTGTGAAGGTAGGAAAGCACCGTACGCTAAAACAGTCAAATGTAAAATAATTGATTCTAGGTTTGGCTGGATGTCAGGGCAGGGAGCTAGGGAGTTTTTATCGTGGTGCGCAGTGGGACAGACTGAGCGCTATCAGCAGTGTCACGGCCCACCGCCTCTATATCACTGGCACGGCACGTTAGGTGCAGCGGCTCAGCTTAAACAACGGCCAGGATCAGCGGCCTAAGTAAACCATGTCTTCACGCGCCGCTCCCAGTGACGGACAGTAATTTTATTGTTCCTGCAAATTCAGCGGCACCTTCCAAGCGGCAGTTATGGAAATGCGAAGGCAGAGCTCACAACGAATTTTAGTGTGCGCCCCAGAATACGGTAGCACATATATGGATTTAGCAAGTAACATTTCAAACCCAAGCATCAAATGAAATTTAAGCAGAAGTGAGTCAACTAGACAATTTTTCCTATTTTCAAGTTCACAGTTCTCCGAGATTAATGTATTTACTCTAGGTAACCTCTCTGCTTACTACGTTATTTATTTTTAATGATCATGTGCTAAGATGAAGTGTTCTCAGCTGTAAAAGAAATTTATATACCTATACACTCCATTTTTCAGTCTCTAATTACCTAAAATTTTCTCTTAAATCAAGCGTTTAAGAAAAAATCTAACGAAAGGCATCACTTTCCCCCGGAAAAATAGATTTAAATTTAATAATAATCTAGTAAATTATTTCTAAAATAGGTTTAAATTTCAGGATGTAACATTTTTATCTGTTTAGGAGCGTTATTTTGACATTAGTCTTTAAGAGAATTCTACGTGACACGTCAGTCAGGTATACGGTTAACTAAATTAAACGACTAAGCGCAAAGCTCCATAACAATTTGTAAGTACGATGATTAAAATGAGAGAATTCCTTTTGCTTCAGTTAAAAGAGTTGATTAAGCCTCAGCCTTACTGTACAACAGAAAGTATTCACTTGCACGTTTCTGATTTTGGTATCAAGATTCTCGAAGTTATGAACTTCAAATGATTCATCTAAAAAATAGGTTCAGAACCTTTTAAATTACCGCCCCCTTTTCGAAAATAAAATTACTTACTACCTTTCAAAAGAAAAAGTCACACCGACTCCACTTCTCGTAATAAATAATGCAACTAGTAGTGCTCCAAGTTTTGTCTCGTAACCGACTTTTGTAACAGTGATTCGCTGGTGTCTCTTTTAGGTGAAGTGTACAATATATTATATAGAAAAACAAGGACAGATTTTTAAAGTTACTCTACTGCAAAAATGACCAAGGATGGGACCAAAGTTGAGGCCTGCGACGAGTGTACAACAATCGAGACGAAGAGAAACATCGGAAGGGATCGGACTATTTGGTGAGTGAGGTGTCCCCACGCCGACGTTTACCTCATGAACACGGTTTCAAACTGAAATAATCTAAGTTTGTTTTACTCCCGTGGGTTGTACACTCGTCACAGCCGTCAAGTTTGGTGAAAGAGGGGTTATTTTGTCGATCCTTTGTTATTTATATTGCCTAAAAGCCGTCCCCTGTTTCCTTAATATCATTATTATCAGATACTAACAATTCTGGTGCAATATTCACAATTTGATTAACAGACAGATTATGAAAAGAATTGTTACTACCAGTTAGGGGTATGAGCTGTGTGTAATGACACTAATTTTTCGATATTTGGTGCCTTATTTGTAATAAGCAATATTAAATTGCAGCTTTCCACTATTGAAAATCTGTTTTTTTTTTTCCCTAAGCTAATTGATGACTACGCTAAATCCTCTTTTGGCTACACATTATAGGGAGAATTCAATGAGAAATTTCTCTGGTGCATCCCTTAAAGATGTATTTAATACCGGAAAGCAAGGGGATGACTGGTCCTCAGTGGCTCCTTAATTTGCGTTGGGCCACCCCCGTTGGGAACCTCTAACAGGATCTCATCACGATATTACTACCTTGCAATGCAATCATTAGTTATGGTTGCAACAATGTCTCAGGTAAGTAAGATGGTTAAAGGCGTGATATTCCATAAAGACCACAATAAAAACTGGAAGGTGATTTGGTGCTTAGAGAACAAGATTCACAATATTTGAATAGAATATTTTTTAGGGCTCAGTACCGTCTGACTGAAGGTGGAATCTTTACTAATTTATCTGTCTGCTTACCCGCCCGTCGGTCACAGTCTTAACTTCTAAACCCTGTTTGGAAATATGCAGATGCGCATTACCGTTTTTTTTGTTGTTTTTTTTGAAACAATTACATTTGCGTTTGATTTATATATATCATTACAAAAACAATTTTGTAAAGTGAACAATGAACTCGATTTAAAAATAGTTTTTACGATTTTTTTCAGTTCCTAGTAACATTAATGCTAGATTTAGAACGTTCATGGGGTAAAGTATATTGTTCTTTTTTTTTTTTAGTGAAGGCTGGGGGAAGAGGGCCTACAAGAAAAAATTTCTATTAGAGAATTTTAATGGGTATCAAGTGAAAACTGGCAATCCATCGACACTTTTTTATTTATTTTTTTTTGAAAAATCCTAAAAATCTAATACTCATTTATTTTATAAATTACTGATCCAAAAACTTTTGCTCCCTTTACAGTGAGCTTTAGATCCCTTAAGTTTAAGCTAAAGCTGTAATGATGTTTCTGGAATTAATGGAAATAACTGAATGAATTGCCTTGACAAATTTGAACCTTCAGCAGATGTAGTTTTTGACAAAAATCTTGTGTATGATTTGTTAGAAAATTTAATGAATTTCCTGAAATTACTATTAAAAAATCAGAATTATTTTAACATCCGCTATAATTTTTTTCAATTTAATTTCTTTTTCATTTATATATACCATTCAGAAGACAATTTCGTCACGTAAACAATGAACTCATTATTTAATCAGTTCTTAATTATTTTTTTTCTGGAACCCTCTTTGTGCGATAACAAATTGGACTTGAGAATGCTAGTTAAATTAATCTATCCATCTATAAACTGTCAGATGTGACAGAACAACGGACTTTTTTCGATACTGTACATAAATTTCTAACGGGTTGTATTCTGTTCGTCTGTTATGGCATAACGCAAAAATCACGGAAAAACTGACGAACAAGTTGAACGCTTAGAATCAGACTTAAAATCAAATGTCTTCTACTTAAGCTGGCGCCAAGGCCGAAAAGTAAATCCGATCTTAATCTCAAAAAAATTTGGCGTCATATTTAGTTTAATTTCTGCTAGTTCGCAATGAAAAGGACTTTAATGTGAACATGGAAAAGTAAGAAACGGGTATCACACGGTAATGCCATTCATCTTAGGGACTCTTTCCTTAGGAGAAAACTTAGCTGAAAATTCATTAATTAAAAAGTAGATAACCTATTATAATGATGCCAGCTGAATTGATAGGGTCGGTAAGACTTGTCATTCCCATTCAGTGGATCGCAGGTTTGATACTTGCCAAGGATTTTTTTTGTTTTTTTTTTTTGTTACTATCTAATATTAGCGGCTTTGAAAATCTATTTTTTACAAAAATTCATTAAGATTTCTTTCTCATGATAACCGACTTTCGATTTTTCTTTTTGGATTTTGTTAATAGTGATGATTACTTTACACGTACTTTCATGTAGAATTGATTATTTCTTCAGTTTCTTGAATGTGCCAAAGAGAAGCGATTTCGATATACACATTGTAAAAGAAAAAAAAACACAAAGCTGCCGATTAGTTGTGAGAGAAAAGTTGTGATTACGAAGATTCTTATACTTTCAAATTTTGACAGCAGTGATAATAATATTTTGCCTGTACAGAGACACGTATCGGTGGTGCTGCGGTGCTCCAAAATGTTGACTTCCAAATTATGTATTTGAGGAAGAGAAAAAAAAAAAACACATTAGCAAAAAATTTACATAGTTGCGTATTGATGACGGGTGCTACTTCATAAATTATATTTTTTAGGGTGCCTGATTATTGTATTTTTTTTCTTTACGCTTGCGAAAGGTGAGACCTGAATGAATGTTTAGCGAAGAGCTAACATTAGTAGGTCGCAGGGGACAATAATCCTCGAGCACTTAATCTTAAATGAAAAAAATAGTGGAAAGGTTTTACTTTGAAACGAATTAATTATCATGTTTAAGATGTTAACAGTAACAGTTTCAAGACAGCAAATTATAATAAACTAGCGGAGTTCCCGGCGTTGCCCGGTATAGTTGGCGTAGATTTACCCGTACCCCATTTTTATTCCCTCAAAACATTTGTACAAAGTTTCATAAAATACGCGCCAACTTTTTCGGAATTAAAGCAAACTTACAGTCACCCGCCCCCTACCAAGAAACTGGTGGGCTGAAGTTTATTTGCACATATACTATTTTCATTCGTCCGAAAAGATTCATGTATATAAAGCTTCGATAATTTGGTTAAGAAATTTCATTACTACATTACTGAACAACACTAGATTATGTTAAAAACTCACATTTGAATCAATTGCGAAGTGAATGGATATACTTGTGGCTCGAAACGCCAGATCCTTTAACTCTGCAGATAAAATATCAAAAGTGAATCCGGAATAATATTATCGTAAACAGAAGACTAATGCTGAAGGCCAGAGATATTGTCCAGAGATCGTGCTTAAAGAAATTCCTTGTTGTTTTTACGGCTATCTATGTCGTTTAAAAATTGATATCCCGAATTAAAGGAAAGAATACTTCAAGCTATGGCTTTTAAAAATTGAATATATCGAATTAAAAGAAAGAATACTTAAAGTTTTGTTTAGTGTGCAGAATAGTTATTACTATAAGTTATCTTATTACTTTAATTAAAGGCTATGGTCAGAGACATTGTGTTGTGTGTTTAGTGCGGAGTATGCGGCATCTAGTGATTCCTCCTGTGGAATTTCTCACCATACGTTCAGAATTTCATTTAATGCTCCTACATTATTTAATGTTGAAACATAAGACATGCCAGACAAGTGAATTAAGATTCTAAGCTTTAAAACGGTGGAAACTCCATCGAAATCTGCCCCGTAGTTTCCGAGTTTTTATACGACCAATATGTCCGGTTTTCGTTTTATAGATATAGATAGATAAGAAGAAGCTTCCTTGGAGAGCTACTTTAATTTAAAAACTACAGCAAACTGTACGGACTGTTGTAAGATTTCTTAACGTACCAACTTCTATTGATGGAATTCGATACATTTGTTGATAGGAGAAAAAATGAACCTCAGAAATGGGGCCAACATGTCGAAACACATTCCATTTTCAGAGCTGCGTTGATTGCAATCTCAAGTCATGCAAAATCGCTATGAATTCGATAGTATAATACGAATTTATTTTTAATATATCATCCCATGTCAGGATTGCGCCGAAACTCATCCATTATTTTTTAGTCTGACCGTTGCCTCCACGTGGAAAATACGCTCTCATTCGACTGCGCGGTCTCTGCTACTTCATGTGGCTAACAAGATCTTGTCTTCTCCCACGGATATTTGAACGAATCCCACTTTCAGCATTGCTCCCGAAATCTGAAGTTTCCGCATCAAAATAAAACAAGAGCGCGTCTGATTAATCGTGAAAACAACGAGTCTCGGCCGCTGAAGTTCTCCGTTGGATCACAAGAACCCGAAATATGTTTGTCTGTTAATTTACAATACTATTATTTTACCATACTTAATTTTATCTCCGATATGGATGAGGATATGGATTCTATCGAATTTTTCTCACTTACCTAGTACTCAAAAATGCGAGATACAACATCCAAAGAATCTAAGAAGTTTCCAATTAGAGATTACGCACATTGCTGAACTACACTTACATTTTCGACGATTTGGATTTGTTACTTATTGTATTTTCAGAGTGTTTGAAGGCCATATCAAATATATTCTGTAATAATATCTTCTACATTTGCCACATTTATCGATATCTGCTGTCTTGTTGTCATAACTCGTTGCCTTCCCAACATCACGCTCTCTCACACCTCCAGTTCGGTGCAGCCGGAGATCGTCAATATCCGTGTCTATGGAGGGCTACGAGCGTATCAGCGGAATATGTCAGAGTGCGAATGTCAGTCGTAGCCGTAGTGTACACTCAGTACACAAGAACCAAACCAGCAGAGCAGCAGTGCATCTCCTCCCGATCAACAGTTAATGCCTGTCCGCTTGCTGCCAATGAACGCAAGTATATTTGAAACAGAGATTGGTACGGAAACGTACAGGTTTGACATCCAGAAAGACCCGTGTTCGATCCCTGGTCTGGCCATACAGGTTTCGGTTTGTAACGGCTCCCTGAAATCACACAAAGAGAATACAGAAATGATTTCACTAACGGGACTCTGCCTAACTCCAGTTAGACTGGGTGTACTTTCCCCCTCATGTATGGATACATTCATGAACTAGATTTGTTCATTTTCAGTTATATCGGGCGAAACATTTCAATACCTAAGTAAAGAGGATAGGTTGGTATGATTCATAGATCAATAATATTTACAATATAAAAAATTGTAAACGATAAACCTCATACTTTTTTTTCCATGTACTCACGAGTAGTGTGACGGCACGTTTGTGACGACATTACATTGCGTGCCGTAAAGTAGTGCCGGCGGTCTCATAAAAATCAGTATTATCCAAATTCTTTCCCGTCCCTTGCCCTGATCTTCTCCTGGTCTAACTACTTCGATACAAATTTAGATCTGAATTGTACGGTTGTACATTTTTGAAGATGAATGAAGGTGCCTTGTGTGATTGTTAGTTGTAGTTTTGGATCTCGGAGACGTGGTAACCTACTCTGAAAACGAGTCATATATGAAAGCAGTCCAATTACTAGGGTAATGGGTAAAGACAAACCGATGTCATCGGCACAAAACGACAATCTTTTCAGCATGGCTGCTGTAACTCTAAGTGTCCAAAGGTTCAAAAAAATTATATATATTTCAGATATGCATCGCGCATCTGCACGGTAATAAATAATAGTGGACAACTCATACATAAGAACCTCCATGGTCTCGACTTCAATCCCTCGTTCCTCTGTTACGTTTCCACATTTTCGTATTTGATTTTGCCACTGTTTTCAATACGTTACTTCTGCTGTCATTTGAAGAGAGAGGTGACACGTGGAGGCTGCGCACACGTGGTGTGTAGTAGCCTCTTGGCTTCGAATCTATTTTTCTGCCGGAACAAAAGCTGGCTGGAGGTCAAGATCGATCCTGCTACTTCGGTAAGACTCCCCTCCTGTGGAAGGCCTCAAAATACAAGGTACGTGGCAGTGATGAAAAAGAGCCCAGCAAACTTCCATGGCTTGGGCGACCGTCAAAGAAAAATGTGCCTCCCCTCACTGGTACTGGAGAGAGAGTCTAAATTAAGATACCTCTACCGAATATAAACGCTCAAAGGCTGTTAAACCACTGATGGCGTAGAATTTAAGCCGGCCCCGGCAATGCAAAAACTAGGCTGTTACCCTCACATACGGAATCGCCGGGTCGAGAGAAAACTAAACCTGAGGAGGAATTAAATGAGCTTAGGGGCTCGTGGTTTTCTTTGGATAATATTCATGCGTGCCAGCTGAAACTGGAAATCCACCCTCTAAACTTATAGATGTTGGATTTTAGTACACGATTTGTGGAAGATTTTCCAAAAAAAACCTCCACTTTATTTTTGAAGCTACTGATGTGAAAATTCTTTATAAATTTAGAGTGATGTATTATCTGGCAAAGTTGACAGGAAAATTATAACGAGCTTTCTGCTGTTTATTGTTTTCGAAAAATAACTAAATGAGGGATTTCGGCAAATTTGATTCCTCAGCAGATTGTTGTTGTTGTTGTTGTTGTTTTTTTTTTTTTTAGTAAAAAAGTATGTAATGTACATCATGCGATGTATAATTTGATTTATCAGATAATTAATATACCATGAATATACATTTTTCTGAAAATTTTCTCAGTTTTTCCTAGACCCACTATAACTGTTTCCACGTGAAATTTCATTAGTTTTAGATAAATATTTATCATCTGAAGGAATTTCTCAAAACATCGATACACTGGAATGTTGTTTACAGAAATAGCACATCATGCTTATTTAAACCCCTGCCCTTGGGGAAAAGTGCGAGAGGTGTCGGTATTTACTCACTTATTAACACTTTCCCATGCCTCTTAATGAGTGACTTCACCGGCGTTACAACTGCAACAAGCAATAACGACCGCCTATGAATTTCAGTAACTCTTTAGTTTGGTACATCTCCTAACTTCCAGTTGACATTAAAACGTTCCTTTAGCAAGAAGACATTGCTATTCCTTGTAAGACCAATTTTTTATATCAGTCTTGATTATAGAAATTCCGTAAACTTACTGACACACACACACACACACACACACACACACACACACACACACACACACACACACACACACACACACACACACACACACACACACACACACACACACACAACAGGCGTATTCTGGGGTAGCTGAACGCACTCTGCGATCATTCTGATCTGCTCACTTCCTCGCGGTGCTACTGTATCATTGATTGTACGTAGTTAATGTTTCCTAGGTCTATTCTACACACGTTATTTATTTCTGACAAACGCAATGCCTTTCGCATTCTGCCGTCAAAACTGCTGGATAACTGTTGTTGACAGTGAACTGTTTAAAGTCACGTGTTCTAACAGGCAAGTGGTACGTGGGATATTCGCAAATTTATCTCCCATGTTTACGAAATACTGAAAGAAAGATTACGGACAACCATCAATGACCAGAACCCAATCAGATAACATCTGTTTGAGGATGCATAAATGAAGTACTTAGAGTAGTAGCAAATTGGTTTAAGGCAAATTCATTAAAATTAAATTCTGAAAAAACACATTATATTAGGTTTAAAACAAAAAACTATGCACAGCCAGATATATGTATAAACTATAAAAACAACACAATCTTAGAAACAAAGAGTATAAAATTTCTTGGTATTAAAATAGATCAGAAACTCTGTTGGCATGATCATATCACTACACTACTGACAAAGTTAAGTAGTGCCACCTTCGCAATACGAACACTTTCTCTAACAGCAGATCTAGAATTAATGAAACAGGTATACTCCTCATATTTTCATTCAGTAATGTCATATGGCATAATTTTTTTGGGAAACTCTTCACAAAGTAAAAAAGTTTTCTTAGCACAGAAAAGAGCTATTAGGTTTCTGTGTAGGGTAAAACCAAGAACTTCTTGCAGACAACTCTTTATTCTCAGTATATCTATTCTCTCATGAGCTTTGTCATAGAAAATTTTAACCTGTTTACACCTAATTCACAGGTACACAGTTTCAATACAAGAAACAGAAATAACTTGCATAAAACACAAACATCTCTGTCATTAGTACAAAGAGGAGTTAATTATTCTGGGATACATCTGTTTAATAAACTACCTAACAGTATAAAACAGCTTTCAGATAATAAAGATGTATTTAAACAAAAACTTAGAGATTATCTTATTGGCAACTCCTTCTACTCCATTCAAGAATTTTAAGAAAATAATTAATTGTACTCATTATGACGTTTGCAAAACTCAGTTGCAAAAATTTATGTTTATTATTATTTCTTGTATTTGTAAAATATGTATATATATATTTACTATGATATGACTCATATTATGTGTATATGTATCAACAATGACATGTTTCACATCCCAGAGGTACTTCCTCAGCAGGGATCCATGGAACAAAATTGATAAATAAATAAATAATAAATCAATACTTCAGTTTGCGTGTAGCGACGTTAGAAAACAACTGAAATACAGTAGAACTCCAATTATCCGAATCAATTGGTACCGGACCCCATTCGGATAACAAAAAATTAGGATAATTGGATTTTTTCCTGAAAAAGGATCTATATTAATTAAACACTGTATGTACCTGGTATATTGAAAATGGGAGAAGAAAACTATTTTTAAAGAAAAAGAGATTTTAATTTATTAAATGAAAAGACAACACTTTTACATGTTAAGCGTACTTTCAAGTGCTGTACGTTAGTAGCGTATGTATGTACGGTACTGTAAATACGCAGTACGTTTCTGTCTTAAAAAAGCGATTCGGATAGTCGGAGTTTGAATAATTGGAGTTCTACTGTAATCAACCTACATCGCCGCGCCGATTGTTCAACCCGAATGGCTATAAGGTAGTTGCAAAACGACTTTACGAATTCACCGACCATACACTCCAAATTGAAAATAGTGTGGTTTAAAACGTCACGAGGCGATGGTAAAACGTAATTGTTTAATCGTTGCATTTTTTTTAAAAAAAAGGGGGGGGGGGCTTGCGTTGTCGTAGGTCGATGTGTGGTAGCCTAAAGCTGGAAGCACGTAATGTTAATTACCGTTACGCAATCGCCACCGTAGAGTGTTGCACTAGTATAGCTCGCTTGTATCAAAATCCTGAATACAACTTACGCTGGCTGTCACACTAGATTAGAATCGTGCAGACGCTGTCTAGGCTCGCTCGTTGTATCGCTGCCAGCGCGACCTCTGCCGGCCAAATACAGTGCAGAGGACCGAGCCTGGGCGTGAGCTCGAGCCTGACAGTAGGCTCGGTCTGTTATTCACGTGCTGCGTGGAGACGAACAGCCACGAACTGCAACGCAGTCTTAAAATCGAAGTGCGGTGTCTACATGTCCCTGTTATTTTCTACGTGCTGTTGTACCATTTTATAAGATTTTATAAGTTAAATTTCGCAAAATTCGAATACTTAAAGACCGCGCACAACTCTATGTTCGTGAAAAAGTAAAAATTGGCAGATTGCACCACATTTCAACATTTCTGTGGCGATGTTCCGGAATTTCATTAAAAGTGGAACAATCTTTCTCGGAACATATGAATGATCTTTTGTTTATTAACGTTCATTTATTAGAGTGATATCAGTTATGTCATTGAAGTGAGTTTAATGTTCTGCATTAATAGCTACAAATCCTCCAAGACATCACATATATTTGAAACCTCTGTATAAATCCTAATGCACTAAATGTGGATTCAGGGCACACTTTACGTATTTCAATAACTATAGATAACTTATTTATGTTATGGTTTCCGTTACACTGTGTTCTGATCTCATACTTCTATTACATATGTTTATCAAACACATACACGTTGCACTTCAAATTCAGGGCGATTCAATTGATACAACAAACATAGAATGTTGGTAATAATAATTGATATACTGTAGGTTCGAGAATGCCTCTTCCATACAATCTTATCTAGTTTTCTATGATCTACCATCCTTGTTGCGCGGCACAGGCGAGGAAGAAACTATACACTATTCCTGCATCGCAGAGCCTTCGTTTGTCCACGGAGCCTTCGTTTGTCCACCGAGCCTTCGTTTGTCCACCGAGCCTTCGTTTGTCCACCGAGCCTTCGTTTGTCCACCGAGCCTTCGTTTGTCCACCGTGCCTTCGTTTGTCCACCGTGCCTTCGTTTGTCCACCGTGCCTTCGTTTGTCCACCGTGCCTTCGTTTGTCCACCGTGCCTTCGTTTGTCCACCGTGCCTTCGTTTGTCCACAGAGCCTTCGTTTGTCCACCGAGCATTCGTTTGTCCACCGAGCATTCGTTTGTCCACAGAGCATTCGTTTGTCCACAGAGCATTCGTTTGTCCACAGAGCATTCGTTTGTCCACAGAGCATTCGTTTGTCCACAGAGCATTCGTTTGTACACCGAGCCTTCGTTTGTCCACCGAGCCTTCGTTTAACCACCGAACCTTCGTTTAACCACCGAGCCTTCGTTTTTGACCACCGAGCCTTCGTTTTTGACCACCGAGCCTTCGTTTTTGACCACCGAGCCTGGACAAGCTGCAGCGGTCACAGTTCACCTGACTAGAGAAGACCAGTCATAGAAATAACCAAGCAAGTTCGAGCGTGAGTAGACGGCAATTTCACGACACTAGATACTGTCGGTAGGTTTCAGCGTTCCTTTAATTCCAGAATTTTCAATTGACAGAGATCTTGTTCTCATTTAAACCTTGAAATTGAATTTTAAATAATTCCCCGAGAAGACAGACCTCTGTCTCGCGGATCTGATTACGGCGACGTATGTGACCGCTACCAGAGTCAGAAAAGCCTCAACTCCAGTGGCAGTTTGCAAACATTGAGAATGTCGGGGAAACTGCTGGCTTTCTCTAGGGCAACCACAGCCTATCAGCTCAGTAGCTGATTTATACCTTAAACTGGTTTCAATACACAACATGCTAAAAGGAGTATTTCGGATGCGAGAATCGATTTTATAAATTTACTAGTTTTTTTGCTTTTATTTTATACTAACTAACCGCATTATTGCATCACATATGAAGTTTTTGTCGAGTGACATCTTACAAACAAAACTAGTTGATGTACTTTATGCAACGAAAAACTGAACATATTTTCAAACGTGCTAGTAGTACGTAACGCGATTCTTTGAATTGTTATCTGCGCTATCGAGAACAAAGCGTAAAGTAAATTGAGGTGACGCATGTGAAGTCGCTTGTTCATGTTTCTTCCGCTAAGCAAGGAAATAAAATTACGGTAGCACAAAAACTTTGTTGACACATAATTTCATTATTCTTGACAGAATTAGAGTGGATCTATTAATATTTTTGAAACATTGCACATGGCCTCACGGAATTCTACAAATCCCGTACTGGAATACATCACCACTGAGCTGTTACATTCGTTCCGCTGTTTGCTGAAATAACTTTTGTTTGCGCACATACTCCTTTCGCTAATAGAACACACGTGTTACTTCTCACCTATATAAGATTGGTTATCAGAATCCACAGTTTGTTGCTGTAACTTAATATTTTGTTTTTCAGCGCTAAAAACCCTTATGTAATACTTATTAATATTTATTAGTACCTTCATTAAATTTCATGTGCCAAAATAAGTACTGCATATACAAATAGAAGCTTAATTAAACGTTAAAACTCGTGGAATAATTGAATTAAGAACACATCATTTCAGATCAAGTGCAAGGATTAGAAAACAGCGTTAATGTTATCGACAGAAGGTAACCATCCGTTCGTACTGTTCCGATTATAATTGATATTAACCGTGTATAGTTACTAATGACATATTTCACTCGTCCATAAATCTAGCAACAAAGTGGAACAAAATATGGTAGCAATTTGTAAGGAAAGCATTGATTCACCAAACTTCGAGCACTCGAGTGTTCGCAAAAACCAAGCAATCGTTGGAAAGTTATATTTACACCTCTGTAAATAACGGAATGCCAAAGAAAACAGCTTGCATCCGCTCCCATCAATCACACGGAAACCGCCAAATGTGCATCGCTGACGATTTTTTTGATGAAACGGAAGAGAAACATTTCAAATAGTTGCATTTATGGAATGTATTGGCATCTGTTAAACGCGGAACCTAAAAAAGGATGGGGTTGCAAACAGTCAATACAAATATTGAGGCTCACTTTCCTACTTCGATACTCTGGTAGACCATAAATATTATGAAACCATGTGACGAATTTATTTTGAAAAATCTATTTCCATTTGAAGACAGAAGAGGAATGTGACGAAACAATGCATTCTCCTGGTGAACAGTATGCAGTATCAAAGAACGGAGAGGTTGCAAGAATCTGCTATTACTTTCGTTTGCTCCCAGTCCTATACGATGGATGTCAAGTGAGTTGCAGATACACTTTACGAGATACTTATCGATGAAGTGCCGAGTACAAGAAGTTGCTGAGGATTACCGAACGCTTTCATGCAAAAATGTATCCACCTCTGGAATTTAAGTTTAATTATTCATATTTTTAGACAGTGAAAAACAGTAAGATTTTTTCAAAGTATATTTTGGAGATATTAAATAATGGTTTTATTTAACTAGCTCATCGACATATGTGTAGGTTAAGTTTTGCAGTTCTAACCTCTATTCTGGCTTTAAGACTCATTGACATTGTGTCATTAAAGGTGGGAAGGTACTACGGAGAAAGGTACGGGAATGAATTCGGCCATAGCCTTTTTGAAGGAACCATCTCGGCATTCGCATGGATTGATTTAGGGAAACCGTGGAAAGCCCAAATGTTGATGCCTGGACGGGGATTCGAACCCGCGTCCTACCCGGCTCGGTAGTTCTAGCCTACCTTGTTTACTATATAACGTAATGAGGCACGGAGGATACGTCGCTGAAATTCAATTAGTAAGAACGAGAAATCAAAATCCGCCCAATCGATTCTCTTTGAGACGATGCTTGTGAACAAATTAAAGCCTAGTCTCACGTTCACGTAACTGTAACATACCAACTCTGTACTCACTTTCAGATCAACCGGGCCGTCCTCAATTGCCTGGAGATCAGCTATTGAGGGTAATGTTGAACTTACCGCAAACTCTCGCTAGTTCATTAAGGTTTGCATATAACTTCGTGTTGGGGCAGCTGTTAGACTTAACCGCGTTTTTTTTTAAATACCGCTTTCACAACTTCATTCTGTTTATTTCCACCAAATAATTGTTTTAAAGTGTTTATATATTTACTTTTTATGTAATTATTCTAATTCAAAAATGCAATAACCTGTGAAATTGTTGCAAACGTTATTAACTCCAATGTGTCTCCGGAACTTTCTCGTAATTTGTATGTTTCAGCTGCTGGGAAGGCTATTGTATAAAACGAATTTTGAGTGGAAGAATACATGAGCCCTCTAGCAAAATCTGGAAGAATTTACCTTTTAAAGCTTTATACCACGTTTCTTGCAAGTGACGAAAGTAATAAGTTGATGGATAAAGAAGCCATGTTATGTGTCGTATATTACTAATAGCGTTTCAAAAAAATTACAAATTTCTATTGACTCCCGAGTACATTAGCGAGATTATTTCATCGTTAAACGTTTACCTTCTCTTTTTTTCCTAACTTTCTTCCTTCGCAATGCGGTGTAAAATGTATAAAACCCAGTATTCATGTCTGCGCGTTTCAGATTTTGTGAAAATGACTACTCTTATACCGATCAATGGCCAGGAAAAGGTAAGATTTCTTAGGTTACAGGATCTTAAAAACTTTTATATAATTTGCTCAGTATCCTTTGCTACACATTTGTCCTTTAATGACCTAAGTAAAATGTGGTCGATTTTCACGAAAGTGGGAGCCAAGTATTCATACTATACTAACCCTTACCTGCGACTTCGTACGCGTGTACTTAAAACTTTATTTCTGGAATCGCATATAAAAAGTTATACGTTACCTAAAAGTTGTTCAAACAGCACGGAGTAAATAAGTGAGTAAATAAGTGATCACGGATGGTAACACTGCCTATTGAAGAGGGAAGGTATATGACGTTGCAGACAGTTTGAAACAAGCAGAACAAAATATGTGCTTGAGTGACAATACGCAGAAACTGAGGTGCCGTCTTTTCGGAAAATATTACAAGAAGAATGTTTTCTTCTCATGAATAACATCACAAAAGTGACATTAATCAGAGGTCAATAAGTCATGCCGAAATGTTCATGAGTAATTGTAGGAGACGGCACTGATACGAAATACTATTCATGGAATGTCAATAACAAAGGTAAAGTCGCTATAAGTTCTATTAGATTCTCGATTCACGATTAACTGTGCATAATTAAATACAGTTGCAGACAGTTTCAGAATATTTACGGCGACGTAACTGTCATAGTATTACCGGACTCTACACCTCCGATTTGCTACCTCGAACACGAATGCATAGTGTCTTGTTCGTCACTGGTCAAGCTTTGTGAGGCGTGGTGTAGCTGCTTGCAGGCCGAGCGACGCTAATATTCGAGAGCCGACGGAATACCAACGAGACGGAGGAGCCAAGGTCGAGCGCCATCTCAACAGTGATTCCTAAACAGCGTATAGTATGCGAAGTGAACCAGTAGAACTGTTAACGTCCATCATGCGCCGGCTACGTAACACATCGCACTCGTATTCGCTGCGAAGAACTTGAATGAGCGTAACTTCCGCAGAGCCAAGTGGTGGCGTTCCAAGGGCAGCAGTATGGAACAGTGTACGTGTGGTGAATGTGAATAAGAAGATGGTGAAAAGAAATAAAGATGTTGGACGTTAAGTTGAAAACAAACACTATCGAATAATGTAAGATAATTGGAGAAGCATTACTGTTAAGGTTTCCATCTCGTTAGCATTTATACTGTCGTTCCGATCTTCTCAACTTAATCCACTAGTTCCACACATACTAATTCTGTGATGTTTTTGGGCCTACACGGGGAGTCTACAGCCAGGTTTTAGCGTCCTGAAACTCCATGTAAGAACCACATTACGTTATCTGTCAAGAAAGCAGCTTTTCTCCTGAAATATAATCTTCGCGCGTTCGCTGCCAGATGATGCTGAAAGATGAGCTTTCGGCGGCGTTCTCTGCCCCCATTTTCTCTTCTTTCTCCTGAAAATTTTGAGAGACAGTAGTCAAAACTGTTACATTGATTGATTGTTAACAAGTTCGAAGCAGGTGAAATGCGTACAGGAATGATTTAAAAATAAAAATACCACTCCCCGTGGAATAATAAAAATTTGCCGTCATCACTGCTTTATAATGCCGCGTTTACACTCTCGCGCGAGCTTAGACGAGGCGAGGCGAGGCGAGGCGAGACGCCGCGAACGCGAGAGTTAAGGCTGGCGCGAATACACGCGAATACGCGCGAAGAGATCGCTCCAATCCAAACAAAGGTAATTTAATGTGACTCCGTCCACTGCGAGCGCCTGAATAGCGCGAAATTACGCGAGGGCGACGAGATCCAAAAATTTTTGGATTTGTTCGCGCGAACACACAGTTCGCGCGACGGATATAGACAAACTGCTTGCTCTTGTTCTAGAACGAGCCCATCAGTGGGTTCAAAAATTATCTTATACCACCAAAGAAATGTCCAAATGAAGATGTGAGAAGAAATTGAAAGAGAAATGAATTCACCAGGTAATTAATTCTATTACTTATTCATTTATATAAACAAAATACAATGTTAAATATCTATTATTTTCACACAGTATAGGCTTTATTTTTTGCTTACTGTCATCAGTATCTCTACTGGTTTGATGTGATGGGTATTAGATGATTAAATAGAAACTTCCTGGCAACAATTACGGAAACAATACAAATCGCACAAATACAAAAATTACTGGAAATCGTCAGTAAACGTTTTAAGTGAAAATATAAACAAGCATTCAGCAGCATATTTACAAAATAAAACGCTTTCAAACATTCAAAATCTTACTCATAACATCATAGGTCGCATAATATTCTTAATTGCATTCCTTTAACCAATATTCCTTACACTGTACTGCTTTTAATACAACAGTCATTCAGTTCATTCAAAACACTTTCATACATTAAAACACAACATTGATGGAATAATCATATAGATTTACAGTCGATAATTTTGTTTTTCACTTAAACAAAAATTCAATTAATTACTCGGATCGTAATTAGTGGCGAATAACCTTTGGTACGTAACAGCACGCATAGTATTTATATATTAACTTTATGTTTGTTATCGTTTCTGATAAAATTACTCAACATAATGCATAATATTATGAAACAAACCACCGTCAATTTATAACGATTATTTGTGGCGCAGTTCAATTCATCTATTTTAGCTTTGAGACGGTTGTTTGAGCCGCCCCATCGAATTACTTTTTTGTGTCCGATTTTCAAATAATTATTTTTCTCTTCAGATGAAATTATTTTTAAGTTTGTAAGTATATTTTAAGATTGAAATGAAAGGGTTGAGAAATACCTTTAGAAGAGAAGAATAATTATTTGAAGAAAAATCAGGAAAAGTCTAAAAAAAAATTGGCCCTATCTCAACCAAATGGAAAACTCCTTTCTTTTGGCAAAAATATTTCTCATCCATTCATCTCTCCTTTTTGCATTTCATCTTCTTGCTATAATTGTTGATTCCAATGCGTATTATTCCAACAACTGAGAGAAAGGCAATTCTACTGTTCTTTCTGGCACAAACAGCAGAGAACTGGCGACAGAATCGCGCGAATCTGCTTTCAGTGGACGGGGTGTCTTCGCGCCAACACAGTTCGCGCGAATATAGGCGTATTGGCGCGAACATTTTTCGCGAGAATACGCGTCCACTGGACGGCCAGCCTATACGGTGCACTCGCGTAGTCTCGCCTCGCCTCGTCTAAGCTCGCGAGTGCCGCTCGCCTCAGTGGCGGTTTCTTGGCGCGAGTCAAAGGCGCGAGCACATTGTTTACAGCAGAGGTAGTCAACCTTTATACCTACCGCCCAATTTTGTATCAATGTATAACTTATGAAGCAGACGTACAGCGAGTTAAAGCCCATAATAATAATTTGCCAAATACTTTGTCTGACTTTCGCTACGTTTGGCAGAATAAGTCTTTATAAAACCACTCACTGTAGTTAAATCTGTCTTTTTATTTATACTTTGCGTATATAAAAGCACGAAGTTTGGTGAATTTAGATTTAATTATTTGATTTAATTATGAGATTCCTAAGGCAGATGCTGCTAAAATAAAAACTAGATATCTCGGTCAATTTTGCAAGGAACAAACGAAGGTCTCCTCTTTTTTTTTTTAACTGCTTAACGTCTCTTAACAGCGAGGTCTTTAGAGATGCGAAAGGAGGGAGGGGGGGGGGGGCAAGGAATGGAAAGGAATTCGGTCATGGCCTTTTTAGGAAGCATCCCGACATTCACCTGGAGTGATTTGGGGAAACCATGGAAAACCCAAATCTGGATGTCCGGACGGGGATTTGAACCGCCGTCCTCCCGAATGCAAATCCTCTTTCGGTTTCTTTCTTTGGCTATAATATGATTAACAGCACAAACGCCTGATTACATGAGATATGAAGGGAAAGGTTTCATTAAACTGAATATCAGTTGTCATACATTTTGATACCACAGGTGTTTTTTTATTATTATTTTGCCACAGGTTTTCATATCCATCACTATCGAATTTATGTTTACTTTCTGCGTCATATACGATTTCTAAACGTTCTTCCTGTCAAGTTGTATCAGCTTCTTCAATATTTGCGGTAGAAGGATTTTTGATCCAGTCATACACCTCGAATTTCAAAATATCTTCAAATCGTTTCTCTATGTGTAAAGTTTGTTGAGGAGGGTACTGAATCTCCGGAGTTATCGTTTATAGATAATAATTCAGGAAACTGTTGAAATTTTCTTCTCAATAGATTGTAACGCAGTAGTTAAAAGTTTTCAATAAATAATGACACATCGAACATTTTGGTAACCTATAAGAGTTTTATTAGCTCCTTGAATGTGCTAGTCAACATCATTAAATCTGGATGTTGTGGACGTGGATCATTTTCCTCAATTGCTAATAATATTAATAAATAAATAACGCCAAAGCAATTTACTTTTTTGGATTTATTGGTCTCCCGTACGCGTTTCACTTCTTTAGCAGAAGCATCATCAGCGGGTTTTTTATTTGTGGTTTAATGCATTGCTTTTTGCTCCGTTCTCAGGCACTGATGCTGAGAACGGAGCAAAAAGCAATGCATTAAACCACAAATAAAAAACCCGCTGATGATGCTTCTGCTAAAGAAGTGAAACGCGTACGGGAGACCAATAAATCCAAAAAAGTCAATTGCTTTGGCGTTATTTTAAATAGATTTAATGATATTAATAAATAAATATCTTAAAAAGTCAATTTTTAAAAAATAAATAAATGAAAGCGTTTCACTATTGGACCAAACCCCACAGCCCACCACGAAAGCTGGCACGCCCACTAGTCATCCATGAATGAATTCTTGCGAGAGTGTAAACGGCAGTTCGTGTCAGCGCTCGTGCATGAGGCGCGAGACGAGGCGCTTGAGATGTGCTTCTAACCGGCTTGCAAGGAATATTAACATTTTCCTGTAATAAATTTCACAAGTTATTATTATTATTATTATTATTATTATTAATTCGCGATTCACTAAAAGTGTGTGGCGGAGAGTGCATTGCACCTATCCATAAGTGTAACAGTTTGGAAGGGATATACGGGATATGGCAGGAGGCGCCCACGGGCTATTTTGGGGAACCATCCCGGCATTCGCCTGGATCAATCTGGGAAAACCATGGAAAACCCAGATCAGGACCATGTGGTCTATTGAGAGGTATTCCTGTCGGATTTTAAGTTTACTCGCCCGGTATCCTTCCTATTCCATTCCCTAATCGTGGAATAAATGAATATGGAAATTAATCGGTTCTGGCCCTGATTTGTCTTATTTTCGCAGCGACCACGGACGCTTGAAGAGCAGGTCTGGTGTTGCGTGGAAACAACGCCTCAGTTTTTCTGGTGCTCACAGATACTGCACTTCTACTGTAACCCTGTAACCTCCAACCAATCACCAAGTGCAGGTTATATGAACATATCAATAGCAATCCTTGTTAAAGTGCAGCTATCTTACAACACTTGAGTGACAGCTGACCCGCTACCCAGGAAATCGCACAAGTTCAGCGATGTCGATGCTATACTTAGTGCTCTGTTAGCGAGGAGTACTAGATTCGAACTTCGGCTTACATTGAAGGTACGCGACAGCACAGTATATTTCGACTTTAATGACGAAGAAAGATAGCTTACGAGACTTTTACTAAGAAGAACGTTAAAAAGGCTGATGTTTCACTTTATCTTCAGAAAAATGTATTGATGGAAAATTATTAGATGGAGAGAAGTCTTGGGGAAAAAAAGAAGACCTATCATAGACACTGAAGGCTTGATCGCCGGAAACGAGAATTGACGACAGGGACAGTAAATTTTCTTAGAACATTTAGATGTGAGCCTATACGACATGTTCTAGGGACAGAGATTAGGTACTGATCGCTTTGAAAGTGGTGGCAAAGCGGCCTTCTGTGTATCTGCTGAAGTACCTGTCATAAAATCTTGAAATAAGGTTTTAAAAGTTTGAGATAGAAACAGCAATACACTAAAGCTTTATAACTTGGGTCAGGTGACAAATAATCAAGTACTGCACATGAAACCCTTCAGTGCGGTAACGTGGGCGGTGGTTTTTTGCTATGAGTTTAGGAAGTGGTTTCGGAGAAATTGTTAAAGTGTCAGGCGTTTTCACTCAGCGACGTGATATTCTTGTTCGTTGACACGAACGTTTTTTATTTGTTACATCTGGGCCAATTGGAGAAACGAATTTTCTGCGCGATCGCGGGATTGGCCACGCCGACATCTTGATGGAACAATGTTATCTTGGTTTTTCAGGTTTAACCGCGTCAATTTATGAAAACCTAACTTTTCGGCATCATTTTGTGGCAGGCCACAAAATGATGGCCGAAACGTTAGGTTTTCATAAATTAACCCGCTTCAACCCTGACAAACAAGAAACATCGACAACGACCGCGGAAATCTGTGCACCCATCTTCATGGTACGCCAGACTAACCAGCTAGGAATTGCAACAGGGAGACCGATAAAGATTTATAGACCTACATCTCCGTGTGTGAGCAGCTAGTTATTAGAAGCAGCTGGACGAGTTGCCTTCTCCACCAGCGGTACAGTTAGATTCCGCTACCACAGCACGGTGTCGGCTACGCTCATAGCAGAACACATGCGATGTCTTCAGCAACAGCCACCTCATGCTCTCACAGCTGTTAACTTCAACTACTTCGTAATACGTCGATCGATGACTGTCTACATCAACTAATCATACAGACAGAGTTACTTTCGCATTTATAATATTAGTATAGATATACAGCACACTTATAAAAATGATAATACACGAAAAATTCAAGAAACTCTGTTATGTCGTAAACGTAAACACATATGGCGTGGAATAGACTGTAGCATAAAGAAACCGAAACAACGCCATCTACTTACTGGATGATTAACCAACCTAGGTAACACATCGCCATCCGTTAGAAACTTATGGAACTATAATAATAATACCGTGTGGTCGTAATGACATGGTGACAGGTTTTCTATTGGCTGCGCATTCTGCCCCTGTCTTAGTCGCCTTAACCTAGCCCGGCAATCCTGCTGGATACAGAGTACCTACAGTTTGACGTGGAATCCAAACCACGGTACCGTCCTGGCGTACTTCACATTACACAGCAAGCTGCCCCAGAGGTGAATTCCGGGTTAAGTGCCTATGAAAATCCCCGCCGAGACGGGGATTCGAGCCGGGGACCTTTCGATCTCCAGTCAGACGCCTTAACCAATGAGCGACCAGACCGCTCAAACTTACGGACCTTACAAATAATTACAAATCATTGTCGCAAGAGAAACATTTAATTCGCAATAATAAATATTGAGGTCAATAATCGAGATAAAAGCTATCCTATCTTTTAAGTTGGACTCAATTACACACAGTAAGCCAAATTTAATCAAAATCGGTTAAGTAAATTCGGAGTTTATCTCGGACAAACATCTTGACGTGAGATTTTTATATACAGTATATAATGTATATAATGTATAAATGTCGACATCTCAAGTATCTGCAGCTTACAGTTAAGTGAATAGCGTGGTGAAATGTTAGAACACAGTAATGTAAGATATGCACAGAGCAACGTCGTTAGAAATTAAACGCAAAAAGAAACACCGCAATGAGAGAGTTGTGAAAAGCCGTTCTCGCCGCAATTATTTTTTTTAGTACTGTAGAATGAATTCATCAAAGGAAAATTACTATCAATGCAATTACCGTATCTAACACAACAATCCAACCATAACTTCGAGTTCCCAACATTAAAATGACTTCAATTCTTACTGTAACGATAGAAGTATATCAATAAAAAAAACTTGCTACGTAACATCAGCCAAGTCTTCACTCGATGAGAGCAGTAATCTCTATCGTATCAGGAAAAACAGGAGAGATGACCTTGAAATCGTTGTCTATACCGTATAATAAAATTTTAGAAAGGTTGTGTCTGTTCGTGAAATTTATTATTGCTATATACACTAGTAACAATAGAGGGGCCATAACCATAAAATTATGTACTTTTGTCTGTCTGCCCACCATTGAAAAACTAATAAGGGTCCATCCATAAACTACGTGTGGTGTTTTTCCAGATTACCGAACCCCCCCCCCCTTTTCTGGTGAGACTTCGTGAGATCTAGTCCGACCCCCCCCCCCCCATCCCTCTGTTGAGATCTGGCCTCCCCCTAGAAATCGCCCTCGCAACTTTTATTTTAGGTCTCACCCTTCCGAAGCAGGTTACTCCCCCTCAAATCGACTTTCCCGTCATTTGTAGACTTTTTTTTAGCTCTACAGTCCAACAAAAATTTCAAAAACTTCACGTGAGATTTCCGTTAAACCCCCTCCCCCTTTCCTATTTCACCTCACGTAATTTATGGACGCCTCATAATCAGAGCTCAGAGAAACTGCACACACACTGATAGTTTATATCGTGGGACGCCATATACGGTATTTTTATTTCGGTTAGTGCCGTAATACCCGACGCTACAGAGGCTAAAACTGAGAAGTTTGTATGTCTGCTCGCGGATGAAGTAAGACCCAACTAACGCATTTAACGAAACATCAGATGGCGATCTTATGTCGCGGTACTAAGAGCTTATTTTAAGTTTTGATATAACATCGACAAACTGAGAAATAATAAAATAAATGGTTCCATATTAGAACATATTCAGGCTCCACCGCAATGTGAACCACCTTAGAAGGAATTGTCCTATTGGCATGAAAATTTATACACGCGTTCCTTAGGTGATATAATTTAAGAATAATTATACATTATACCCACCATATACATATTTATTTGGTAAATATCGTCTGGCGTTAACCATGACAGTTTTGAATATCAAATGCATCATGAGAGTAGTACATAATCAATTTGCTGTTAGTCAATTAAGGATTAAAATTCGCGACGTATGTACGTATAGATTGCTTATATTATATTCACTAACCGCTTTTTTATATATATAAATTTTATCCCCGACGTTGATGCATAACATTATTTGTAACCTATGTTAAAATTAATTATGGTAATTTGTTACAGGTTGAACGAAAAATACAGTTCTTCCTAGGTCCACATGAATGAAGTAACGGGCAGAGGCAGATGAAAGTTCTGTATAGGGTTAACACAATCTTGTAGGTCATATCCGAAACGGAATTAATTAATTGGATTCTTGTTTTCGCATTATGGAAACAAAATTTGAACCGTGTAACGCAAACAAACAAATCGAAAAATACATTATTTCATACCCACGATGACTAGGAAATATCTCCATCTCCTATATGATTCATCGATAGTATAAAAGTTCAGAACGGTGATAATACTAAACATGTAAGGCACTTTTGTGGAAGTCCTCTTCATACATTGCATTTATACGTATGTGCGTGGTTAGATAAAATTCTCAAAATAATTCTTACAACAAATAAACACTTTTTCTCAGACATTTTGCTACTGTATTTTTATTAATATAGAAACTAATATTTAGTACTTATGTTTTAGTAACCAAGTTTTATTTCCCATAAAATGGCGGATAAAAACGAATTATTACGATGTATCACTTGAATAAAATTGGGTTTCCGGACACGAACCAGTGATTTTCTGAGATGGTGTACTCACGACTGGACTCGACAGCAGCTCTGGCCCTCACAGACTGACACGAGCTGTGCTTATTCTGCTGTCTGTTGTCACGGCACAAGTGTCTTATTCAACTCGTTGACGCCTCCATGTTAATGGTCACAAGCTCGTGGGTAAACAGCTGGCAGCAGGAACGTCCATTTACCTTGCAGTGGAGGAGGGTCGTCGCAGGCCAGCGTTAACAGCTGTGTGCAGACGATAGGGCCTAGTCTGTGTTGCTCTGCTGCCCACATTACCATCTAGAGTGGCTGCATACGACTCAGACGAGTTTCTCTGGATGTAAGAACTGCGTAAATGCTATTCTACCTGAGATGAGAACATTTGTTTTTAATCGCAATGTGACTGTAAAGAGTGGTCTAACGAGAAGGAAACTGAGACAGCTCTGTTTCAACTTTCTCTTTGATTCTGAACTACAGAGCAATGGTTGGCAGCAATTCGTCACCGTTGCTACTACCACACGACCGTCGCTGGTTTCAGTGGGTCGCGTCACATGTTACTGGCGATTAGTGAACACTCGTAAAAGAGGCTGTTACGGCAGACAATTGCAAGAGACGTCACCATACAACCTCTCACATACTGGCACAATCATTTGCATATCACTTAATTGGTATTATTATTCTTAACTGCTATTCCTAGGTGGTAACTTTCCTGCATACTTAACGCCTCCTTCGGGCAAATTGTTACCGTAAACTCTTTCTCATCGAATGAGACAAATTATTATCTCAATCGATAGTTTATTCCAATCCTTGACTCCCTTGCGTACAAATTGAAAGTTTACTAAAAGAAAGTGCCGATTTATGGTCTCCTCTTCCGCACATTACTATTAATTCTTCGGCAAATATGCATCCTGGCCACATCGCCAACACCCAACAAGCTCTTCAACCATCTCTTGTCACCCAATAACTCCAAATTCAGGTCATTTACCATAGTTATTGAACGTTTTTCATGGTAATTTCCGCAAATAAATCCAGCTGCCTGCTTCTGTGACCTACTTCCCCTCCTCCATCCTACAGTGTTGGTCCCACACTATCCCACAATAGATATGTAAGGGTTTAACTAAGTTGCCATAACCTTATTCCCTTTAATTCTTATTTCATAATTTAAAACATTTCAAACTTCCGATATTATACTTGAAGATTGGCGCAGAAGAACGCAAAGAAGTTGAGAGAAATAGAACACGCGACGAGGCTGATAGATAAACGACGTCGTCTAAAGCGTTCACCTTAAAAACTCGGGATCCCGAATTCAAATCCTGTCTCAGCCAGGAATTTTTATGTGCTTTTATTACTTTATATGAGGTACTGTAACGATACGATCGATAGATCGGTTGTTTGCCGCAGAGCGGACTATCTGAGTATATTAAGTAAGAGACAAGATGGCGCGGGATCATATTGAGGTGTAAGCGCGTGGACTAATAACTGGATGTTCGATGAACCAATGAACTGTAAGTCAGCTACAGAAACTTTATTAAGAGTGACTACAGACTTAATGGCAATGATAATTTCAGTGTAAAGTGGTAATACGGAGGAACTGTGGAAAGTGAAATGTGTTGTAGTTGCATGTGGGGTAGCTGTGGCGATCATTAATGTCTTGTTCATTGCTTAAACGAGCCTGACAATCTTCAGATTCACGAAGTCCGATGAGTATTATACATTTGGTGGTTTCCAAGGTGATTTTTAGTAGTTTGTGAACTGTTTACGGAATAAATGAGTGTTAACTACATTCCGGAGTGATATTTCATTTGCATGCTCGTAGCTCCGTTGAATGACTTATTTCGGGTAATTGCCCGTGGCGACTGTGGTCAATATCGAACCTGCAGTATATCTAAAGCTACTAAAAAAAACTGAATATAACTGTTTATTTATTAAATCAATCTGAACGGACTTATTAATATATTTATCGATAGATATGCTTACAGCCATAAAGGCGTTACATGGCATAAAGGCGTTACAGTACTCTAGGACGATTCGTCATTTGGATTCCCGTTTAAATGTAGTTCAGTCATGCAGAGGCGGGATACGCGGCAACTTCAAACTCTGTCTCTAGATCGAAAGACCGTACTTTATTTTTTAATAGTGTGAAGGAAGCATAACTGTATCCGTATCTTCCCAGGTCTGATTTCGGTTACCAAGAAAAACAAAACTATGGAAATCTGAATGATTACGCGTTCATTTCGAGGAGGTTTCCCTTATGAATTCAATCAAACCATCTTCCAGAACTCAAGAAATCAAGTGTTGATGAGGGTGGCATTTACTTTTGTATAAATAACTCAAAAAAATGTTCGTTGACTGGTAAAACAAATTCTCTGTTTGAGGGCTGATACTTATTAGTTAGTACTCCTAATTCGTCTCAATCTTTCGAATGTCAGTTTCTGTCAGATGTCTTTAAGAGAATTATCCCGTGAGATGTTATTAATCAACCTCTTTTCCTCCAGAGTCGTTTCACGTATGTGGCGATATGTGTTCCTGGTCTGGCAGTGGCAGTTGGGCAGCGGAGCAGAAGAAACCAGCTGGCAGTTCAATATCTCAGCCGCCGCCAATTTCTCTGCAGTGACCGAAATCGCTTCAGAGGTAATGCAATCGGAAGACTACACAGAAGCCTGTAGAGAAAACCAGCTACTTAAATGTCTTGTAATCTCGAGTTCCACTTTTCATCACTTTGTTAGAAACCGCGTTTCCTATTCCTGATTTAGCTATTTGAGACTCGTCGCGTCCATAGCGTGATGAATCTCTATAGCGAAATGTATCACCACATACATGCTGGCCAATAACTACTACATAGGCATTACGTGCAATCAGAGGAAACACTACCGAGGAGAACCGGGCGCTCTTCAGAAATCTCCCTCTACATAGTTTATAGAATAAACCTTCTTACTCATAAATAATGTCCAGTAAGACTGCTGCAGTACAGGAAGAGTATCATACAATCATTAACACTAAGAACGCAAATGTATCAGTCACTGCAATTAAACCAGAGAGATATGTTTCGTTCAAGATAATAGCAACTGTGTTCTCGCAGACTCCCGCCTGTATCGAGCGATCCCGTACTCTGGAACCGTCAGACGTCTGCCCCTAATACTACCCTGGTTTCTCATTACTTAGGACATTAAAAGGAAAATAAAAACGCACTTCATATTCGACGTATCTGATATACAGCTAAACGTGAACACAAAGACCTTACATTGTATCGCAAGCTGGTGACTCCCAACAAATAAGTACAAGTGAACAAAGCAGTTTCAAATGTTACAATATGAAATGAATAAGGAAACAAAAGGGGGAAGTGAGAGTATTCCTGTGTCAAATGATCATATTCACCAACAATCTAAAGTATTAAAAAATTGAACGGGTGACAAGACAAAGTGTTAAATACATTAGTTAAATTGATGATAGTGACTGACAGAACCTTTCTAAGTTTCATAAACAATTTGTTAATTTTCTATATTTTTCATTTTCCAGTTAGCAGTTAATCAGCGCAAAAATCAGCTACTTCAAGAGAATAGGAGGGTGTACTGTAGGAGTAGTATGTTGTGACATCTAGGAACAAATAACTGCATTCCTTATCATTAGCATGAACAAAGAAAAGTTAGGTGCTAAAGGAGATACTACAATACATATATGCAATTAGCATGCTGACTAATACTCCGGTTCGGAATAATGCAGGAGTAGGAACTCCGGTAAACATGTGCTGCAGTACAAATCGAGCCCACGGAAAGTAACTGTGCTGATAGATAATAGAAGTGAACATGTTGCTGCCAACAATGTGGGAGATCGTATTTCTTTTGACCAACTGAATGTGCTAATGTCAGAGGAATTAATCTGCACTTCCTGGAGAAGTGAATTTTTTGCTGCTTCCTACTAAGAGAACTAGAGTGTTTTGTAATTCAAAAATAACTATTTTTTGGGGGATTCTACTTCTCGTCGACGTCGAGGGCAGTAGTGATAAAAGGGGCGTCGGCGCCATCAAAGGGAACGTTAATTAGCATGCGCATTAAGGCTAATTGATTTTAATTAAGGCTAATTGATTTGCGTGGGGGGAGCCCTAATTGATTTTAATTAAGGCTAATTGATTTGCGTGGGGGGAGCCCTAATTGATTTTAATTAAGGCTAATTGAATTGCGTGGGGTCCTAATTGAATTAAGGAGGGGAGCCGAGGAACTAGGGGAGTTTAATTGAATTAAGGAGGGGAGCCGCTGCAATCTCACATCTGTAACCTCAGATTGATCTTATTATTTCCTTATGGACCTGCGTCAGCTGCCAGTTTTTTCCCCATGCATTCCTTATGGACCTGCGTCAGCTGCCAGTTTTTTTTCCCCCGCTGCAATCTCACATCTGTAACCTCAGATTGATCTTATTATTTCCTTATGGACAGCGGAGTGAGCCCACTTTTTCCCCCCTCCCCACCGCGCACGTGCCGGTAGCTAATTGAATGCGGGTTCGTAATTGAATGCGCACAGCTGCACCACACCCTAATTATCGCTTCCCTCGCAGCTGCAGGATGCGGGTTCGTAATTGAATGAGCACAGCTGCGCCACACCCTAATTATCGCTTCCCTCGCAGCTGCAGGATGCGGGTTCGTAATTGAATGAGCACAGCTGCGCCACACCCTAATTATCGCTCCCCTCGCAGCTGCAGGATGCGGGTTCGTAATTGAATGCGCACAGCTGCACCACCACATTCATCATCGTGGGCGCAGTCTTCCCACGCCAATTCTCCATGGCTCCAGACGCGTGTATAAATAGTCTCTGAGTCGTCGAGCTGAACACTTCAATCATCACAATGTCTTCTGAGGATCTTAGCTTATTCAGCGATATTGGTAAGTAAATTATTGTTATTTAACTTGTTTTTCTGGCTGTTTTAAATTCTTTAACATATACTGATGAGCTTTTTTTTTCTGCTTCAGACATTGATGAAATTCTCGCTGAGGATGATTTCGGTACTGATAATATTTTTTTAACGTAACTATATTTATGAAAATGTATAGTGCTGAAGCAGTAGTCTATATTATTTATTTGTTCGCAGGTGATTTGGATATTTCCTGCAGCGACCTTTTTATTTCAGTACGTATTTATCTATAGATTATTTTTCCCCATGTCTTTATAACTATTGCTAATACATTTTTTTTTCTTTTTTCAGATGAACCATCACGCCCAGAGAAGCGTAAGGGTAAGTCTTCTCAGGAATTAAGTAGCCCAAAAAGAGCTTGTGATTGCTCACAATGGAGCATGCTCCCAAATATTGACGTGGATGTGCCGCAGAGCATGTCACCACCACATAGCATGCCGCCAACTCCGCCACCACAATGGGTTCTTCCACAACCACCAGCACACTGGAATATCGGTAAGTCCAGTACATCAGTAATTTGCCTATATTATTTTATGCTTACTAAAATTATGTTTTTCATGATACTAAAATATTTTTCTTCTTTTTTTATGTTTCAGAGGGGGCGGTCGGACACCAGCAGCCAACGAGGCAGTTCCGCCACCAATATGGAGACCGTGGGAGACGTCGGAACCTAGCCGACCGCCCGCCACAGCAGCAGCACCTCGCCTGCCCAGCCGCCCATCGCCGGGGACCCAGCCGACCATCGCCCGGGTCCAGCCGCCACTTCAACAACCCATCGCCCGGCTCCAGCCGTCAGTACGCCGGTCCATCGGCCGGGTCAAGCCGACAGTATGCCGGTCCTTCGCCCGGCTCCAGCCGGCAGTATGCCGGTGCAGGGGCAGCCTTATGCAGTCATGATCATGCAGCAACGATGGGTGAGTCAGCAGTATCGCGATTAGTCCTTGAAGACAGGCTTAGTGCATTTAAAAATAGAATTTATTCCGGGACAATTTCAAATTCTCAAAATTTCATTGATCCAATGAATTTCATTGATGCTTGCTTTAAACTTGTTGCCGGTAAAGTTCGCGAAATTGTGGATAATCGGTCCTCCCCATCTGTAAAGGTGCAGGTTGGACTGATTAACACATATAAAATACAGAAGGAAATGATTTTAGAAACCGCTCGTATGTGCTTTTTAACTAAAATGCGTGAGGTCACAACCAGCACTTGCCTGTCGGATTGGTATGAAAAATATGTGAAGTCGGAGCTCAGAGTAAAATTGTGTGAATTTCAAGAAAGGACAAGTGGCAAAACTCTCGATAGAATAGAATCCCTCGACATTAGCATTTCTAATTTTCAACCTTTCTATCGTGGGTCTTCCTATGTTGCT
>JARYHS010008075.1:37964652-38018887 GCA_031002005.1 Vandiemenella viatica | reverse complement strand
TCTGGATGTGGCTAAACGCCTACAATTTCTTTCATACATAGAGATCAGCATGTTTAACTAACATCTTCAATGCTTCTTTGTTCCCATTCTCAGTTTGGAAGTTACTCTTTGTTTACCTAGGGAGGTAATTAAATCTGCGGCAGTTGGCACTGCTCGGCCATGCCGCACGCTCATTGTTCGTAGTTTGGGCACTGTTGGTAAAGTATATTAATGACTTGAATTTTAAAATGTCCTTATACACTGGTTTTCAAATGGAAACGTTAAAATTGAGAGACGACTCAGAATAAGCTATCAACTTACAAAAACAAATGAGATCACACAAAAACAATTCTTGTAAAAATAGGCCAAGTCATGTGCTTCTGCAGTGACAAAAAGTTATGAGATCTTGTTCTGAAACAAGGTCTACAGTGTGAATTCACTTCACTTTCTGGAACAGAATGGTTTCTTTCGGTGTTATAAATTTTTCATTTAGAATAAATAAATAAATCTGGTGATTTGGCCATCACGCGTGTCAGATTTTAATGAAATGAAAGGCACAATATACTCGTATATGACTAGCCCCAAAGCCCGTCAAAAATGATGGGTTTAACGGAGTGTTGGGGTAATTTATTTCTCTCCAGTTGCTTAACTAAATAGAATTGTTATAAAATAAAGATCATTGTAATTTATCTTCCTTTGTGCTGTAGCAAAAAGCTTCAGCTGTCAACTTGGTCCAGGTTGGATCTCAGCCTAACCACAATCTCCGCAAATATAGCCGCTAGAAATGCAAAGCTTCAATCACCCGCGAATTAATACATCCCTGTATCGCATGTCAGTGTCATCATGCACCGCGATATGAACTTGATCCCAAATCGTCACAGGTCCTCACACCTTTCCTTCTTATTATCTGTGATGAGGATCGATATTTTAACGGTTGAGGCAGCTTACATCGGCTGAAATAATGACCCCAGTGAAAACGAAGGATGCTAAAAAATAAATCTTAACAACTTACGCTATGTCATGTAATATTTAAGTGTGGTTTAGGCCACATATATCGCGATCAATTTGGAACTTCTTTCATTCAAACCATGTAATGATTTCAATAAAAAAAACTGATAATTAATATGCCAATTTAAACGAAATACATACTTTTCTTTCAGTGTTCTGACAACTCATATCTTAGCAATTGCTTAACTAAATAGAATTGTTATAAAATAAAATTCAATGTAATTCCTCGTGCCTTGCTTGCTCTGTAGCAAAAGGTTTCCGTTTCCATCCGGGTCCAGGTTGCATTTCAACCTAACCACATACCACGCTAAACTTGCAGTCAGGAGAACAATACTTCAATCTTACACACTGTATCGCATTTTAGTAGCAATAATGCACCGCGATATAAATTTGATCAAAAATCTACAAGGGTTTTTACACCTTTGTTTTTTGTTTTCCCTGATTAAGACCAATATTTAATTTTGAATGGCTGACACAGTTACATGTTTCTGAAATAACAGCCTTAGTAATATTGCTCAGTGGAAGCAAAGGAAATTAAAATGAATTTTATAAACTTACATTATGCCACATAATATTTGTTTTAATTGTAGTGTAGGCTGCACAGATCGCGATCAGGCAACTATTTCCGTTCATACGATTTAATAATTTCAATAACAGGACACAGTTTAAATTATTTTGAAAAAAAAACCCAATAAATTACTCTTGCCCTCTGTTGTAGCGTGAAATGCTAATTGTAATTCTGACCCATGCTAAGTAACAATCTAATCTAAGCTTTCGCTAACATTGATGATCGAAAATTAAAACTTTTATCTTACATATCTATGGACAAATAATTTAAGGAATACTTCTATACCGGTATATCAAAAGAATATTACTGAATATAAGCATTTAATGATTGATATGTCGATTTAAACGCAATACATACTTTTCATTTCAGTGTTCTGTCAGTTAATTTATTCGCGGATGCTTAGAAATGTTATTAAATAACGTGCATAACCGAGAACAATGGCGTAAAGCGTGATATTATTGCGCGACGTCATAGAGTGACGTCATAGCATGTCTGATGACGTCATAGACGACCAGTTGTTTATTATAATATTAGTTTTATAGTGAGACTTATCAAACCCGAAAGACGTGAGAGGGAAATCTTAGCATTTGTGTATCTGTAAGTTTGATAAAGCAACACATTTAAGGTATTTATAGAGGTTTGCTAAAACATGAATAATGGCCAAGTCACCAGTTCTTTTTAAAATGTAAATAAAGGATCTATAATAAGGAGAGAAACCATTCTGTTTCAGAAAGTAAAGTGAATACACAGTGTGTAGACTTGGTTTAGAACAAGATGTAATAACATTTTACACAACCACGAGACTTGACCCATTTTTACAGAATTGTTTTTGTTTGACGGTATATTCTTGAACATTATTTTCTCATTCGTGCTTCCTCTTTCTAAACTTTACACATGATGATCAACTATCGTGACTAATAAGAATAATAATTAAGTTTAAATGTTCAATCAGAGGACGACAATTTAGAATGAGTTGCAAAAGAATGAAAGGCTGCCTCATTCATCAGAGAATTTGCCAGAGTGCGGATTGAGGGAACCGATCTGAACTCTGAGGAAATGAAGTCTTTCCAGGCGGGGCGGGATGTATTCGCTAATGAAACTTGGCACGGAAATGATGTTGCGGCTGTCGCTTCCACGTGGGTTCCATCAGTTTCAGGCTAGCTGGCCACACAGCACTTGCTTACAACTCAGTGCTAAGGGTATTACAAGTTGAGGAAATCCCGCTGGAAGCAGGTGAGAAAAAAAAAAAAAGTTACAAGGCTGAAAGAATACTACACTGTTGTTTTTATTCATTTATTTCATCTTCTCAGAAAGAAAAGCAATAGGTTAAACAACAAAGGAGCTATAAGAACATTTCTGAGAATAGAACCGACGCAGGCTGGAGGCAGAACTACTGTGCAGTGTGCAGTTTAGTTCTAGAGACAACGCCTTCCCCACTGCTTTCATTCAAATAAAGAATAGCCGACAAAATAATTATCTAAATACTGGGATTCGTGCTCGTTACCATTTTTACGTAGCGGAATATTACATTTGTTGGTAAGCAAGATATGTTTATTTGATTTAGTAACCACATAATGTTGAAGCACTGGACTGCAAAGTAGATACCAACGACTGTGTCTTCTCTGTGGAAACCTACTCGGTGACGAACTCCGACATGTGATCTGTCTCTATAAATCGTGGGCAGTAAAAGTAGCATTCACTGTCGCATTTTAATTCTGCGTATCGGATGTGCAAATAAACTTTCGGAGAAACAGTGGTAAAGTTTATAGCAGAAAGTAGATAGATAATATTATTTCTTAAACGTCGAAATATTTATTTTCTGTTGCAAATTTTTTTTTTTTCCTTCAAAAATGATCGCCTTGTCCGTGCAATGAGAGATGTTTACCCCTCGACGGTAACGTCTGGGAAGATGAACTGGGGTGGTTTCTCGTTGCCTTCCCCAATGTGACACTGTCACTATGTGTTGTAGTGTGGGTGACTATCATACTGTGTGATCAGTGTAGAGTGTCGTGGATGAGAGATGAAAGAAGGGAGAGTCGAAACCCGGTACCAGCCTACTCTTCCGGAAGACATCAATATCCAAACCAGCTAATCCTGTGTCAGCTGAGCCAAAGGGGCGAGCATACTGTACCATTAAGAAGTCCATATTAGTTGTAGACTTAACATCGTCTGACTGTTGAGATATTTTATATCCGTTCTTTTAAAAGCCTTTAAACTGTTGCAGACGTCCTGTGCTCCGAGGAAGGTTGTTGGAAACGTCGGCTGTTTTTATTCGTCTGCGGCTGATATGTATTTGGCAGTCTATGATGCTGCTATGATCGTCTGCATAAACAGCAGATTTGAGAAGTGACATTGCATAAATTCTTTCAGCAATTCTGACGTAATGTGTGACGACGATTCCTCTTGCCTGGCATAGTGATGCTATAGCTTTTATGGGCGGGCACGTGAGTGTCGTAAAGTGTGCGGCGCGGCGCGGCGCGACCTTGGGGACCGCAGGCTGCGTGTCTACCTGTGCCCTCACCCCGCGAGTTGTGATATAATCAGTGAGACGAGCCGAGGAAAGTGAGTTAGAGGGGAGCTCGTCGCCTCCCGCAGACGAGATGTACCGTCCTGGTTCCAGCTGTGCTGCGGGAACCCATTAGATACTAAATCCAGCAACCGCAAAGACAAGTTCTGGCGCATTTTCATCCCGTATCGTCATTTTCAATTTTTCGTGATCGATGTCACTTCACAAAAATCAAAATAATCGAACTCTGGGAGGTTAACAATGTATTACTAAACATTGCATTATTCGCTGAAACAGTTACAGGGTCTCGAAACTGAAAGAATCCAAAAATGATGTCGAGGGAAAGAGAAGGAAACAGATAATGCTGCTGTAATACCTACGGGTAATCGGAAAGTTTGATCATTAGCAAGTAAAATCAAAGACTTCTTATTTGAGGTGCACAGATATAAATTCCCCTTTTTGGTCTGAAAGAAAAGAGAAATGCTGATTACTTTATGTGTTGACATAAAGCGTGCTGCGCATGTCAAATACGGGTAAGGAAGAAGTTAATTCGTATTATATACGAAGATAACACCTACTGTTATGTCTCACCACGAATTCTAGATGCCTAAGACTCCAGATTGAAATATCGTGGCTTATACTTCAGCAAACAATAAACTGTTACACTAGAGGAGACATTTCATATACTCCCACCTTCTACATAATTTCGTAAGCTTGCTCACTCACTCACTCACATCGATACCTATTGGCCGGAGAACAGAGACGTCACAAACCAGCCTTCGCTAGCAAATTAACAGTGGCCAGAGATATTTATTAGAAATTAATTGCCAGTTAGCTATAGTGTCAAATACGTCAATCGCCTCGCATTCGGGAGGACGGCGGTTCGAATCCCCGTCCGGGCATCTAGATTTGGTTTTTCCATGGTTTCCCAAATCACTCCAGGCATATGCCGGGATGCTTCCTTCAAAAGGCCATGGCCGAATTCCTTCCCATACCTTGCCCCCATCCTTGCCCCCCCATCCTTTCCCGTCTCTAAAGACCTCGCTGTTGAGAGACGTAAAGCAGTTAAAAAAAAAAAAAAAACGTCAAGTCTGTATTTCAGCCAGTTTTATTCTAGCAACCACGACTCTTGAATCAATTATCCGGTAGCGCGATCATCTATGTCCATGTTTGACTCTTTTAATTCTTCAAGCTCAAGAGATTTTATTCAAATTTTGCACAGTGAATTCCAGGGTAAAACACAGGTCAGGTTCTTATTTGGTCAGATCAGGTCAATCTGTTATAACCTTTGACCCTAAAAACGGGAAATATTCTAGACCTGTGACTATACGCAATAAACGATCATCGATCATGGGCTTACATGAGTAAATCATGAAGATACAGTAATAACTACGAAGACCAAACGGTAGAATTGGAGATAGTATAATAATATGTTCGGAGCAGAAATGTACGAAAGGCAATCGAGAAGTGCCCATCGTCTACTGCTCTGCCGTCGATTCGGAATTAATTACACGTTCTTATACTACAAACTATAACCGTTTTAAAGTCAATACATACGAGGGTAGGTCCAAAGTCCAAACGTTCCCGGCCTGACCTACTTAGCGGATGGATACAAACGTTTGAATTGTCGCGCCTCGAAGGTGAAGTTTTGAGACACTAGCGCCCATATTTGCGCTCTTCTCCGCACGTTCCCGCGCGCCAGAGAGAGGACCAAACATAACCTGTACGCACCATTTTATGTATGGAGTATCGTGCGGTGACTAAAGAAGGCTTTGCGCCGTCTGATATCGATGTGCGCCTGCAACATGTATACTGTGATGCTTCTCCTTCGTATTCTACAGTGAAACACTGGGCCAAACTTTTTAAATTTGGCAGAGAATCCCTGGAACATGACGTACACTTTGGACGCCCGACGACAGCGATCACTGATGTAAACATCGCAATTGTGCTGGAGGAAGTGCTGAAGACGGAAGGCAAAAGAAGCCGACCCCGGCAGCGTAGGGGTAGCGTGCTTGCTTCGCGTTGCAGGGGTCGCCGGTTCGAGTCCGGCCGAGGGCATGGGTGGTTTTAATTAAGTGTTGTGTTCGTCCTGTGTCGTCCTTACAAAAGAGAGAAAACAATCACACTTGGATGAAATGTACACATTGTAAAACGAAAAAACACATTGAGCTGGCTGAATGGCTAACATGGCCGAATGCCATTTACACACACACACACCAAAAAAAAAAAAAAAAAAAAAAAAAAAAAAAAAAAAAAATGCAGCGAGACTGAGCTTGTCGAAAACCATTGTCCTTCGAATTCTACATGAACATTTGTGTGTGAACAAGGTCAGTGCAAGTTGGATTCCCAAAATTCTGTCTGCAGTGCAGAAAGCAAAATGAATGAACTGTGCTCGAGAGATTTTGAAGCTGTGGGAAAAGAAGAAACATTCATTTCTGAATTCCATCGTCACTGGTGATAAGACCATGGTCCTGTACTACGATTCTGTGTCGAAAGGGGAATCAATGGAATGGCGCTAGGTGGGGGAATCTCCACCAAGAAAGGCGAAAGTGTGCCAGTCGACGAAGATCATGGCGATTATTTTTTGGGATAATGAAGGAATTTTATTGCTTGATTTCAAGGCAAGAAGTACTTCAGTAAACGAAACTTGATCATGAAACTCAGAGACGCCATAAAAGAGAAAAGGCGCGGTAAACTTTAAAGATCCGTGAGGCTCCTGCATGACAATGCACCTGTCCACACTGACATGCATGTGATATCCATTATTAAAGAATGCGGATTCTCCGAACTTCCTCATCCACCGTAAAGTCCGGATTTGGCCCCGAGTGACTATTTTTTGTTTTCTAAACTGAAGTCTGACCTTCGTGGACGCGTTTTGAAAACGATGAATCGAGGTTGTTACTGCACCACCAAACAGGAAAAGTTAGTGCAAAGCGAGATAGCGGAAGTAACAAGAAACCATTACGAACAGACTGTTAAAATACAACGGTGTAGTACGGCATTTACAAAGGTGTTTATATATTGTAGATAATTGGTGGTCAAAGAATACACACAGTGTGAAAAATTAGTGCGATAATCCAGTATTTAAATGAGTCTCACGAAAACGTCTATTCACTATAGAAGAATAAATCTGTTACGCACAACCAACACGACAAGAACCTTAGAACTCACAGCAAAAACAAGCTCCTATCCTGTACTGAGAGTAGAAAAATAGGATTGTATGGTTGGTCATAAACCAAGGCAAACCAATGAGAAGTTCACAGGGATTAATAAAGTGGCATTTCTATACTCCTTATAAGCTTGGTAACATAGAAAATGTGGATGTAATCACTTATTCTTGTGCTAATAGGTAACAAACAACAACAGTGAACGCTAAAGAATAAATTGCACAGAAAGAAACATTAGGCTAAGATCGATTAACTACTTGGCGTATTAATCGTGAAGCTACAATGAGACTCTTAGAGATCCGATTAAAAACTAGAAGAACGACTTTGTCTCTAAGAGATACCCAACAACTAACCTGTTCCACTGTATGGATGCATGTGCAACTGAACTAGATAGGGGAAGCCATATGATGGGGCATATCTTGACAGGGTATCTGGTAGAGTATGCTACTCTTTAAGTGAATGATGTACAAACTGAAATACAAATGTATATGAGGAAATCCAGTCAATTTGATCAATTATTTCTCGAAACACAAAAATTTCGACTGAGACCGAATGTCCTCACCAGCGGAGTTTCACAGTGATCATTTTAGGTCCTTTACTTTTTACCTCGCATGCCAATGACCTCGTAATAGGAGTTCTTTTGGAATGTACAGCCTACGCGGAAGGCATGATAATTTTCGTAAACCCCATTGATTTTTACCTAGAGCTCCAAAAGACCGTGTTAAAATTTAATCGCGGACAATACAATGTCATATGTCATTTAACTTAACTAAATGTCATCTCTAGAAACAACACACGGTTGCTGTATATATTTTTTTTTTTTTTTGTCATCAGTCTTTCGACTGGTTTGATGCAATCCTCCATCCTTTCCTATCCTTTCTACATATCCCATACAGCCCACGTCCTCAATTATCTGCTTCATATATTCTAATCTCTGTCTTCCTCTACAGTTCTTACCTTCGACTGTTCCCTCCACTAACCAATTAACCAATCCTGCAAAATATGACCTACCAGCCTGTCTCTTCTTTCTGTAATACTCAGAGGCAAAGTACTGATTCAGGTGGAATCAGATAATGACCTTGATATTGCGGTAAACGGTGGGCACAAGCGGGATGAACATATCGAAAAAATAAAAAAAGTCCAATGTAGCTTCATACCAAGTTCCAAAGGCTTTCTCATCTTTCATACCAGGTTACACATTACAAGTGTGTGTAATTACATTAAATGGTGGCACGGTTTTTTTTTATGAACATTGTCATTACAGATTTGGAGCCATACTGTTTGCCGAAGGCAGTGATCACACTGTAATCGGTTAGGAATGAAAGCCACACCACGAACAGTTGGCGCGAAGCCGACAGTTTCCTGGAAAGGCCAGCGAGTGTGGGAGCCTCTGGTAGAGGTCTCCTTGCTGGAGGACATTCTGGCTTGAGTCCGGGTGTGTGAACCTTGAGTGGAGAGTTCGCGTCTGTGGCCCCGTGGAGGAGTGTTCCAGATCGTATCTCCAGGAGGAAGTTCGACGGCAGACAGAGTGGGCAGTGAAAGAGATCATTTACCGTCGAGCCACCGACTTACGATGAGCGCTGATACTACCAAGGCGCGTAATCATCGCGTGCAGAATTGGGGGACGTGGATCAGCACTGGTAGCCACGCAGTAACGACCGTGAGGAAATTCATGTCTAATCGTCATCACGTTTTGTAATAATGTAATATGAATATAAAGTCCATTTACTCTGTTCGAGTTAATGATGCTTTGAACATTAATTCAGACCTCTCCCATGATTAAAATGAAGATTATAAATATTAAATTCATATTAAGAAAAAAATCACACGTTAAAAAGTGCGACAGTACAAGGTACAAATACGCAAGTCCTGCATTTTATCAATACCTGAATACGGTACAAGTATGTAAAACCCTTACTACAAAAAGGAGATTCAGTGCATTGAGTGAGTACAACTACTCGCCACAAAATTACCAAGAAGAACTGAAGAAGTTAGAGTATGAGGAAAAGTTACAAAGACTATCATAAGTTTGAAACATAGAAGGAGAGAGATTACTGAAATCTTCAACATGGTTAACGGACACACTGACATTTCAAGACGTGTTTTCTACAATCTCGCAACGCCCACTTGAGATGATATAATACTACAATTAGGAAACAACAATCTCAATGAGATCAAAGATAGCAATTCTTTCAGATAGAAAAGCTAATGTAACCAAAATCAACAAAACATTTTGCGTATTTTTTTCTTATGGCTTCACGTCTCGTAGATCTCGAGGTCATCAGAGACAGGAATGGACTGAAGACAAGAAACGGGAAGGAATTCGGCAATGGCTTTTTTGAAGGAAGCATCCCGGCATTCGGCTTGTGTGATTTGGGCAAACTATGGAAAACTCAAATTTGGTTGCCCGGATGGGGACTAGAATCCGCGTCCTCCCGAATGCGAGGCCTAGAACCTTACCGCTCACCCACCACGCTGGGTGATAAATTCTGCAACTGTGACAAGTTAAACGCCATGAAACACGGAGATTAAACGTACAAATGTGTAAATGCAGGCAAAATCTGATTAACTGCTGCCTGATGTGCAGTAAATAAATAAATAAAAATATTAGTACGGTAACGGAAGCTCAAATTGAAACCGTAGTTCTGGAATTATTATTTTGTTTATGGCTTTACCTTACACTCTCGTCGACGTCGAGGTCATTAGAGGCGGAAATGACTTGTGGCATGGAGCAGGAAGAAATTCGGCCACGGCCTTTTAAATTAACCATAGCGGTGTTCGCCTGGAGTGATTAGGTGAAACCAAGAAAACCCAAATATGCATGCCCGGACGGGGATTCGAACCCGCATCCTCCCGAATGCGAGGTCAGAAAGTTACCTCTCATCCACTACGCTTGTGCTTTGGATTCTTCAAACCATTTGCCTGTGTGAGACAGAATAGTGGCGCATAAGGTAAAAACTGTTGCGCTGAATATTTTGTCTTTATAAAATCTGCTGAACAGAACATTTTGGGCGGATGGTAGGGTGAAGTTTCAAACTACTTTATCTGCTGTATGACAAATCGTATTAGAGAAATGAGGGGAACAAATCTGAGGTGCAGGCCGGCTTGGATATGGTGATGCAGTGTGGGAGTATGTACCAAACACAGGAGGTGCACGGTAGTTAGTTAAACAGAGTACAAACCTTTCTTTATGGTTGGTTTGAAAAAGTACTACGTATTAAATTACAGTGTAATACGTTAGATACACCGCTAACCTTCATTTTTAACTCGCTATGGCAGCACCATCTATGGACAGAGAATGTAGCAAAATCATCAAGATGGTTGAGCACCTTAACAATTAACTTGTAAATTGAAACGAAATAAGTACCTTTCTTTATGGTTGGTTTGTAGTTTCAAATTAAATGTAAAATATATTAAGCCATTATATAAATATACACAGGTAATCTTCCTCCTTAACATGCTACGTAGGCACCATCTACGGAACGAGCAAAAATCGCTCCGAACGTTATCGGCCCTATTAAGAAAAGCGGGCAGTGTACCGCGTAACTCCTTATTCGTAAACGGTTACCATTGAGGGTGTACCCACCATGGAAACTATCTTGGCAAGATCAATTGGTGTGGTTTCCCGTTGTCTGTAGTGTACGTTCGTATGTATTACTGTAGGTGTGGAAATTACTGTATTTTCAGTATAAGGTTTGGTTGTACGGTGTGAAATGAGGTATGGAGAAGGGAGAGGGTGAAACCTGGTGCCTGCCCATTCAGGCTTACACTTCAGACATATAGGATGGGGCCGCCGAGCTTAACATTCACATCCCACCCTCATTCCATACGCCCTGCGGAGATGTTTGGGGTTTAACCCAGGACTGCGAGGCACAATTTGGCGATCGGAAATTGCGCACCACCATCTCTGCTACCCTACCGACAAAATCTTCACGATGAAAATTTCTTGAACCACCTGAACTGTAACCCCGTGTCAGCCCCGGACACCATCACGGTGCCGCAACAAAATCACTAACTGGCTTTTTGCTATTGTCGAGACCTGGATTCCATTATGACATATACAAAGCTGATGCGAATTTCGATCACGATATCCAGTATTCGGTTTTCTATCGTTTCCATTGAAGGCGAATCCCAGGAAAATTACTTCCAAAGGCCATTCCTGAATTTCTTCCCGTTCTTAATCTTCACCCGGCTCCAATGATCTAGATTATTCGTTAAGCACTAATTAAAGTTGCCTACGAATTTCGGTATTTCTCATTTCACTGAAATCTCTTTAAAGGTTAGCAGGAAATTCGCAACACGCCCCCGTAATGAGTGCGTCGCTGTAGTGAGTGTAGTGGGCTTTATCACTGGGGATATCCGGCGAGTGGCAGCGGATATGTGATAACGTGGGCTGCGGCCCCGCTGCGAGGTCACCGTGCGGTTCCTGTGGTCAACTCACAGCAAACAAATAGTCCTACTTTAAGTGTTTCTATGCGATGTACAGACCTTCATTATGGGCGCTAAGCCTAATGTCAGCATATGGATATTTGACTTAGAGTGTAGTATAATGAAGCTAAACATTGCGTGAACAGAACTGGAGGGTGGTAATTCATTGGCTCAGAATGAGGTTGTGCTCCAGTTTCTCACGTCACCGGTTCTCTCCTAATCAGATGTGAGAGCTCCAAGTTTGTTCAGCGCGAAGAGTAATTTGTTCTTGCAGAGTTGTAATTATCTGTCACTTCCAGCGTTACGCCTCGCCAACACGAGGTCGTTAGAAGCATTTCATATCCAAGGGAGATTTCCAGTCTCCTTCTGTCTGTGACTGCTGCCATGTTGTAATGACAGCTTCACGATGTGGGAACAGGGAACAGTGGGTGCAATTATTTAGATAACTACATAGATCCTCCCAGAAGTAGTCGTGCGAATGAGTTGGCCGTTGGAAGCATTATTTAACCCAATCGAGATTGGTCTGTCCTGTACTTGTATGAATCAGATAGCCATTCTTCATCTTTCGTTCCTCTTAGTCGGTTAAATGCACTTTTCATACTTTCTTTATGGCCTCTATAAAACAGCACGACCTTGCAGTCGTTTCCATAAATAATATTCTAATTTCTGAATTTTTACTAACAAACGCCACTGAAACTGCTTTTAGATGATTTAATGTCGTACGTATTTCATTCTAGTAGAGGTATTATCGGCGAAGAATCTCTGCTGAAAATTTAAACTTCTTTACAAGCAACTGCGAAAAAAAAAGAGAAGAAATCGCTGCAGCACAAAAAAAAAAAAAAAAAAAAAAAACCAACAGAATAGCGTATTTTCTGCATGATGCATGTGGCTGTAAGGTTTTATTTAACGGGAAGGCACGAAGGCCTAAGTTCAAACGCCGAGACTAGCTTACTGGCCGCCATGATTTGTACGCTAAATTAACAAACAAAACACACACCCACTAGCGACACATCCTCGGCAAACCGGCTGGTAAACAGAATTTTCCAAATCCCCTATGATAAAAGGCTAAGCTTGGTCATCTTGTCTGTCACATTGTGACGTCACGCACAGGGCCTAGCGACTGCCAGAGATGTTAATACCACCGAGGTTATGCGCGTTATTTGATAACAATTCTATTTAGTTGAGAATTTCCGAAGGAATGAATTTCCAAAATAATGAAACAAGTATTTGATTACATTTAAATTATTAGTTGCTTTTTATTTATTTATATTCGTTCGCTTTGGTTAAATTCTTTGCCCATAGATATCTAAGACAGAAGATTTAATTTCGGGCAGCAATGTTACAGGAAGTTTCGCCTGGATTGAAATTAACCTTGGTCAGAATAATAAATGGCATTTTGTGTTTCAGCAGATGGCATCAGTAATTTTTTTAATTACTTTTTTTTTAAATAAGTTGTTTTAATGAGCAACATTAGTTCATGCGGATGAAAGTAGTTGTACATTGATCGCGATCTATGCGGTCTGAAACACGATCAAAACTACTATTACGCGGCATAACGTAAGTTATTAAGATTTGCAGTTCGAATTTCTTCCCCGCAGGGGCCTGGTACGCAAGTGCCAGGTACGGGTTTGGCGAACCCGCGGTGCCCGAGCTGGAAACTTGTGAGCGCCGCAAGTTTCCCACACCGTAAACTCCTACTATGCTTCAACGACCACCGTAGGGCGTGGCGGTGGAACGTTGTGTGCCTAGGAGAACGGGGATCTTGGCTTAATCGCCCGGATCTCGAGGACGGTACAAACCTCTATAAAAAAAACCTCAACCTCAAGGTCGGACACGTGCCGAGGAGGCGGATGAGTGGTGAGGCAAACCACCCACTAACGTGCAACCTCAGAGGCACCTGCGCACCCCTGTTGTATAAGCATTTCTTTTTTAAATGGTTTTTACTGGTGGGATCAAAATTCCTTCTCACAAAAAAAACCAAAGACCCCTGCGGCCCGGGTGTGTCGCAGGCAAATAAAAATACACCCAGTTCAAAAAAGCGGGCGAGGGTTGAAAGCCCTCCTCCTGAACAAAGTTACAGTCACAGCAAGGGTTTTCTAATAGATAACGCCTTCGTTATAATGACAAGGGTGGAGGGATCTTTTGAGAAGGTCTCTCCATTTTATGTGAACAAAGGTTTAGAGGGTATTGCGGGTACCCTCAAATCGGTCAAAAAGCTGAGGAATGGGACACTGCTTTTGGAAACATCCACCCACAAGCAGGCTGTCCAACTCCTTAAGTGTGAGAAGCTCGGGGAGTTCGCAGTGAAGTGCGAACTCCATAAAACTCTAAATTCTAGTAAAGGTGTCATCACCTGTAGGGACCTTATGGATTTAGAGACCGAGGAACTCCTTTAAGGAGTGGTCTACAGAACATGTGGTCGAGGTTCGTCAGATTAAATGAAGGGTTAACGGCAGTCTTGAGAAGACAGCCAAATTCGTCCTGACGTTCGACACTCCGACGTTGCCCAAAAACATCAAGGCAGGATATTTGAATTTGAATATTCGCCCGTATGTGCCGGACCCAATGCGCTGCTTTAAGTGCCAGCGGTTCGGCCATACGACGGCGACCTGCAAGGGTAACCCCACCTATGGGAAGTGCGGAAAGGCGGCTCATGAGCCAGGCACGAGCTGCACGCTCCCACAGGTGTGTGTCAACTGCTCCGGGGCACATCCAGCCTGGAGCAGGGAGTGTCGATTGTATCTGGAGGAAAAAAAGATACAGGAGTTGAAAACTAAAGAGCGGATTTCGTATGGTGAAGCCAAGAAGCAGTATAAGGCTCTGGCTCCACCAGTCTTCGCTACCAGCTTCGCGAAGACGTTATCAACTCCCGTCAGCAAGGAAAGTGTCGCTACCCAGACGTCCGTTGCGGACATGGGCACAAGTCCAATGTGCTCATGTCAGTGCAGATGTGGTGCCACACCCATTAAGGTCATTACACCTAGGACCTCGGACGTCGGTAGCAACACTCTGACAAACTCGACCATATCGACAGCAAGTCCACCAGCTAAGGCACAGCCATCCGTTACAGTAGCTACAGTCGTGGGTGCCTCTGCAACAGCAGAAAGAGCACCCATTGCAGAAGCATTACCTGCAGCAGATGTAGCAACGGCAACGCCATCTGCCAGTAGCGGATAGCAAACTGTGCAGAAAGTTCGGGGTCCGAAATTCAAACATACGGACCCCACCATGTTCTTAAAGTCCCCTTCTACTTCTCCCAGTTCCCCAACTGGCAGGGAGAAGAAGGGGAACAGGCCTCGGCGGAAGAAAAGTCCGCACGACTCCGAGGCCTTAGAACAAGTGTCGTCTTCGGACCCAGAAGACGACATAATGCTGGTGGACGAAGATAGTTCCGTTCCTCAGCAATTGCATGCGCAGGACCCACCCGCAGGGCCGGCGGATAATGTGGGTATGGTGGGTAGCAGTACCCACCCGGGAAATTCCGGGTGGGTAAAATACCCACCCGGAATTTAAGAGTGCATAGAGGAAAGAATTGAGAGAAAGAGAGAGCAGACCAGCTAAGCATGTTAGTTTCGTCCTTCAAAATGCGTGTATAATAGCCTGTGTACCCACAATAACACCATTAGCGAAGCGCTAAATCCCTTTGATGTTTCAATAGAGACCGCCACCCTAGCTGTCGCCAACTGAGCAAACAATCGTTGTGAGTGAAAGCAAGAATGCTACGGTAACATAGTGTACCGGTACGTCAAAAACAGTCGTGTGTGAAAGCTGCATTAGTGTATTTTGGCTGATTCTCAACATAAAAATTTAAATTCGTAGTTAAGTTGAAAAGGAGAAACGAATTGAGTGTAGAAAATTCTAGAAGACAGCAGAATGTGGAGGGTAAATTTGCATCACCCTTAGACGAAGGATCCACTGGAACCTTAAAAGATGGCCTTGTTAAGTCAGCTGACAGTCAAAATCGAGAAAGTAAGTAAAATTCTCATTCTTGTTCTTCACTATATACATAAATACGTGCGCATGTAATGATTATTCACGTGTATGTGCTAGAGATGTAACGGAAGCGGAAACAGAAGCCGAAGTTATATGAAAATGTGATTTAGTACACAGAATCTTCATTTAGTGTCTAGTTACTTCTGTTTGATAAAAATAACAAATAATGTTTATTTTAATAATCAAATTAAACAGTAATAATAGTAACTGACTTTGAAGTAGTAGTTTTCTAATTACTATGATTAATATATGAAAGTTAAAAGTGGCAAGTTATATTTCAAAAACAAACGCTTAGCAGCCTTACCTCCTTTTGAATTTTTTCTGCCCCCCTCCTCATAAATTAAACCTTCTTTCGTTGAACATTTTTTCGCTAGTAACACTACCAGGCGGGGCTGACAAAAACGTGCGGACTATTGGAGACAACATAGAATATTTGCGATCGTTCATTTGCCATCACCTAAAGAGGATCTACTTTTAATAGAAGTCTTTTTTGGTTTTACCACTTGACTAGACTGATATTCATATTTTTTTCCTTCATGTAACTTAAGATCTACATTTAATTTTTAAGACGTTTTAAATTCTTCTGGATGGATTGATTTTTAAAGCAATGGTGGTATGTTCTTTCAGAGAATGCCTAATGTACGTACATTTTGCCACAGATTCAGTTTTTTGTACACAACTATATAAATAGGACTTAGTTTTGGTTTAATTTTGAGACACGCTACTATCATACAATAAAATACATGCCTCAGGGGCCCACAGACGCCCAACTTGATTGGCAACTTTGTTGTGAACTTTATTGGTAACCAAGTTGTACCGCGGTCCGATTACTTGTCATCAGGTTTTTTTGTCGGATGTTTTCCCTTGCTACTTTCTATTATTTTGTATTGCAGTTATAATCATTTTGGCTATAGTAGAGCGTAGTTTGTGAAAAATGAGTGACTGAGAATTACAGTTTTTAGTTTTAAGAGAGTTGTGTGAAGATGAGATGCATCCTGTTGGTCTCAAAGGAATGGTATGAAAACTGCAGAGATTTCTCCGTTCAATTTTTAGTGACGGAGATACGCGTCACTAAAGCTGACTATTTTCATCACTTTTTAAGACTGGGAAATAAAACTTACTATAAATTGTAGGACAAATTGCGAAAATTTATTTAAAAGGACACCAGCATGGGGATTTTATTTCTGTGAACGAATGGTCGTTCGTAACCCCGATGCTTTTAGCTAGTGGTCAGAGCGTCGAGGATTTAAATTTTTTCAACGCTATATCGTCAGAAATTCTTGGAAGAAAAAGACTTGTAGTGTTATGAACAAAGCTTTATTAAAAAAATTTCGGAATTTTAACCTCCTGGTAACGTCGAAGTAACAGGCCATGTACTCTCTTTGGCTCCGGCTCCAAACCTTTAGCTCAGTTCTATGTTTTTCAATTGCCTCCGGTAGCCAGTTCTAATATTTCTGATTCTTTTCTTAAAACTGTGAATATTCGTATTTAGCCCAATTTTTTGGAAAAGAACAATAAATTTTTTCACGCATTCTTCTTTTTGTTGCGATCTTTAAAAATTTCAGATTTCCACAACTTGGGTAGCGTCTCAAAAAATTCATCCAGATTTGAATGTTTGGTATACTTGCCATATTCGAAAAGCAATTTTAATCTCAAACAGTAGTAAGTAATCCAAATAACATCAGGTCAAACGAAAACGTACAGTAATCGAAAACAATAACATTGACAGAACAGTTGAAAGTTAACAACTGATGCTGAAAACTGTGTTGTTAACTTCCCCACAGACGCTACAAAAAGGTCACCCACCAAATACGAAAGTTTTTGATCTCAACTCTAACAGGATCTCAACATTTCAACCATGAACCTACTTACAGACGTTCAACATTGACTTCAACACGGAACCAAAGTTGGCAACCAAGTTGATCGTCAGGGGAATCTTTTAAGGGGACCACCCAGTGGCTTTGGTTGAAAAAAAAAATCGATTTTCGGTTTTCATCATATTTCGATAGATTAAGGTATTCCTTAAGTATCCTGAAAAGGATTTCGCTGAAAAAATTTTTTTTGGGGCATTTAAATTACATTTTCCTAACAGGTGTGTTTCGATGCCACGCCCACTTTTCTGCCTATATTTTAGACCTTTATATCCCCTATATATTACACGTTAAGGATTTTTTTACTGACTCCTGAGTGCTATCCTTCGAGGGCAACGGTCGGTATTCTCTTGTTTCTGTTGTTTGTAAACAACACACTTCGAAACACGCTGTTAGTTTTGTTCGAGTGCGTTTGCAAGCAGTTGTTTTCTTTAAAGTAAATTTCCCGGAAACTAAAATTTTCAGTACATATGCCCATTATATCAGAAACTATCAAAGATAATTGAATTAAATTTTCAGAGACTCTGCATGACAAAAGAAGCCACTTCTGGTACTACAAGCATTAATACTGCCCTTTTAGGATGTTCACAAAAAAACATTTTCTGCAAAAAAAAACTTTATAGTTTTGTTAATAAATTTAAAAAAGTATTTCTTAATAACTATAAACGTATAAGTAGATATTAGTACAGTTGACTGCACTAACATCATGTAACATTCAGTAAAAATATTAAGGTCCTGCATCAAATAGTTTTTACACAAATGGGTCATAAACTTGCTTAAATTAACATGACGTTAGATAGGGAGGGGGTGGTACCCTTAAAAGTACACTACACAATGCAAGTAATAATTATATTAAAAAAAGGAACCGTCACCGATACGTTACCCCTCCGACCTATTGTCGGCGCTCACTCAATTGAAGTTATCTCAAACAGCACCGCAGTACCCAGTGACATCAGTTCCATTTAATCTGATTTACTTTTTGGTTTCGCTACAAAAGAAGCAGAAGCGGAAACAGAAGCTGAAGTCCCAAATCTTATGAAACATCTGGACTTGCTGAAGAAAAACAGAACTCCGTTACATTTCCAGTAAGAAAGTACGTGGCGTACACTCACGTGCGCGCACGCACACACACACACGCGTGTATATGTTATATTACCCTTGTTTGTGTATTTATGCGTAAGGGCGAATAGGCCCATAACACGCAAAAGTTTCAGAAACACCTACAACTGGTAACACATGGTAGTATATCTATATATACGAGTTTGTATAGTGTAGCGCTGTTATCTCCCGTGTATAGATATTCTACCTCATTTTATAGCTGTAGCTTGTAGCTGCACCGGCCCCATGGCTTTGTTCCAGAACGACATAGTATAGCAGCATTATAGTGAAGTACGTAAGATTTCAGGAGTGTACAAATAAGCGATTCCATTAATTGCCATGACTCAAAGGTATTTAGATTTGTTTTTTTTTTCTGTACAGTTTCCACATTTAAATATAGAAATTGGATAAAAGCTGTTGGGTTTGTTTTTCAAACGAATTTACAAGATTTTTCTTAGCAATTATTTAGTTAAAATATCTTGCCTGAATTAATTCTTGAGATTGTAAAAGTGCGCATGTACTAATAAACAAACGTAGCAGTGCTACTTTCGTTTTTTCCTGATTTACGAAAAAAAAATTCCGTGCTATCCTTTTTCCGCTGAATATTTGTCACTTGGCCTAACACTTTATTTAATTAAAAAATGATATTTAATTTCTCTCTAAGCTATCATTTTTAAATACTAATGTATGAATTCATTTTTCCCCCTAGAGGCTACTTCGAGTAATTCTTCAGTACCAGTTATTTTTAAAAACTGGAATCCATGGTTTCAACTTAATAAAAACAGCAAAGCGATTTGCACTATCTGCACCGAAGCGTGTGAGCGGAAGTGGATTATCAAATTAACTTCACGTGCTATCGCATCGAAGCAAGTCTGGGTTGATGACGGTTTCTTAAACTGGAAGCATGGACATGAGCAGATAAACTCTCACGCCACTAGTTCTTTTCATACCAGATGCACCGAAGCGTTGAAAAACGTTGATAATATCAATGTTGTACAGTCGATATCGACAGCTCATTTAAAACAGATGTGGATAACCGTACAGCGTTGTTGAAAATATTTAGTACTTTGAAGGCCTTGGCGAGACCAGGTCTTCCTCTGAGAGGAGCAAACAACGATGAAAATTCAAATTTCATAACTTTTTTAAAAAGGCTCGAGCTGAAGATGTGACTGAACTGAAGTCATGGCTACAAAGAGATGGCCACAAATGGCTTCATCATGACTGTCAGAATGAAATTCTAGATTTAATGGCCACTACAGTACTGTCGAAAATCATGGAAGGAATAAGAGAAGCTGATTTTTTTTTCTATTTCAGTAGACGAAACTTCTGATATTTCCAGAAGTGAACAAGTTTCCGTTTACCTGAAAATCGTTTCAGATGATTTCCTTGCAAGTGAATAATTTATTGGATTCTTTTCAACTGCGAACACCAAGGCAGAAACCTTATTTGATTTGGTCACTGATATTTTCGCCAAGTACAAGTTAGAACTCTCAAAACTCAGAGGTCAGTGCTACGATGGGGCTTCTAACGTTTCTGGAAAAATAACGGGATTACAGTCACGAATACGCAAAGAAGCGTCTCGAGCATTATTTGTGCACTGTAATGCTCATAATCTCAATCTTGTATTACAAGATGGGATTGAGAGAGTTCTAATACCGAGAAAATTTATTGGAACAGTAAAAGATTTGATTAACTTCGTGCTAGACTCGCCGAAACGGCTTGGACAGTTTAAGAAACTGCAAATGGGAATACAAAAAAGAACTAATGATGATTTGCCTGCTCTTGCAGCTTATTGTCCGACAAGGAATTTATAAAAATTACAAGTTTAAATCAATTTTTAAATAATGGTTTTTGTATGTGTAAACATATTTATTCATTTTTTTTACAGATGGTTAATGAGAATAAAATCTCTTAAATCAGTAAGAGATAATTATCAGCAGCTGATGCAATTTTTGTACGATATTTCTGTAGCCAAAGAAGCAGACAGCGCTGTCGCTGCTAAGGCTTCTGGATTTTACTCTTACATGGAATCATTTGAGTGTATTTTTTATTTAACAATGATGATAGAAATTTTTGATCGAGTCGAAATTTTGAATGCAGATCTGCAGAAATCTAATCTATGTGTTATTGAATCGTATGAGAAGATAGAAGCAATCACCGATATTTTGTACTGTGTTCGAGAGTCAAATTCGAAGAAATTTGGCGGAAGAGTGAACAGTTAGGTACTAACTTTGAATTCAGTTAACCACAAATCACACATCAACGCAAAATTTCTAAGCGCCTCGATCAAGGTAAGAGTCAAAATCTCCGATTCGAAACACCTCAAGCTTTTTTCAGCAAATCTTAAAGTTTATGATCAAGTACTAATGTCGTTAAAGAGTCGATTCGACAACGATTCCACCAAGTTCTTCAAATCGTTAGAACGATTCGCTCTGGGACAGCCCACAAATGTAGAAAAAATTATAAATTTCTATAATCATGATTTTGACCAAGAAAGATTGCTCAGTGATAGAGACATGTTTTTGCAACTTTTGAAAAGGCAAGATGAGGAGGCAAAAAATTTAAGAGGGGCTGTAGATTTTTTACAGAAGTACCAATGGACTAGAGGACTCATACCAGAGTTTGTACGCTTCGTCCGACTACTCATCACAATTCCTGGGTCGTCCTGTTCAAATGAACGAAGTTTTTCGGTCTTACGCCGACTCAAGAGTTACATAAGATCGACAATGTTGCAAGATCGATTAAATAATATTGCTATATTACATGTATATAGCAACCTTACTGACGAACTTGTTTTGGAAAAAATATTGAATCGTTTCATTTTCAAGCAAGCAAAGCGCAGTACAGTTTTTACATTGCGCAATTAATACTGATTAATAGTAAACTTAAAAAAAAAATAATAAATATTTTGTACACTGGTAAAATATATTTAATAAATATATTAATGAATAAATATTATGATGAATTTTCAAATTCATTTTCTAGTTTTTACTCCTATAAATTCCCCTTAAGAATTTGATTCCATGGTTATCACTATTATTGTTTTAAGTAAGATATTTCAGGGACCTCCCCCCCCCCTTTTCTTGCCTGACTACCCACCCGGGCCTAACACGAAACGCCGGCCCTGCCCACCCGACCCGGGGCGGGTGGTTTAAAATAGGTAGGATGGCTCCCATACTTCAGTGGAACGTTAACGGCTTTCAGGTTCACAAAGAGGAAGTCCAACTCTTAGCACGGTCTGATCCTTTGTGTCTCTGTCTGCAAGAGACACATTACAGACCGCTACACCAGGCAGTGCTAAGAGGAAGGACGAAACGACGATACCGAGGGTGATCGAGCTAAGGGAGGAGTGGCGGTGTTGGTCCGAAACACTGTCCACTGCGAACCCGTTGCTCTCACTTCCATATTACAAGCAGTAGCGGTGAAAATACACGGTCCAATCCAACTGACCGTATGCTCTGTCTATCTGCCACCCAGTGTGTCTGTCGGCTACGACGACCTGGTTGGCATTATACGACAACTCACTCGGCCCTTTCTCCTTTTGGGAGATTTCAACGCCCACAGTATGTTGGGGGGTTCCACCACCGATTGCCCCAGGGGCCGAGTGGTTGGTAGATTGATAGAGCAGGAGGAAATTTGTATCCTGAATACAGGGCAAATGACTCATTTCACCACTGCTACCGGTACGTCTTCTGCCATTGACCTTTCCTTGTGTTCCCCCTCAATTGCGGACTCCGGTGCAGTGGGACGTGGATCGCGACCTACATGGGAGCGACCACTTCCCAATTTGGATGCACGTCGAGTGTAAACGTGGAAGAGGAAATAACCGACGCAAATGGAACGTCAGTTGTGCAGATTGGCAGCTCTACTGCCGTTCTGTACAACTGCAGTCCTGTGGCAGTATACAGGAGAAGGTGAATCACTTGACAGAAGTGATTCACCGTGCAGCTGACGTTTCCATGCCGAAGAGCTCCGGAACGCTGCGAAGGACGCCCGTCCCCTGGTGGAACGATGAATGTCGTTCCGCTATCCAGGGTCGCCGACGGGCGTTGCGTCGTTTTAGGTTGTGCCCAACATCTGACAACCTAGCAGCGTTCCGCATTTCCAGAGCTAAGGCGCGTCGAGTTATTAAGGAGAGAAAGAAGAGGTCATGGCAGAACTTTGTGAGCAACATAAATCGTTCCACGCCTTCGTCGAAAGTATGGGAGTCCATTCACCGTATATCTGGAAGGTACTCCCGCCCACCAGTATCTGGGTTACTGGATCACGGACGGATAATTACTGACGTACGAAGCATAGCGCAGCTGATGGCGGAGAACTTCGCCGCCATCACTTCGTCCGCTAACTTTGACCCTCGGTTTCAGCGACGAAGAGTCGCTGCCGAGAGGCGCCCGCTGTGCTTCGATTCGTCGAATACAGAGGCCTACAACTGCCAATTTACATCTTGAGAGCTGGAGTCAGCGTTGAACAGCGCAAATGACACTGCTCCAGGGCCTGATCTGATCCAGTACTAGATGCTGAGGCATCTCAGTAAGGATGCTAAAAAGTACCTTCTAGATATTTTTAACGATATTTGGACCGGAGGACACTTCCCCAACCCGTGGAAAGAAGCAACATTGATTCCTATTTTAAAGCCTGGAAAGGATAAGTTGTTGCCAGGTAGTTATCGTAGTATTGCCCTGACAAGCTGCGTGGGGAAGACACTGGAGAGGATGGTAAACCGCCTCCTCGTCTGGTGTCTTGAATCCCGTAATTTGCCTAGCCGCTTTCAGTGTGGATTCAGGAAGTTCCGTTCCACCCTGGACAACCTGATCCTCCTGGAGGCGGCAATACAGGATGCGTTCATCCGCAGCCAACACCTTGTGGGCGTCTTTTTCGATCTCGAAAAGGCCTACGATACTACCTGGCGGCATGTTATTTTAAAACAGTTGCACGAATGGGGTTTTAGGATAACCTGCCCCGTTTTTTAAAATCATTCTTATCTGGTCGTTGCTTCCGGTACCGAGTTGGTGGTGAAGTGTCTGATTCTATTTATTCAGGAAAACGGTGTTCGTCAAGGGTCAGTTTTAAGCGTGACTCTTTTCGCTATTGCGATAAATAGCATTTTAAGTATTATAAGGAGTCCTATAGGGTACTCCTTATATGTGGAAGATTTTTTAATATTTATTGTTTCATCCAGCCTAAGAAGCGCTGAGCGGCAGTTGCAACTCACGCTGAACAGGCTGGATGAAAGGTCAGTGCACACCGGTTTTCGTTTCTCTGCCAAGAAAACCCGATGTGTACTTTTACTCGTAGCAGAAGCCTTTTATCAGAGCCCCAACTTACCTTGAGGAATACCGTTTTATGTTTCACTGAAACAGTTCGGTTTCTGGGCCTCATTTTAGACAACAGATTAAGCTGGCTACCACATCTCAAAGATGTGAAATCCAGAGCCTCAAAAGCACTAAATGTTTTAAAATGTCTGTGTGGCAGGTCATGGGGCGCTGACCGCTCCTGCCTGCTACAATTTTACAGAGCCTTTGTACGGTCGCGGCTAGAATACGATTGCATTGTCTACGGTTCGGCACGGGACAGCTATCTCCGCATACTGGATAGTGTCCACCATGCTGTAATTCGGCTCGCCACGGGTGCATATCGCACCAGCCCTAGTGTCAGCATTTGTGCTGACTAGGGCGAGCCGCCGCTTATCATCCGCCGGCGACTCCTCATGGTGCTACACTACCTGCACGTTGCCATAACACCTGGCAGTCCCGTCTACGACGTAGTTCTACTCCCCCAACTACGAGCGGCTCTATACCAACCGGCATAGAGCCACTAAACCGTTCAGCTACCGTACAAAGGCTATTTTAGAACAATACGGATTTGTGCTTCCTTCTTTTTGTCACCAAGGTTGGAGTAAATCTCCTCCCTGGCTATTAAAGAGGCCCAGAATAATTTTAGACCTGTCTCGGTACAATAAACTGTGTACCGCTGACAGTGTTTTTTTATAATATTTTTAGAGACATTTTAAATCATCATCACACGTTTACCCCGGTGTATACGGACGGGTCTAAGCAGGCTAACAGTGTAGGGTGTTCAGTAGTGTTCCCTCGAGCGACTTGCAAATACAAGCTGGATAGCAGGTGCAGTGTTTACACTGCGGAGTGCTATGCCCTGCTAAAGTTCGCTCCAGCATATGAAGGCGCGCCGCGACATGAAGTACCTCATATGCTGTGATTCCCTCAGTTGTATTCAGGCGTTAGCAACTATGTACCCAGCAGACCGGATAGTCAAGGACATCCAGGACGCCCTACTTTCCCTCCAGTCCTATGGGAAGGAGGTTGTATTCTGCTGGGTACCCGGCCATGTGGGAATCAGGGGGAACGAGGCAGCTGATGAAGCTGCCAAGTTAGCCTGCGGCAAGGTCAGAACTGACTTTGAACCGGTCCCAAAGTCTCCTCGGCGGCGAAGAGATTTGTTTTTGATGTTTGGCAGAGGCAGTGGCTGGAGGTTGAGCATAACAAGCTCCGGTTGGTCAAACCGACCGTTCAGCCGTGGAGCATCTCCTTCTAGCGGGCGAGGAGGGATGAGGTTCTTCTTACTCGCCTCCGTATAGGGCACATGGTTTCCTTCTCCGCCGAGAGTACCCTCCGGAGTGTGATGCTTGTGGCGTACCTTTAACGGTACGCCACATTTTAACCGAATGTGTATTGTTTTTAGATTTAAGGGCAGACGTCGGCTTAGCCAACGATCTGTCCCTTATTTTAAGCGATGACCGTGACAACGTGGCTAAGGTTTTAAAGTTTTGCAGATTGGCCGGTCCTTGTCCCAAAAATTTTGGGCAGATCGGCCTAGGTTTTAGATTGGATTAGTGGCCATTTACAACCACCAATCCAAGTCCTGTTTTCACTTTTGACAATGCTTTAATCGCTGGCCCTTTTACAGCCAGCCATATTATTCGTTTTTTTAAACTGGTTGGCCGTTTTACAGCCAACCAGTTAATGTATGTAGTTTATATTTATTGCACTTTCAGAGCAACAGTCTGAATTTTATATTTTATGTTGTCGTCTGTGTGGCCGATCTCTTTACAGTCGGCCACGCAGACGGTATTTTAGTTAGTTCGTTAGTATTTTATTGTGCTGTCTCTGTGGCCGACCCCTTTACAGTCGGCCACACAGACGGCAATATTGCCACGTTGTCACGCCTGGTATTAGTTAGGGCGCTAATAACCTCGATGTTGACGCGCTCTAAAGCAGGAAAAAAAACAACAACATCGAATTTCTTTAGCTTTCACTGACGCCTACTGAGGTCATTATTTTAGCCGTATTAAACTGTGTCGGCCGTTAAAAAGTTGTTCTATGGTTCTGCTTCACGAAAAAGAAATGTGTAAAGATTTCGTAAAGTTTGTATAGCGAATAGCGATGCATGATGTCACTAAGGTGCGACACAGTAAAGGTATTAAATGAGCGTCTCATTGAACTCTGATTTCTTATGGAAATATTAGCTGAGTTTGTGATTAGGTTGAAATGCAACCTGGTCCAGGATGACAGCTGAAGCTTATTATTACAGCGCAAGACGCGGCTAATTGAATTGAGCTTACTTTTATAACAATTCTATTTAGTGAAGCAAATGACTTCCTAGAACACTCCGTTCATCTCGTCATTATTGACGGGCTTTGAGACTGATGTCTAATAAAAGAGAAAAAGGAAGGAAACGGGTCGAAGAAGCTTCGATGTCTTTAAATTTGATGCACACACTTTCCGTTCTGGTTTCCAGACACTCTGAGGTTATTTTCTGGAAATCTAATTCAGTTAAATATTTCATTAATTCTGTTCGTAACTGAACAACTACACAAGTTTAGCTTAAATCTTCTTAATGGTTTATAACAAAAGTAAAGATAACAGGTCACATACAACTACAATAATCTTACCACACTGATCTTAAAAACTTCTCAGTTACTTGGTTAACAGCTAAGTTTAAAACACTGCAGCTGTATAGCCGATGACATTTTTGACGAAGGAACTATTCCGATAAATATCTGCTTTACCCGGTGAATAAGGATGGCGGCTGCCCTAGAAGGATATCGCCTTCCAATGTAGAAGCAATTGTCTCACGTTTAATCCATCATTTGGTCCTTTAAACACTGAAGGAAGGTCCAGTACTGGATGTGTGTTATGATGTGAAACCAAGAAGAAGGAAAAAGAATCCCTAAGAAATGAATTGATTTTCGGTACGCCATCATCCTAGTTAAGCCCTTTTGTCTGTAAGATTTTTATTCCGAAATTGGTGTTATGGTTATAATACCATATACCATAATACGTAGCCGATTAATTTGTATATTAAAATACATGCAATAGGAATCATCAACTAAAAAAGGAGTGAATGTTTGGCCTTTGCGACACTGGATTGTATCCATTCTGCGTAGTATGTGAATTAAATTTCATCTGAGATGCAAGTCAAGCTAGGTTGTCGGGTAATACGACTCCCAAATTCCGTGAATTTCACATACGAAATGGATGATGTTCTGCTGACAAACAGGAGATGGCGATGGAAATCCATCGCCCGTCTGTTCTGCAACTGTACGTATATATTACTAGACCTAGCATCTAATACCATTTCCTCATGTGTTACAGTGGTTGTGAAGAAGACCTTAAATCGATTCAGAACTAATCTTCTTGTTTTGCATATCTTAACGCAATAGATTCTACGTATTACAACATTTTTCTGGTAAAGGTCTATGAAATGGGTCGTCGTTTATTACTTAAATTTTTAGGCCTCTTCGACGTCTAGTCTTTAGAGGATTGGAGAGAGGAACCTGTAGGAATGTGATCATGACCTTTTGAAGGAATCAACTCGGCATTCACCTGGAGTGATTTTGAGAAATAATGGAATAGCAAAATCTTAGCGACCTGACGGGAATTTGAACGCGCATTATGCTGAATGCTAGGCCGATTGCTGCTTCCATTCCAACATGGAGCATGGGTGGTTTCAATCAAGTACTGTGCTCATCTTCTGTTGTCCTTGCTACGTGGAACAATAAAGTGAGTGATCAAACGATAAATGCTAATGTTGAAGAGAGAGAAATACTAACTGTGGCTGGCTGTATGACCGACAAGGCAAAATACCTTTCTAAAAACACATCTATCAGCTTATCTTAATCTAAAACTATTACTATCAAGCTCTCACTCATTTTTAAAAAAAACTTCCATTGTGAGAACCACAAACGCACCACGAACTGCAGAGAGCATAGAAAAGTCTATCTTCGTCAAATATAGATCACAGATGAAGGATGACATTTATACACACGGGGTCTGCTTTTGAATGTTCACTTCCGGTGCTGTCAGCGACGACAAAATACTTGAAACTACTGTGATGTGGTCTTTTGGAGTTTGGCGACATACATGTTGTTAGAACCAGATGATTGGACGGTGTGCTCTGTCTGATGGCTCTGGATTGCTCACAGGTGACATACGAAGATCATTCGAGAAGTAAAGAACGTTTGTTTCTTTAGACAGTAATTATTTATTTTATTTTTTCTACGTGGAGCAGTTCAAATTTAAACATTTGTTAAGTTTTCTATGTCTTCAGCGTATTCACTTGCGCCTTCCTAACGCCCCCTTTCAATTTGTTATCACTTTATACTTGTTTCCGCCAAAAAACCTACAGTTAGGGGGAAAGATGATAATTACTGTGCTATAAGGTGGATGATCAAAAACTTCACATTTATACTGCTGGATCAAGTTCCTCGTCAAAGCAACAGCATGCGAACGTGCGTTATCGTGAAGAAGCACAATGCACGCCTTTTGTTCTCAATGGCGCTTCGTGGTCGGTGAAAGGTTTGACAGTGGGTCACTGCATTTACTGCCTCCTCCCTAGACATGTAGCCGATGAATACGACGCCCTTTTGACCCCGAAACGCTGTAACACTGTAACGTGGTACAAATCAACTGTCGCTGATAAGTCGATAAGAGGCGAAATGCACCACAGTAAACATAAAGGTAGTAATGGCGGTTATATATTAACAATTCAATTTACTAAGCAACTGCAAACAAATAGGTTGCAACAACATTGCGTCCATAAAAAAAAATCAGGAATTAACGAAGAAAATTTCTACAGGGAAACGTTTGTCCTATTGAATTTTTGCTTTGATCCTTGATATGAGTTCGTCAGTCACAACTGAAGGTCAGACCGAGTGTTCTTCATCGTTCTTATTCGTTCATACGTCATTAAACTGAAGCTTCATTCATCACTTTACCGTAAACCTCTGTTATCTCTCAGTGAATTTCGATAGGGCGGATTCTTTGTATTTAAAATTATTACACTACGAACCTCAAACTCGGGATCGTTAATTAGCACAAATGAACAGTTAAACAACCGTAGCGGCTCAATGTTAACGTCAGATCGAAGAAATAGGAGAATCAATGTTTTTTTTTAATGGCATTTGGCGACTAAGGCCATACAGCCAGCTCAATGTGAATATCATATATCTTCCAGTGACTCAGTTTCTCCAGTACTTCTAAGTACTGACACTACAGGACGGACACGACATTCACAGACACAACACTTAAACACCCATGCCCTCGGCCGGACTCGAACAGGCGACCTTCGGCACGCGGCATGCCCCTACGCTACCGAGGACGGCGAAACAATCAATGTTAAGGCCGCGGAGATGGTGGAAGAACTGGGCGGCTCGTCACAACAAGACGAGCTTTGCATTTCGATTGAACGTGCTGCCGAAACGTGGTGTTTTAGTAACATCGTGCAACCGCAAACCCGAGAGTACTACATAACACCGAAACGCAGTGAATGTATCCGTTCATATTCCAACCTATTTTTTTCGAACCCAATAAAAAATGTATACTTCTTATTGTAAGATTAAAGAAGATGTTACAGTCAAAAGTGTAATACACTGCCCAACAACAAAATCATTTGTTCACGCCGCAATCTACAGTGGTGAAAGAGAGGCGAATTGATTCAGATATCTTACTTAGAAAAATTATATTACAATTTTGTCAGAATGTCAGTGGCATATAGGAAATTTATTTTACGAAATAAAGACCCGGGAAGAGTATTGGGTTGGTATCCATTAAGCACTACTTTCATACTGTAGAGAACGGAAGCCAGGTTTGTTTTCAAGGCATAGTTCCATATAGTAAAAAATAACTAGTCGTGAGGTCGTATAGCGGATACTTCAGAAACCAGACGACTAACAGCAAAAAACAAACGTCTTACAAGACCTTGGTTCTCTACAACATACACTCTTATATGTTTGCGATAGTAGTTATTAGTATTGTTGCTCCATAGATTCCTGCTGAGATGTGGAACATCTCACAGTTAATAAATAAATGTAAACGATACATAATAATCATAGAACTACATACTACAACGTAAAACTACAAAAATCAAAATTTACAGCAATTTTGTATAGATAATACCACATACAATTAAATGTTATGTAGACTGAGCGTCCAATAAGATAATTTCCCAGTTTTGCTTTAAATTCATAGTTATATGTTAATGATTTTTTTTTAGATTTCTTGCATTTGTGCCAATAATTCCGGTATCTTATATTTAAACTATGTACCTATTTGAAAGAGTGAAAGTGTTCTGAATCAAAGTACGTACGTGAAAGAATGCATACAGTGATGAGCCAAAACATTATGACCACTGCCCACCGAAACATTGAATGCCTTCTGTTGACGGTAAGGCATGTGTTCAAGTGAAGCAAAGACGCGTGGAGAGTCGTTCTAGCGACGAATTTTACACAAGGCAGATTGTCATGACCCGCCGCCTGGGAACGGTCATCTCGGAAACTGCGCGGCTGGTCGTCTGTTCGCTTAATACTGTAGTGAGCATTTGCGGAAAGTGATTGACGTGTCGGTGATAAGGTGGTGGACTTCCAAGACTCATCGTAGAACCTGGAGGTCGGAGGCATGCCCTATAGGGAGTGATCTGCTGCAGATTTGACGACAGAGTACAATGCTGGCGCAGGATCGAGTGTTTCGGAGCACACTTTTCAGGCATTTCGTTGAACACGGGTCTCTGCACCAGACGACCTCTCCGTATTCTCCTGTTGACCCAACGACACGTCAATTACGATAGCAGTGCGCAACCGAGAATGGACTGTGGACCCGTGTCGCCCGGTTGGAAGAATCAGGTTTCTTTTTACACCAGGTCGATGGTCGGGTCCAGGTACACCGCATGCCAGGCGAACGTTTGCTCGAAACATGATAGCTGAAGACTACGGCGATGACGTCTTCCAGTAGGATAACTGTCCATTTCAAGAGGCCTATGGTGGTTTGAGGAGCATGATAGTGGACTTACGTTGATGTCTGGACCACCAAATTCGCCTGATATCAACCTTATAGATCACACCTAGGATGCTATCGGGTGCCAACTCCGCGCCCATCAACCATCGGCCCGTAATTTAAGAGAATTGCGTGACCTGTGTCTGGTGCCAGGACATCTCCGGTAACCTACCAACGACTTGTCTAATCCGTGCCACGCCGAGTAGCTGTTGCGTTGCGTTCCAAAGGCGGACCAACAAGCTATTAAGCAGATGATATTAAGTTTATTTGTGTCATCAGTGTAAACTGATAATACATTGTAAGAATACTAATTTTTTTTGAATTCTTTGCAATACGTTCTTGGCTTTACCATGTCCAACATTCTACATTATGGAGTTTGCCCACAGTACCTTCTCCAGATAATTTCACCCTGCTTTTGCGACGATGTCTGCGTAAGCGATTTAAGTCATACTTTGTTCTCCTTAAAAATACGTAACACGAGTCCGTCTTCTGATTGGAAAAACTAAATGAAATAACTGCTTCCAATAACATACTTTACATTCTTATTACAGACCTTTAACAAGGTGTAATAAAATACAGTATTACAATTTATTAAACCCTGCGATTTGTGGCCTTAAGCGTTAAGTGTAATCATATGCTGCTGGAGTAATTGGTGGATGAGTGTGCAGCTGAAACAAAGAGCTAATGGCGAAAGGACTGGCGTGCGCTGTATTCGCTTTGATAACTGAGGGACGATTGTAAGCATTTTGCATGAATTTTGCAGAGCTGGATACAAGCAGAGCGTTCGTAATCAAAGGAAACAGCTCGGCCTCAATCACCGATTTTTCTGATCACTCTGCGTTATTCCGCCATCATAAATAATTGATATTTCTGTACTTGGCCGGCTAAAACCACCGTTTAACTATCAGTCACTTTTGAAAATCAACAATCATTCCTACAATTATATAATTAATCCGAATTTGTTTTTATTTTGGTCTAGACAAAAGCGTGGTCTATAATTAAGTAATATTAAACACCTATAAAGATAATCTTATTTCACAATGTGGCAATATCTCGCACTAAGGATGGCGGGAAATATGGCGGAGAGTTGTAATGGTGGCATTAAACGTTGGTATAGTAATAGTAAGCACAGTACGTTTTCTCAAAATATATAAGGAACTGGGGCATAAATTCATTCGGCTGCACTACAAGAAGCAATGCTAAGGTCGTTTCCTTCTTTTCTGTCCGCTTCGATACGAGAGTTGCTTGGAATGAAACACGCATAACACGATGTTTCATATTGTTTCTATAAAAGAGCTTTCTAATTGTATAACTGTATTCAAAAATAGTCGTTTTTTTATATTTTCTTCCGTAAACCATAGCAGGAATACAAAATAGTTAGATGTTATAAATAGTGAAACTCAATTACAAGTCAAATGTAGCTAATTATATTCTGTTACTAATCGATTTTTATTGTTAAACATTGAATTACAGGCTGAATAGCGAAGAGAGCAACCCTGTATCGCGATGATTTGTATTGCTCAACAGACAGAGTTTGAGGATGGATCACTGTGTAGCACGCCTGAGGGCCACCCTGCAGTGTGATGTACACGGGGCGATTAATGTTGGCAACCCTGCGCCTGACGGAGACTATGGAGTGCCCTCTAGAGTAGGCTCTATCACAATGTCTGCAACTGTCGTCAGAATTACAATATCTAATCGGCAGCTGACGGGAAAGGCAACAAACAATTCGCTAAACATAATTTACGTAACGGGGTAGAGAGTGAAACAATACTTAACAAAGGAATAAAATATTTAATACAGTAGACAAGTTTCATAGTACGCCTGCAAGGTGTACTTGGTAGGCGCAAAGCCTAAAGATCAGTCAATTAGTGCCTCCGAGATACGTGTCTGCTAGTAGGAAAAGAATATATTTTTTTTAGTTGACGTTATATCTCATAACTACGATCTAACCCACCCACCAGCGGTTTAGTGGAGATTTCACTCGCAGTAAAAGCTGCAAGCTTAACTGAACTATTAATAACACTGTAAGAGCATAAAATGTTGTAGCGTCTGCCGTCGGGGAGAGGGTCAGAAAGATGAAAAATTCAAAGTCAGACCCGTTTACCAGAACGTTTTATACACAGCAAAGCCTCTGTTCTTGTAACCCTTAAATTCTCTGGAACTTGGTTCCAACCAGAGAGGCATATTATTAACATTACATTATGCTCGACTATGAGGATGATCGATTGACTTGTATCATGTAGATACCCGAGCTTCCTTTTCGTGACTGTACTGCGCTCTCGCAGTTAGTACATTATCATCCTCACAAGCTGCAGACGATACACGCATCATGAAAAAATGGCATCATTCGGTGGACATCGAGTCCTTTACATTTATGATAATTTGTTAGTATGAATGGCTCATTTTGCGGAATAACAGGCGTGAGCTTAGTACTCAAGATAACTGCAAACGAATCATCCAGACACTGGCTTCGCTGATAATTTATGGTCGACCTCATGAGATATGATACCAAAGCCGTTACGCTACTTCAGTTCTGGTTCCAGTTTCACCACTCGTTGCATGGAATAAATCACTTCTTTGTATCCTCTGCTAATTAAACACATTTCAACAGAACGGCTTTCAATTTTGAACTATCTCTCTCTCTCTGCTACAGCATTCAGAAGTTTGTTTTCCGTTCAATGTGGTCCTCCTTAGAATTCAATTTTAATGGTATGATGAAAGAAACTACTGGATAACACAACTGAAAAGGGGGCGAAAGAGTTTTTGATGAGATTATGGTTGCATCCAAACGAAATGTCAACTTTTCCATGCCGTCGTGCAGCCGACACATGAACACATGATACATGAAGCATGAATAACTTGGAAAGCAAAATAGCACAAACAAGAAGAGCCTTCTTCAGAAAGAAGGTTCTTTTAACACCAAATATTGACCTACTGCTCAAAAGAACATAATAAATCAATGTGTATGGTGCACAAGAACTTTATTAAAGTTGAATTTAGACTTTGGGAAAGAAAGAACGGAAATTTTAGCATTGAAAATGTTGTGATCCATGCGGACGTTGAAAAATGAGTGGAGAGTATTTTATCTGCTAGGACTTCGTTGACTCTTTCAGTTTCAGATCATTGCAAATAGCTTGAACCTATAAAGTGTATTTTTAGTTTACTACTAATCTGAGGATATTTTGAATTATAGCGTCCCAGTACATTAAATTCATTGTGTAAGAGTCCTTTAGTTAGTAAATAGTTTAATACCAAACATGTAATGAAGGTGAAAATATTTAATGATTGGAGCTACTCTTCAGAGTATTGGCTTCCAAATCCCATTCAGACCATCGAATTTCGATTTCCACATTTTCATTTCATCGATATGTACGAGTATGGCCGTCAGTAGCATTGGGTAATATACCTGCAATCAGTTCGTAAAAACGTTCCATCCTTGATGTCTTCGACATTGTGAAATACCTGATACGGTCTCTACTCATGAAGTAGCTTATCTTCTTATGAGGCCATACATGATTAACATGCAGGATGTACGTACCTCCTCCACTGAAACGTCTTTGGTAAGATTAACTGGGGTAGTTTCCCTTGCGTTCGTATGTGTTATTATAGGTTGTAGGAGTACCTTCCCTACGGTGATATGATTTAACTTTGGAACAATAGTAAATATTGATTATCACCTTTCTAAGAATCATCAATGGAAAGAGTTGAATTTTATGGGCACTTTAAAATTAATATTCTGCAAGACCTTTGATTATTTTCAGGATCGCAAGTAAATTACCACAATGAGATATTTATTAATTATATTAATATGGTGATAGGCCATCTTCACGCAGTTGTTGAACAATAATTTTGAAAATGAATCCGTCAAAAACAACTGGTTTGGTGAATTTTGTTTTTTTATTTGATTCCACAGACGCGTTTCGCCTTTGTGGTGAAGGGCACCCTCAGTGGAGATATAGTGGTACTCCTTTACATGTCGGTCTGGAACAGCACTTCACACGCTTTCACATCATTGTTCATTGCAGTTTTCTTTAGACTATTGTTTCACATCATTGTTCATTGCAGTTTTCTTTAGACTATTGTTTCACTATTTGTTTTTCATGCTGCACTTGTTCTAATTGTGAATATTTTCTGTTGATATGCACATGTGTGTTACACACGGTTTGTTTTGATTTTTTCTAGATACTTGAACAATGATGTGAAAGCGTGTGAAGTGCTGTTCCAGACCGACATGTAAAGGAATACCACTATATCTCCACTGAGGATGCCCTACACCACAAGGGCGAAACGCGTCTGGGGAATCAAATAAAAAACAAAATTCATCAAACCAGTTGTTTTTGACGGATTCATTTACAAATTTTTTATTCATTATCGCTGGCAATTACAACCTGGGCATATTTAACGTTAAGATTAATATAGTTACATTGTATACTGGCAAAGCAACGCCCATAGCAACAATTAGCCATTTTATCCAAGCAAACAAATGATGAACTTTACGTTATGAGTCAAATGAAATAATCAATACCAAAATTACATGAATTAAACAACAATCAAGTTATATCACAATAATCTCGTGATAACAGAATCAAACTGAGTTTGAGTTATATTGCAAATAAGTCAGGGCCACAAATGATTCTTAGATGCCATTGGAAAATTGTTAAAGACAGTACTATGTTTTGAATGAACATATATGGTTCCAAACAAATATGCTTTTTTTATAAGTAGGTCCCTTTTATAATTGGCCTTCTAGCTCAGTGAGGTTTCACTCATCAAGCTCGAGCACTGATATCATATCTCAAAGTCGCTTTGGGTCATTAGCAGTTTCATAAAATGCATGACCTATGGTTTCGGTGATAGCACACTATAATTGAGGGTCTGCGACAGAAGGCGGCGTGGTTCGAAGATGGGCCCGAGGCATGCGAGACACTCTCCAGCATTCGGAAACCGAACGCGCTTGGCAGCGTCAGACTTCTCCAGAAAGCCAGATAGTTCTGCTCAGCCCTCGGCTGAAGTCAGAAATAGAGTGATTACTCTCGGTGTGGGTGTTCGCAGCTAAACTCTCGCCACGCCCTCCAGCTTATCGCAGAAACATGTTCAACACAAGATTTCCAGAATTTGGTTGTAAGAACCGCGGAGGATGGCAGTTTGAAGTCACGTAGTCTACTCGACTTCTGGTTCGCTTGACTCTCCGCGCATCACTCGCGTGGATGACAGGGTGTGGCAGGAGAGAGGTACCGTTAGTGTCCAGCGGCTCGCCTGGATGGCCCAAAGCCGCCTACCTGGCACTTGCAAAAGGGAAAGCTGAAACCCTGTCCTTTGTCTCCTCGCGACAGTCCAACGCCCTGTCGGACACAGACCGCTATCTCTCACAAAGAAGGCGCGAAACAACAACCTTCGCACAATTCAATAGTATGCTTGTTTCCACAGTGTCCAGATAAATAAATATCCACTTATTGTAATTCACAGTTCTTTACACATTGAATGAAATACCCTTTTCAATACAGCACTTGTATAAAATATTCATGCAATGGTAGCCCAAGCTTTAGTAAATTTACTTTAATATTAACATAGCATTAACATTATGGTGTGGCGCGAGGCGTCACACTACAAGGTGTGGATGTTTGTGATAGTGTGTATGTTCAGCATAGAATGTTGTTTGTGTTGTATGAAATGGGATATGAAGAAAGGAGATGGTGAAACCCGGTGCACATTAAGGCCCTCTCTTCCGAAAGACTCCTAGGGGCTCCTTTCGATGGATGAATCACTATCAACAGTGTTATGCCATAACTCCATACGCGCTGCGGCGAGGCTTGGGATTTAACCCAGGACTTTGGCCCAGAATCTGGTGATTAAGAATTGTGGACTATCACCTTTCCTACCCTGCCGGCAAGTCCTGATGATGAAAATTTCTTTCAGCACCACCATGATTCGAACCAGCTAACATCGTGTCAGCGCCGGACAGAATCACGTTGCTGCAGTCAACTGAGCCAACGGGACGGGTAGATGCTTCACAGAGGAAAGAAATGAAAACCAAACTACAGGGTGTCCAGGAACGAAAGGATAATCCTGCAACTGCAGATAAGTCACATCACGTTCTACTATACGACGAAATTTTATTTTAGTAAAAGTCTCACCATTTTCGAGATATGGATTTTTTTTCGAAATATGTGACTTTTTTCAGTTTATTCCATTCTGCTTCTACAAATTAAGGCTTTTTGAACCCTATTTTACTAATTAACTCAAGGATATTTGGATAATCTAAAATAATGTTCTTTTTTTTACTTAAAATGTAAAAAAAAATCTTATGTAAAAAGTGTATACAAATTTATTCAAACGGCTGACTCTGACAGCCTGTGGTATAAAAAAATCTACTAAGCGGATCGTGCCAATTACATTAAAAAGTTGTTTCGTGGTATAATTGTTTAACATTTCTTTCAAAATTATGTTTTTATGGTAGTTCTAAAGCACGAAGGTTAGTATTTCGGACTTTATTGAAATCCCTTGAATTTTTTTTATTGGGGCTGCCTAAAAGATTTAGTTTACGCCACGCAGGTAACTTCGATTACACAGCTGCGTGAGAAAATAAAAACAGCTGCGGAACACATTAACCGCAAAGGTTACGCTCGCCGAGTAAAAAGATCAGGTATAAAAGATTTAGGGCGTGGATAAGAGCAAATGTCGGCCATTTTGATCAATTTTCATAATTAACGAAATAAAAAAATTACTTGCATTTATTCTGTCTATTATTTGTTTGCAAACCATAGCAAAAACCTTTTTAAAATCATTATCATCATTTTTTTTACTACATGTTTAAAATGCACAATGGTCTTTTTAGCAGATTTAACTACTATAAAACAATAATTTTAAAAGAAGTATAAATAATTATAACAATTAAGATTTTGTACAAGGGGTGATCAAATGAAAAGGTATGAAACGACACGGTGGGTACAAATGTAGACTTTATTCAAAATATACACCATAGGCCTGAGAACAACGATCCCACTCATGAACAAGACGCAGGATTCCTCTGGCCGTGATGAGACCCAGGCCTTCACAGCGTCCTTGGAGTACGTCGTCCGAGTTGAAGCCTTTCCCTTTCAGGTGTTTCTTCAGTGGACCAAACACATGGAAATCGCAGGGCGACATGTCTGGACTGTAGGGTGGATGGTCCAACGTCTCCCACTTGAACTTGGCCAGTTACATGTGTGTGACTCTGGAGTCGTGTGGACGCGCGTTATCATGGAGCAGAACCACACCCTCCGTGAGCAGCCCCGGTCTTTTATTCTTGATGGACCTGGATAACACCTCGCTGCTCCTCAATCGTTGAATTTAGCAACGCGAACGCCATCCTCTCCTCATACGGACTGCTGCATCATTTGGACGCCGCTTTTGATTAGAGTGTCTGCTCTCTACTGAGCATGCTCCGATCCCAGTCAGAGACTCCAATTGCATCCCGGGATGTCTCGCTACGTTCTCCCATTGCGGAATATGCAAATATTTAACTGTTACGTTTTTACGTCGTTTCGTATCTATTCATTTGATCACCCCTTGTAGAAGGTTTTTTTTTTAGCGTTTTAAGAAAAAAAGAACATTGTTTTAGATGACTCAATAGGTTTGAATAACATTTTTTTTTAAAAAAAAGCAGGGTTCAAAAAGTCTTAATTTGTAGAAATTGCATGGAATAAACTGTACAAATATTAAAAAAATCGATGTCTCGAAAATGGTGAGACTTTTACTAAAATAAAATTTCGTCACATAGTAGGAAATGAGGTGAGCTATCTGTGGTTCCTGGAGACCCTGTATACTGGGATCCAGACCACTCGTCGATTTTATTCCACTGTCGATGTGACTGGTTCAGTTTTATTAGTGTTCGGCTTACATTTTAAAAGGAAAGAGAATGTGTCGACTCTTGCATTAAAATCAAAATAAAAGCAGCAGATATGGTGCAGAGGACCGGTGTTGGACGGACATTTACTCAGTGGTCGCACCACCAGTGTGGTCGGCATCCGTTCATATTAGGGAACAGTTAGAGGACTGTGGCGCCATGTCGTAAATTGTGGCTGAAAGCGAGCGGCTGGCAATTTAAACTTTACGCGCTGGGCCAGCACAGCTGCCCAGATGGCTCGGCCACTCAAGCCGTAAATCCAACGGCGGGATGGCCACCAGCAGCGAATAATGTCTAATAAAAAGACTATCAACCTGGCAAGCCGGGTCGCAGAGGATTTCTTTTACTCCTACCCTGTCGCAGTAACTTCAACTCTTGTGGAGATTAACAGTTGCGATCTATCTGTGAACCGAGTAATCTGTATGCTAAGAGCTAATTTTGATTGTGTAAAATGTACATTCTGATTTGCTGACCGCCCTAACAATGCCTTTGGTTAACGGGGAGAAACACCCTAAAATCCATAATCAACACCACCAGTGCCCTAGGACAGAGGTTAGACGCGTTAGATCAAACAGGCGGATCTACAGAAGGAGAAGTGAATTGATCGAATGTTAAAGTTACTACTGGATGTTAGGATTTTAATCTCGTCTTCGTGGTCTCGTTACCACTAGAATTGTATTCCACAAACTGTTCGCTCTTCGTGTCTAATACTCCTGTTCACTTATGCTTGCCGAAGTTCTGTCTGCAATCGTTGCTAAGGATAACCTAAGGATCCCAATACTACATAAAAAAAACCACTAAGTCTTTAAGTAAAATACCAAAAGTAAATATTACTAAAATCGATTTGCGAAATTAAAAATTAGCGTTGAGATGTACTAGATATCCTTGTTTGGAGGTTGCTTGTTTCGATATGGTACGAGACATAGTGCTCAAAATTTCGCAAGTTAAATAAATAAAGAACAAACAGTTAGTGTCTAAGTTATACGTTTTTCATATGGTTAAACATACGTCATTTAATTTTTTTAAATGTTTTGAATAATAACTGTCAAATCGCCATAAAACTTCTCGTCTCTTGCACGCAGGAATGTTTCACCGTCGTTTGTTGCGGTTGGTTTAATTGAGGCCCATGATCATTTCATCAGTTAGTTGTGACGAATAATTATTTTAAAAATATCCTGTCTTAATCATTTATAAGCTTTCGACAAGTTCACATATATTTTGTATAGAGCCTTTTCATCGAGCATTGTGCGTGAGGGTAAAGATCTGGCCTCGCTTTCGGGAAGACGCTTGTTAGAATCCCAGTCCAGTAATTCCTATTTCGGTTTTCCAGTCGTTTCCCGAAATCATTACAGCTGAATGTCGGGATAGTTCCTTCAAAAGGCTCTGCTTGCCATCCAGCACATTACCACCTCTAATGACGTCGACGGTGATGAGTTGTAAAGCCATAAAAAAAGAGAAGGAAACCGTTTCTTTTTTTTAACGTTTACGGTATTATCTCGCAATTAATAATTATTTTCGTGACGTCGCATATATCACCGAATCTAACATCTATTTTTGTGTAAGGCGGAAAACAAGCGATTCCACTTGAGAGTAGGGTTGCCAACTTTTCAGATTTCCACGGCCGGACAAATGCCAACATTTCAGATCTCCACGACCGGACAAAAGCCCATTGTGGGGAGAGGGGGGAGGGTGTTTAAAGGGGGGTATGTATGTTAGAAAAATTAAAATTATTTACAGAGCAACTCGTATTTTATTTTTACAATTAATTGTTATTATAACAATTGCGATATAAAAAATAAGAAAAAATATTGTTTCGAATAATAATCACAAAAATTTAATAAATTACTAATTAATACTGCAAGAAAATAGTATTATTCTATTATTATGTTAACAAAACCTCTGCAGAAGAAACAGTGTCTTCAACACAACCATTAAAAAAAAAAAAAAGGTTAAAACTGCTGCTTTAGATGTAAATTTTGTTTTCCTTCTGTACTCGAATGATGTTTCATTACTTTTATACCGTAAAATTTTACAGTAAAATTCATTTTACACACTTAAAAAAAACGCAGCGGAGTCGTTTTCTTTGCGTAACCCGTTTTAAATTCGTCATTTGAGAGCCGCTCCTCTCTGAAACAACAATAACGTTTACGTACTGTCTTCGGCAAATCTCTCATTATGTAACGTACCGGGTAGGTTACTGAGACAATAAACCTATTGCTTCACGACAGTCAGATATGCGACAGACTGTTGTCAATTTTTGAACACAAGAGTGAAACAGCTGAATAACGTTCGGCGGTAGGGGAATAAGGAGCGAGACGATCATAATTTTTGAAATTTCTTAATAACCGGACATTTTGCGTCTGGTCACATGTAGTGAACCAGACACGGACAAATCGCGTTAGAACCGGACAGTCCGGCCGAAAACCGGACGGTTGGCAACCCTACATGAGAGGAATCGCGCTAGAAACTCTCGAGAGTTACTCTCGGGAAGGTGTTCATTTGAGAGTAGATTTTGGCTAGCTCTACTGGCTTGCCGAGACAGTTCTCGCGACAACTCTCCGAAGAACCCTGTCCACCGGAAAGCAGCGGAGAGTAGTCAAGATGGCGACGCATAGTAGAAAGGTCGCATCAGCTGCGATCATACTAGCTGCTATTACCGAAAAGAGGAAAAAATGAGTAGGAAAATCTGCTGGGTTAAGCTTTGGATTAAAAAGAGAAGTGTTTTCGGAGCCAGACATACACTCACACCGGAATTACAGATCGAAGACGCCCAACAGGTTAGGATCTTTTGTAGGTTAATAAGGTGTGAAGTTGAGTTTATCATAGAAACAGTGGGACCCACAATTTTCAAACAGGACACTAAAATGAGAAAATCTATATCAGTACATGAAAGAGTTATGGCCTTCGTTTTTTGCATCAAGGTAAATTTACTTGTTACATAATACGTTGTTTTTCTTTTGAAAAAATTATTTATTACATCGTCTTGACATAGCTTATCCTAATATTGATGGCTTGATTGTGTTTTTGAAAGTGATTAAATCACGGTCAGCATCTGCCTTTAATTTTTGGGGATTTCAATTTCAAGCCTCCATTATATTATACTTACCGAATTACGTTGTGTTGGAAAGTCAGTGAATTACGGAATTACAAAGTTCAGGACACTGACATAAGGTTACTTAAATTAGTAATTTTCGTCTACTGCACTTCCACTTTTATATTTTTCCAGTTTTTGAAATGCCTTGAAAAATTAATAAAGTCTTACTTCAGTTTTGAACTTCCTACTGTCATTACAATGCTGTCTACAATAATTATAATGATATTAATATTCGTGAAAATAAATGTTATATATGTGCATCGTTCACATTCTAATTGTAGAGCTTCCTTTGAACTTAATCTCCTGAAAAAGAAAATTTCTTTACTGTTTCCATTAAAACTTTTTTATTTTATTTTTAAATCTGTCACACTGATCGGCACATTCCGCAGCAATTCGCTGCCTTCAAAGATTTTAATTAACTCCTGATGACAAATTTTTACTTATCCTATTACTAAATCCCACCGAGCTGGCAGCTTCTGCTCTCAGACTTTCGAAAATTGTTCGTATTCTGCGAGCTACTCTCAGACAGCACAAGAATGGCGTGTCGACTTGCGAGCATGTCGATTAATTGTCGACTCTCAGGCAGTAGCTCGCCACTCGCCGCGAGCTACTCTCAGTGGCGTGTCCACTGGCGAGTTATGCTGTCGAGAACTTCTCGCCAGAATCTACTCTCAAACGGAAATGCAGCTTTGGCCACTGGATATGGGCAGCAGTAGTTTCGGAAACAGACAAACACAGTCTGATGCGAAGGCTACTGCCCAACTACGACACCCTCGGAGTTCTAGAATGTTCCCCGTTGTAGCAACTCGTCGAGAAGGGGGACAGCTCTCAGCTAGATTCTTTCTGTGTTTCTTTTTAAAGAGGGTATTAGAACATTATTCGATCATCAGATGCATTATACCTTCCTGAGTAACAGACTTCTCTTACTTTATCTACAATAAATGTTCCGAGTTTTAAATTTAATTTATTGCTGTCGTTTCTACTATCCTTGATTAGTCTTGTGTTTGTGGATTGTCCAAATTCTCACGGATTTGCTAGCGATAACTAATTCGGTTTAAGTATGAGGCTGAGACAAATTACGGAAATAATTTTCCGTGGAATTCTCTGTAAGCGGTCTGTGAAACCGCCAGAAACATTTCGTGCAACACGTTTTGGAATTTAGATGATACAAATTTATTGATTTGGAAACATTCATTATGATGCCTATAATCCCTCCAACTGCTCCTTGGTTAGATATGTTGATAGACCGTGACAGAGGTAGGCCGGTCAAATTCTTCCCTCAGGTTAACGTGGAATCCTAGCCGTCGAGTGTATGTCCATGTCATTCTAGACAGGAAAGGACTGGTGGCACGGAACGCGAACTCGGCCATCCCGGCGTTCAGTAATTTCGGGAAACCATGGGAAACCGAATTCTGGATGGCCGGACTGGTATTCGAACTTACATCCTCCCAAATGCGAGGCCGGAGTGTTATCGCTCACACACCATTCTTGGTCCCTACGCAGCGTTACACGATGCGAGTTGACTGGAACGACGGTTGGCCAGACCGTCGGTGGTGGGGATAAGAGAGTGGACTAGCATGCTAGTAATAATTAGAAGACAATGCACTGTCCACTGTGAGGACAGTTCTGTACTCCTACATTGTGAGCTTACTGAAAATAGTATGTCCATATTACAAAAAGGAATTAACATCGTAGCTAATTTGTTGATTATAATGTTGAATAATATGAAGAATAATAAAATAAAATGTAGAAAAACGTTAAAAGAGTGGGTATTAAAAATAAATGCTTTAAATGCTTCGGCGCCTTTTTTAAAAAATGACACCGCTGTGAAGTAATTTTTTGATAGCAGAGTCCAGAAAATCCTTGTTCTTATAATTTTTATTCTTAAAATTCCACGGAATTTCCTCACTTTCATGCAGTTCTAAAGATTTTAATGCCTCTGCTTCACCCCGCTTACACGACTTATTAGTTGTCGCTATCTTGATTGTTGAACTCGCACGCCAATAGTTGGTCGTGAACCGGGTCCACTATCCTCTGTCTACTGACTGTCTTGTACCTGTTCACACGAGGAGAGTGGACTATCCAGTGCTGCGCGCGCAGCAAGACAGTACACTCGTTCCAGTCAACTCGCACCGTGTAAACGGGGCATTATGGAGGGAATTTTCCACAACTGTAGTACATCTGATGCTGTTGTTAAAATCTGAGCCGAAATATTTTTCTGGGTTGGAATGGCTTTACTATCTACATGCAATAAACGGAATATTTATTGTATAAGTGTCAAATTAAGTGTCAAGTTTGCGTATTCATATCATCAGTATCATCGTCGTCCAATTGTTTTAATTGTAAGTAAGGCATCTGGAGTGAGGTTTATCAGAGTTAACTGTTCGGTTGATATACAAGTAAGTGTTTTTCAACGTTTCCAAGTTCAAAAAGAAACAAATGTATGGCACAAGCAGAGCATTTGAGTTTTTGATTTGGTGCACTTTCGGCCATTAGTGAAAAGGAAGTTCTTACTATTACTATTACTATTACTCCGCGATTCACTAAAAGTGTGTTGCGGAGGGTGCATTGTACCTAACCGGAAAGGTAATGGTTTGGAAGGGATATACGGGATATGGCAGGAGGCGCCCATGGGCTATTGTGAAGAACCATCCCAGCATTCGCATGGAGCGATCTGGGCAAACCATGGAAAACCCAGATCAGCATGGCCGGAGTACTTTATCGAAAGCTACTCCTGTCCGATTTTATGTTTAGTCGCCCGGTAAATCCTTTCTATTCCACTCCCTAATCGCTCGTGGAAAAAATTAGTACAGAAATGAATCGGTTCTGGCCCTGATTTCTTTTATCTTATTTTCGCGGTCATTCCGGGATATGAATGTTACTGGTAGCAATATTCCGAAATACGTCAGTCGAGAATTTTTCAATTAGTTTCTGTCGAGAGCAACGCCTTCGGTGCTCCAGGTCTTCCCAGCCTAACTCCTTCAACATCGCACTTACCCTTTCCCTCCAACTATATACACCTGTCACGAATCTGGAGTGCATTGTTTTAAATTACGACCTAGAAATCGAAGCATACGATTTGCTTTCCCAATTACATTCTCGATATGCTCATTCCATGACAAATTATTACGAATTGTTAGCCCTAGGTATTTAGCAGAATCTACCATTCTAAGGACAGTGCCATTAATATTCAAAGCTAAATGGTGTCACCTTTTTACTTACATGCATTACTTGGCACTTTTTAGCGTTTAACTCCAACTGCCAATCTTTACACCACTCAATTATTTTCATAATATCGTCTTGTAACAAAGCGCAGTCGTCCTAGGTTGTGATTTCACGATAAATAATAGCATCATCGGCAAATAATCTTTTCATTCCCCTTATTATGTCGCACAAATCATTAATGTGTATGAGAAACAACAGAGACCCTATCACGATTCCCTGAGGAACCTCGGACCTCACTTCAGTAAGTGATGAACGCTCACCGTCGAGAACTGCACACTGTGTTCTGCCCTCCAGAAAGTCTGCAACCCAGTCGCATATTTGTCTAGATATGCCGTAGCCACAAAGTTTCCTAAGTAACCTAGTGTGAGACACAGTGTCGAAAGCTTTTTTAAAGTCTAATAGAACTAAATCAACCTGGGATTGCTCATCTATAATACGGCTCAAGTCGTGAATTAAAAGAGCAAGTTGTGTTTCGCAGCATCGGCCTTTTCTGAATACATGTTGATTTGGGTTTAAAAGCTCACCTCCATCCAAAAACCGCATGACATTTGAATAGATGATGTGTTCTAAAATCCTGCAAAATATTGAGGTTAACGAGATCGGCCTATAATTTTGAGGATCATTAACATTCCCACTTTTGAACACTGGACTTACGATGGCGGTCTTCTATTCGGCTGGTATTTTTCCTCGATCCAAGGAGGCGGTATATAATTTCATCAAATACGGCGCATTTCCTTTGCGTACCTAGAGTAGAATCTTGTAGGAATACTGTCTGGTCCGGGAGACATATTGGTATTTACATTCATAAGTAGTTTAGTTATTCCCTCTACATCAAGAACGAGATCATTCATAATTTTGTTAGTACGATTGTTAAATATCGGAATCTCCTCCGAGTTTTCTGTCGTGAAAGCTTTTTTAAATACATTATTCAAAATTTCTGTTTTCTCGACGGTAGTTTCTGATAATTCCCCATTTTCATTAATCAACGACGGCATGACCTTGCGAGAGCCTCTTATTAATTTGACATATGACCAGAACTCTTTTGGATTAGTAATCAGATCTTCGGATAAATTTCTGGCTTGGATTTCTTTAAACGCATCACGCATTGCCTTACGCACTTCTGCTCGCAACTGGACTATTTTAGCGCTATTAGAAGAGTCCCCCGACTTTTTTACCGTGGCATGTAAACGCCTTTGCTTCCTGAGCAACCGTTTCACTTCCCTATTGAACCACGGGAAGTTCTTACTAACCTTAATAAATTTCGTGGGAACAAATTGATTTAAGCCGGTCCATATTATTTTTTTCAAATCAAACCAAAGTTCCTCAACATTTGTATTTAGCGTGTACGTTTCAAAATTTTTCACCAAATGATCGACCATAAATGCATCGTCCGCCTTATCGAAACAATATAAGAGTTTGTATTTATCATGCATTAAATTCAGCCTAGATTTTTAAATTACCACAACCACATTGTTATCACTTATACCGTCTTCTATACAAACTGTATCTACAATATCCGGATTGTTTGTAAGAAAAAGATCCAAAATGTACGAGGAATCTTTGACGCTCCACGTTGGCTCTTCGACCATCTGTTCAAGAGAATTTTCCGCGAATGATTCTAGGAACGTTTCGGTTATTAACCTATCTCTTCCGCATGACTTGAACGTAAATGTGTCCCAGTTAACTGAGGGTATATTAAAATCGCCTCCAATGATCAATGTATGTCCCTGAAATTTTTGAGAAATGCTATTAAGCGACTGTCTAAAATACTCCGCGTTATCTAGTCCGGCATCCGGAGGTCGGTAAAATAATACTATTATGAATTTTAAACTTCTGTCAATTTTTACCTTCACCCATATTAACTCGCAAAAATTTTCCGTTTCATTTACTACGGAGCAATTGACGGTTTTATTAACGGCCACGAACACTCCTCCGCCCACTGAGGTAGTTCTGTCTTTCCGAAAAACATTGAATTGGGGACCAAATACTTCGCTAGATTCTACCTCTGGCGTCAACCAGCTCTCGGTTCCTAATATTATATCGACATCGTTAGTCGCAACTGTAGCGTGGAAATCGGCTACTTTCCCTCTAATACTCCGACAATTAAGGATCATTATCCTTAGCTGCTTAATATCGTTATCTGAAGAGTCTAAATTCGCATTTTTAGTATTTGCATTCCGAAAGGAAACGGGTGAAGTATTTGGAGCTGTAAATTTCGATTTATTCGCGCCGTCACTTCCAGAACAAAGATCTAGGTTACCGACGAGTCTTCTTCGTTGAACTGAGGGATCCTCGGGCCTCACGGTGTTCCTAAAAAATAATTCACATCAAGACGGTTCCATATTTTAGCAGCCACCTTCGTCGCCATTCTCGGTGTGTAGTGGACGCCCAACCTGTCAAATGCGTCCCAGCTGGCAGCTATCATCGGTCGAAGGTCGACGAAGCCCCAGTTGTTTCTGCGACACAGTTCCTGTAAACTACTATTCAAATTATAAATCTTCCACCATACGGCCTCCCCACAATCGGTGCGCGGCACGACACTACAAACTGAGAACTGCAATGAAACCGAATTTTCCAGGGCTGCTTCTGGGTTACTATATTTTTGATTCTTGACTGTTTTTTCACGGGCTCTTTCTTTATTACTGAAATTCGGTGATGTATTTCTCGTTCCATCTGATGTTGAACGGTTCGTATACGATACATCTATATCTATAAAACGAAAAACGGATATATTTGCAAAATAAACAAACTCGGTAACTACTGAGCAAATTTCGTTGGGGTTTTCACCGTTTTAAAGCTTAGAATCTCAATTCAGTTGTTTGGTATGTCTTATATTTCAATATTACATCATTACTGAGATTTAAATGAAATTATGAACTTATGACGACAAATACCAAAGTTTCAATCAGTAGATGTTGCATGCTCCTCAGTCCGCACAAAAGACACAATTGCAATATCTCTGACCATGGCCTTTAATGAACGCAATAAAAGCAATTTACAATAATAATTATTTTGCATATTCCACACTAAACAAAACTTGAAATATTCTTTCCTTAAATTCGAGATGTTCAGTTATTAAACGCCGTAAATGTCCGTATTGAATGCGAGAAATTAATGACGAAAAAATAACAGAGATTTCCTTTGATCACAATCTCTATTAACACAACAGCAATGTCTCTGGCTATCATATAGCTACGGTTTAGGAAAACTGAACGTTTTCGTGTTACATTCTGCACTACACACGTGAGCTTCTGACATAATATACCTTTCAATCGTACTATAATCTATTTAAGTTCTTGATATATCGAATGTCAGACAAAAATATCTGGCGTTTGGAGCGAAAGTAGAGTCATTCTGTTTATAATAATTAATGATAATTAATGTGTACGCTGATGGTTTTTTTATATAAATAGAACGTTGTATTAAGCCTTTATTGTTGCAATTAAAACAGTTTAGGACAACAAAGCAGCTTTTATTCATTTTATAATTTATTGCGTTGTTTAGTAATCCAATTTCTGTGATAACCATGGCGCTACAGTCTGTCACTCCCTGAAATAAATCGAAAGTAAATAATTTCTTTTTTCATTTCTCGCTTATTACTGAATACTTGATACACAACTTTGAATACCTGATATTCAACTATACAGGTAAGGAATAGATTTTGAGCTACAGTGCGAGATGAAGTAGCATAATGTGAAATTTTTTAGCTCCAGTGGCAGATGAGTCAGCACAATGAAACACATCTAATGTTTGACGCTACGAAAACACGGTTAAAATCGATTCAGCAGTTTTCATATAAAGCTTGATTAGTCGTAAAGTAAATGTGTCGTAACGACTTAAAACATACGTAAAATTTTAATTTTGAACCCAAACTTTCAAATTTTGAAAATCCATTCATAATAAGTATTTTTTTCGTGATTCCGGAATAAACAGACACATTCCAGATATATTTTTATGTATGTAGTATGTAATAATACGCGCAATGTTTCGATTTTCGAGCAGCAACGTTAGCAAATGTAATTAGGTTGAAATGTAACCTGGACTAAAATGAAAGCTTACATTCCGAATCAAAGCATCCAAACCACCCCATTCTTAGAACTGTGCTGCTAAATCATGGTTTTGTTTAGTACCGGAAATGGCCGGTAGAAATCAGTGAAGCTTGGTAAATATGAATCTGTTCAGACGAATAAAAATAGTGTACGGGTAAATAAAATTAAACCCACTCCTTTCTTGGTAGGGTGAATCTAGGTATGCTTTAATTCCGGAAATTGATGGCGCAAATTGTATGAAACTTGGTACATGTTACTCATTGCGTGAATAAAAACAGTTTACTGGTAAATCAACACCAATTAAACCGGGCAACGCCGGGAACTCTGCTAGTATTAAATAAAACAGATCGTAATGACTTCTTTACGATTCAACCAGCGAAGTGGCTGTTCCTCATTCTACCACGGCATGCTTCTTGTTCCTGTTTGTATTGGTATTCCTGCAACAATTTTCACTACCTTTAGTTTATAATTTTTCTCGTCAATGAGTAACTTAAACATGTATGAAGACGAGGATCTCTCTACGCAATATTTATGCCTTATTTTTGGAAATGAACAAATCGCACCTAATAAAAGCCAAGCTGCCTTTGGCTGCATTGTGGCTGATTTTGTCCTTCTTAGTCTATCGCTCTACCTCATAAATATTCTTTTGTTACGCCACACATCTCACAGGAAAAGATTATAAAGTATAAAGGTTTTTGCGAAGACAATGATTTGTGGGCCAACATTTGGTAGGGAGTCATTTTGTAGGATTTGTTAAGAAAGATCTTCTTTTAAACCGCTGATATTATTAAAGTTTCTTTCGTATTTCATGTGCAACTTCGAGATTTCTGCTTTATTCATATTTTGCTTTACAAATATTTACAAACAACTTTGTTTCACACAGGTTTAACTGTCTGGAGAGGCAGCGGAAAGAAATTGAAATTCACTTTAATAAATGGACAAAACAGCAACCGATTGATTGCAGGTCTACGAAAATATACGTTAATATTCTAAATTATTACCACGATTTATATGCCTAAGATAATTTGAACCTAATATTACGATTTATTTCCGTCTCAAAAGGAAACCATATTTTGGCCACCCGGTCATGTTTATAACTGAATTATTGCTTATTAAGTTGTGCGGTCCAGGGTTCGATCTGTCTAGACCACTTTAGTCCCAGTTTAACAGATTTCACTCAAGACACGGGGTGTGCAATGCAACAGCACTCAAATGGGAGCTGCGCGAAGAGGCGACATGCGATTGGAAGCAGATTCGCGCGACTCTGCCGGCAGTTCTCCGTTATAGCTTTTACCGGAAAGAGCTGTAGCAATGATTTTCTCTGAATTTTTACATGTACATAACTATAGTAAGATACATGTTATCGAAAGATAATACTTCATTGATTCGGAAAAAGAAAATATTAGTTCATATTTTTTCCACGTTTTAGTTTTATGTATATGTATGATGGATTCTACTCAAAAGATCTGGCGCCTGAGGAAATACATTTTTCATTGATTTTAATCTTTTAATGCATTAATTATTTAACTTTCTTTTGAAAATATGCTGGTAAATTTAGAAATAGTTCAATGTTAAGAGAAAAACCATTGCTTGAAAAGGGAACAAAAAATAGAAAGGGCAGCTTGAACAACCACCTCAAAGCGAAACTAGAAAGAAACAATTCCCAGCTAAATTATAGGAAAAGTCGTAGATAATCTTTAATTAAGGGCGCATCGTTTCGTAATATTATGCAATATGTTGAGTAGTTTTCTAATTTTAAAAAAAGTAACAAATATAATCTCAATATACAACAAATACTATACATACATATACTACGTAAAATAATAGGCAAATAATACCGTATTTTAAAAAATGGATAAATAAATATAACTAATTATGTGGTAGAGTCATTTCAATTTCCCCCACAGCTTCATTTCAACATTGCTCTAGTGGTATTGGTGTCATGTTTGGTCTCACAAAGGGGCTCTTCTTCAAAAAGACCAATCAGTTTCTCAATGTCCATCGTGCGAATCGCTTGTTCGCGACACCAAATCCAAACAATCTCGTCGCCCTCGCGTATGTTCGCGCGACTCAAGCGCTAATAATGGAGCGATTATACACGCGTATTCGTGCGACCATATTTCGCGCGAATACGACTTGTCCACTGGACGGCCTGCCTACAGCCTAATGGACTGCTAACAAATCTACCCAGAGTCCGGATAAGCCTGCACCAAGCTGCACTGACACCAGAATATAGCCTGAATTCCTCGACATAGAAATAATAGTCTTGGCTATTCTGTGTAATCTATTGTAACTTAGCTTCTATATTAATAACAAACTTATCAAATTTCTATTGCAATAGATTTCATTTTTCGACTCACAACAGATGTTAATAAAAATATTAGGCATCAGTAATAAGGAATGTCACTAAATTATCACGCAATTCTTGACTACTCAGAGGCGTAATGTATTCTATTTCCATATTCCGCAAATTACGAACGTGTGAGTGACGGAACCTAAAAAGTTCGAATTTAGGGAAGATGGCAGATATATATTTTATTTCATTGGTTTGTAAGATACACAATTTTTTCCCGTAGTTAACGTCTTGTAAAAATTCATTGTACCATACTAGAGCTTCAACTTTGGTGCGTTAAATCTCAGATAGTCCAACGAATTGTATTAACGAAAAAAACGACGAAGTAATCGATGTATACGCAAAACTTAATCAGACAGTACAAAATATGACTATATTCGAGCCCTAATTTAAGCCTGCTACGTTAAACTACACGAAAATTGTGACGATAGATCAGAATGCTCGGCTGTAGTGATTGTCTTTGCCATATACCCCTCTACAGTAATTGACTTACAGGCTACAATGCACCTTGCGACTTTTTCGATATGATGCGAGAAATGTTGCCCAATGCAGGTATCTCGTAGAATACATTACAGGCACAAAAATATTTTTGATTTTTTTTCGTTGTAATTGCATGTAACATCAATGTAAGCCTAATTTAAGAACTACTACGTTGTAAATGAAAGATCGTATTTTAATCGGTATATGCGCTTCAAAATGATGGTCTCAAATAGAGAAAAAGGATAAAATTTCAAAAATATATTTTTAATTAAATGTATTCTAGTATTCAGCTCGGATGTCAACTGAATTAAACAGTTAGCTGGTTGCTGTACGGTGACAAAATACAGATGATAATTCTTAATGCCTGATTCTAATTTTCGGAAGTCCAAGCTTAGCCTGCGCTTTGTGATTATTAGAACTTGGATATATCTGCCCGAAGGATTATCACCTAAAATCATACAATCACCACCTACATGTGTTTGAGCTACTTACTGCAAATTAACTTCGACCGAGTTGGCAAACGCTGTGATCACTGCACTCCATTAATGATAGTAGTGAGATAAGGGGCTAGTGAGCTCGTACCCCGGACCAAAACACCCCATGTATTCCTTATGGGAGGGCGAGTGAGCTCAGGACCACCCACGTCGCGCAGGTGTTTCGCCTGGCCACGTGCCCACCATAAATCATCAACACCTGTCATCAAGCTGTCAAGAAGGCCACGTGCCACGTTGTTACGGGTCATAAATCGTCTAAATGGCTTTATTATTTTTTTAAACCTCAATTAGGGTACAATATTCACTTTAGTATTACATTCTTGTGGTGTGACGTCACGCGGTCAGAGTAATAAACCTCAAATTCAATTCGAAATGCCGTATAATATTCGCTTCTGGGGACCTTGGTTCAATTTTTTTTTATAACACAATTTATAATTTTAAAATAGCGTTATTACATGTCAAGTAATAAGGATTTTTTCTGGCCGTTACAGTGGTATTTATCCGAAAAAGATCGGATAAGTACTTTCCGAGATATGAATTTTAGTATTAGCGTATGTTTTTTAAACTCTGTTTCATTCTCAGGGATAGCCGCCCGATACAGCGCACCTGCATCATAAATATTAACCGGCGCGCCACCCCTTCCCGGCCTGAATTTTAAGTAGCCGGCCGCCGCGCCGCCGCGCGCAGCTGCAAGCCATTAATTATCGGGACGCAAAGCGCTTCCCACGCTATCAAAGGCTCCCGCGCCGCCGCGCCACCCTCCCGGCCTGAATTTTAAGTAGTCGGCTCGCCGGGCCGACACTCATAAATATTCCCTTATCCGCGCGCCAGGCCTCATAAATACCACCTGACCTCCTCGGAAGGTGTGTGTGTGTGTTAAAAGCTAAAACATTTTTTTCAACTTTCACGGTATTTTACGATTTTGCGGGAGGAATATAATTTACCCCGAGAAATATGGCCTTAGATTCCTCGGGAGATTAATGTCGCCAGACAACACAGGCAAAGCGTCGTGTTCCCACGCCAAGCGCTCCCCACGTACATCTGGCGCGCAGGTGTGCCCGGGGACGCAGTCTTCCCACGCCAAGGCTCCAGACTCGTGTATAAATAGGGCAGAGACCTCCCTTCAGCCATCCAGTCTTCTCTGAGCGGCCGAGCTGAACACTTCGATCATCACAATGTCTTCTGAGGATCTTAGCTTATTCGCCGATATTGGTAAGTAATTATTGTTATTTAACTTGTTTTTCTGACTGTTTTAAATTCTTTCACATATACTGATGAGTTTTTTTTCTCTCTGCTTCAGATTTGATGAAATTCTCACTGCGGAATGATTTCGGTAATGATAATATTTTTTAACGTAACTAGATTTATGAAAAAATGTATAGTGCTGAAGCAGTAGTCTATATTATTAATTTATTTGTTCGCAGGTGATTTGGATATTTCCCTGCAGTGACCTTTTTTATTTCAGTACGTATTTATCTATAGATTATTTTTTTCCCATGTCTTTATAACTATTGCTAATACATTATTTTTTTCTTTTTTTTCAGATGAACCATCACGCCCAGAGAAGCGTAAGGGCAATTCTGAAGAATTAAGTAGCCCAAAAAGAGCTTGTGATTGCTCACAATGGAGCATTGACGTGGATGTGCCGCAGAGCATGCCGCCAACTCCACCACCACCGCAACCACCAGCACACTGGAATATCGGTAAGTCCAGTACATCAGTAATTTACCTATATTATTTTATGCGT
>JARYHS010008075.1:37863869-37963652 GCA_031002005.1 Vandiemenella viatica | reverse complement strand
AATGCACGGATTATTTATAATTTAACGATGCTGTTTCTCGGTATTTTAAACTAAGAATTTAAATTTTTCAGTATCACACACACACCACACACACACACAAAAGATTGGTGACCATTATCTCTTTTGAATTAACAACTTTTTTATATTGTTTTCATTTCTCTTCTCTATTAAAATTTCATTATCTTAACTATCTGAGTTGACATTGATTACTTGTAATTAAAGATAAATCAATAATCCATTTACTTTCTGAGGGATGACTCTAAAGTTTTCCAATCAATTTATTTTGTGTTTTAGACACAGGAAACACCTTGAAAATAAAGTTCCTGTTGCGGTGAAATTAGTGTATTAGTTAAGCCTATGACGTAACAAGGATTATTGAAAAGAATAAATTGTAATTTTGATATTGTTAAAAAGCTACTAAAATTGTTGCGATGTAGGAAATATAATGTATTGTGTATAACAACTCCATCATTGTACGTATCTCATGCTTGAAATGCGTACAAGAGTAATCCATAGCAAAATACTTGTTTCCAACTATACAGAGAAAAGTACCTTTTTTACGTTCACCTTCTGTACAACATAACATTTTTTTATTTCCACTCTATTGTAATGGGCTGGCCTGTGGTTAGGTGACTGCGTTGGGCGTTCTGACCATTAATTGGGAATGTGGCTTTACATGTGACTGACCTCAGCGTTTACCTCCTCTTCTTATCTTCTGCCGGATACCATCTTGACTTCTTGCAAGCTAACCAATTAATTCTATCAGGATTGTCTGACACCACGTGAAGGTCACGACCCTTTTACTATTGGAATACCTCATACTCAAATGATCAACACAAAGTGTGGATAAACGGTTTAATGGAACCAAGCTGCCGATAGTACATTTGACGATGATACCGAGAAGTAGAGTCCACACTTATTCTACTGGATCTCTAGTCTGATCGTAGAAGATATTAAGTGAAAGTCAGTCTATTAATACTGGATGGAACTTAAGATCGTTACGACGTCCGAGGCAGGGCGGCTAAGCTTTAAGCTAGCGGTTCGCTACCCGATGTTGCTCCTAAGCTCGCTGGTAATGAATAGAATGATTTACTGGTTGTACAGGGCCCACTTCGGCTCTGATTTGCGTCACAAGAAGGTATTGCTGACATGCTATTCAGCATTCCTGAACGGGGCAACGACTTTGTTTGCGTCTGCGCTGAGTGACTGCAACTCTTCACTCTAGCTTCGCCAATGTCTCCAACATTTATAAAATCATTCTTACTTAATAATAAAGCCCAAAACGACCATTACAATACCTCCCCTCTTCGGGAAAGATACGTCCCGTATCTTCAAATTTCAGGACTTTAAATATGAATCTGAATAAAATAAACCCTCTTTCTAGTAAAAATATCAATCTCCACAATTATCAAATAAAACTGAAACAATGTTGTTACATAATACTCATAGCCAGTGTAAGTGTGGATTCCACTCTCCCGGTTTACAAAGTTTCTGCAACAAAGTTAAATTGTAATTGAAATTCAAAATTCTTGCTTGTGCTGGTCGTTCCAAACCTGCAGTTAAACAGAATCATTAGATATTTGTATCTGAACTTTGACTACAATTTAAATCAAAATGAGTTCTCAGAAAAGAAATATAAAATCATTATGAATTTGCTACCGGTTCATTTCCAATAAATATCTGATAAATTTTTGTGTTTGCATATGACATGAAACATAAGGTTACAGCGTTTCTGGTTGATGAAATAATCTATGAATGATATGACTGTGAGTGAAGTTACAATACTTATAAGAACTTTTTAACAAATGATGTACTAAGTCATTTTTCAAATTTACTTACATAGGAACTGAAACTAAACAAAATAGATTAGAAAAAAAATCTTGAATAATCAGCTCATTAATGTTGAAGCTCTATGATTGAAATATGAATTTAATAATTCTTCAATTTGTCGTTAAGTAGTTATTTTTAGTGTGATCCCTGGGATAATCTCTTTTAACAATACAATTAGTACTTGTAACACTTAACCAACTCACAATCCTCCTAAGAATTTAGTATCTCACATAATCTTACTGATGTGTCAACGAAATTAAATCTGAATCAAAATATATCCACCATTAGAAAATAAAAATAACATGTGAATAAATGAATGAAATATTCCTTGAAAATGAATAGGCTCTGATGATAAAAGAAAAGATTAATTGAAATGCATTGTACTCATTCGTTAAAAGTTCGTGTCGACAGGTTCAGTCACTCGTTGCGCTGTCAGCTGCTGACAATGCAGTGTTGGGTTGCACAGGCATCTGTTGAGGTTGACGGCACCATGCTCGATCGTTATCAAGCTGTAAAATCGTAATTTCCAAGCAGTAACAAGTTCTTGTATTTTTATACGATTTTTGACAGATTTCTTGTAAGCATGGAATGCTGTCCATTGTTAACAAATTTCAAGACAAAAATGAATAAATATCAGCACAAATGGAAATGATTACCGAATTAAGTTTAGTGCCGTTGGATAGGAAAATTGCCAATAAAATTTCTCTGAAATTAATTTGTATTAACCAAGAATACTTTGTTTCAATTTTAAAATTACTTCCAAGTTTTCATAAATTACTAGCTCTGCAATTGGCAAGTTACTGAAATGAAATGGTATAGCTAAAGTAAAAAAGATTGTTAGATTTACAAAAATAACGAAATGAACTACAGAAATAAAATCACACATGAGAGCTGATTTGTTTTCTACCTAGTAACATAACAGTATTTTCCTCTAAGTTTCCTATTTTTTTTTTTTTTTTTTATCTGTTTGGTCCCTTGCTAGCTAGTCATTCCAACCTAGTGGTCTTCTTTCGTCCCCGTATTATCATTACATTCTTACATTAAATCTTCGCTTCCCTATAGCTTCTGTTTTTTTCCTATTGCGCTGGCTTATTATCTCCAGGTCATCAGCTGTTACAGTGTACTGAGCTTTACATTTCGCGCTTGTTTACATTCCTCGCTGGAGTACTATTTGCTTACGTGCGGTTTCTCCCGCCACTCGCATTTACTGACTGACACTTTTCCTTGTAGGTCACCGTACTCATACAAGTTTAATGCATACGAATTATCAAAACAGTTTTAGTTACAGTCTTGGTGATTTACTTTAATATCTCGATCCCTAATTAATTAAGATAGCTGATGCAAGAAGAGAAAAATTAAATTAAACTGTGAATTTTTTTTTCGGAAGAAAAATATTCTTTAAGACTTACTACACTTTTTCTAGTAATTTCGGCTATGATACTATGTCAGCTAAAGAGATTGTTTGTTGTAACACTGTCCTACCTCTCAATTCTATCCACGGGTTTATTTTACTTTCCCTAGGGCAACCTACTATAGGACCCGTCACTTCATAGGAACAGCCGTATTTCCATTGTTGACTGACCTATTACCTCATCACCTCTCACCTACAGTGTACTAAGACAAACCTGTCTTCACATGACATCGTACACTTCATCTTTCAAACCTAAGGTTGATATTAACTCCTTTAGAATCAATAGAATTTAATCGCCAAAATTCAATTTAAAAGTAATGTAGTGGTGAAGACGGAAATGCGTATACTCGTTCAATACGAAAGGTATAAAAGATATTTGTTAAACATTTCTAAAAAGATGAAAATGTTTACAGTTATTTCTTCCAGAATTACCAAACCTTGTATCCTCGAGAGATCGTGTAATTGATAGCATGTTGTACGTTACAATCTTACTTCCGACTTCATTTCGTTAGTTCTTACAAATTCACTACTCGGTGGCTTATGTTTACTATCGTGCTTGATCAGTTATGTATTCTTTACCGTGGCTCACATTCTGTTTTCTGTTAACACTATCTGACTCATCATTCTACTTCATCTATGTGGCGTGCTCACACTTCGACGTTTAACCGCTTATCTGGTGCTTTGGCTCGCGGAATTAGATCGTATGGTACTAAATCATCTGGATGATTAGTCCTGATCTCCGATTTCCGCCCTTTACGCATTTTACACAACGTTTTTCGACATGGAGGATTATGTGTCTAACTCATTTTTTTTTCTCTTCCTAGTAGCCTTAGGCATACTTTAACGCTTCCGTGACTATTAGCCTCCATTCTAAACTATGCTTAGTGAGTTCCTGAGACGCTCAACCACTATTGCATAGCACGTTGTCAATAATATTTGTTTCACTATTTTACTTTATTCCCCCTACTGCAGCTTTACGGGACCCATATCTCACTTATGTTTCATGATACTAGCACCAGTTCAATATCATGTATACCCATCACTCACAATATTAAACAACAAATATTCTTCATTAGTTCCCTTCTTTACCATATCATTAGTTACCTTATGCATGCATGCTTCACTCAACAAACATTTAATTTCATCGATACAAAATTCTTCGCCACCGTCATCGCCTAAACGATGAAGTATATACCTCTGTATCGTTGCTACTGTATTTATCATTTTTAAATATATTGGGCTACTAGACTGTCACGTAAAATTCCGATTCTTTCAGCGTAGTACACTATTCCTCTGTGACTAGGCTTGACCTTAAATGGGTCGTATAGCCGAACACACAATCCGATTTCACATACTAGTGTATTTATTAGGCAGTTTGGATCCGTCTTGCAGTAATTATTTTGGGTGTGCACTTCCCAAATAATCACATGAATCCGTGTGAGGCCCTTTAAACGATCACGAAGGATTCACTCGCGTGATGTCACTCAGTAACCGTTAATACACCAAGTATGGATGCTCAAACCGTCAGAAATTCCACGAACAATCTGCCCTTCAGATTTTAAAAGCCACATTTAGATAAATATCTGCCACGTTTACATAGCCACTATTCTTTACAGATAAACTTGGCCTCACTTTTATGTATTCTTTCAAACGCTAAATGGTTTTAATTGCAAATTATTCTTATTACATAATTACATTACTGTATTAGATCTGAAAGTTCATTATTACTTATAACATATTACTTGAACTGCTTCCGTTCAATTTTCAAGACTCACGTCAAGTTGCTAATTTACATATACGAAACTTAAATTTTATGCTTCCTCGTGTCAGTTAATGTAATTGATCAGACACTACTCATTGCCAATGATATTGTACAGCGTTTTCCGCGAAACTTCAACTCAAGTTAAACACTTTTCAATTACACCTAAACACGAAACATTATGGTATAATTCATACATATTTTAGACCTATTACCAATTACGCACGCGCATACAGATTAAAATGCTAATCATTAGAAAAAGTTATTTCAAAATGTTGTAAGACAATTATTTTAATTACAGTACAACGGAACATAGAAAGAGTACTTTTAATTTAACACCTAAAAAAATGAGAACTGCTGCCACAAAATTCTGCTTAAGTTTACCAAAGTTATTAGCTCAAGACCATTTATCTATCTTGCAAAACTATTTTACTCCAACTGAATAATAGATCTTCGGCCACTGATTTTCCGCCGAACGCGAAAGCAAAACCAGACATGCAATTTATAAAGAATGCATCTTTGTTTTCCGAGCTCAATGAATAGCAATTTCTTACTGCAAAACATAAATTTTAAGCAAAAAATTGTTACAAAGATAGCTCACATTTAAATTTGAACTGAACCTCTTGTAGACTATGAAAACTCGACTAAAACTATTTTGATCTTGCAACTCTAATAGTTCACAATTTAGTTCTAAAAGGAAAAATTTCCAATTTAGTGAAATTTCTTCTACACAATTCTACCGAAAGTTTCGCCGTATGACGACCCATGTTGGCGGTTTTTACTTCGGCAATAATACTTCGTACAACTTCCTATTTAACAATTCAAATCTACCCATAGCACGAAACAAATTACGAACACTGATATGCCTCGAAGCTGACGAAAATAATTATAGCAATTACTCAATGAAATTATTACTGCATTTTGAATGAATGGCATTGTTTAAACAAATGTACAATTAACTAACAGCTGTAATTTAAAAGTTCACACACGACAATATGCGGAATTCAGACTTATTCTAAATTAGCTTAGCAAAACCCGAAAAAGAAATGACTAAGGTTAGTCGATAGTCGAAGATTATAGTGATTGATCGCAAGGCCATTGAAAAAACGATCAATCTAGCTCGGAGATCTGTGGTCGCTAAAGCCACACATGCAAGAAACATGCTCCTGGATATTTCAAGTTACTTAAAAATTACGAAAGGAATGATCCATTTACTCCCCAAATATTCTCTACCACTACGTGCACAAATTTTATTTAAAATCCACTTTTTATAGCTACACATAGGTTTTCCCTACTGAAATACTTAACATGATTCTATTACTTAAAACACTAGTTAAACGTAACACTCTATCAGCATATTCAAACCACCAATTTATTCTGATGCAATAACTACTCTCAAATTCCATAAATCGTTTCATTCCCTTTACTTATTTCTCTCTATCAATTAATATCTTTCCCATAAATTCACTTAAAACATTACTATTCACTCCATACTTATTTAAACTTGCACTAATTAATTTAATTAAACTTACATACATTTATACAATTGAACAGATTTTTCCTTACCTCAAATTTCATATTTTTTGTGCTTGTTCTTTCATTAAATTATCACATTTGAAGTCCACAAAAGACACTATTTTTATAAACAATTATTTTTGATTCTCCCAAAGTTTACAGATTCCCAACTTCGCAGATCAAACTTCTACAAATGAATTCGCGTTTATTAACTGCATTGAAATAACGGTTCGATTACTTTACTCACGACTTCCAATTAATACAAAATTTTAATGTATACTACACTTGAGTTTTCCTTCCACATGGAACTGAACTATTTCATTTCAGCACTCTTACTTTTGCACCTTTTATTAGTTAATTTTTACCGTCTGCATTTTTCCAACAGCAATTCAATAAATTCGCGTTCAAATATCAGTTAAATTTTTAGATTTTTTTTTTTTTTTTTTAGTTACATTCCCCCGAAATTCTAAACAAGGACAAGATTCCAAGCTTACCTTTTTATTTCTGCCGAAAACTTGCGCTGTGACGAGAAGTGTCGTGATGTTTCACTGGCCGCGCCGGACTGGCTGCACGCGCTGTCACTGCGTCGTGAGTGCTGACCGTAGCCGGAAAGCCGCTGCGTGGCTGCGTTGAACTGCCTCGCCCGAGGTCGCCGTGTGCTGGCCCGCCAAATGCCGCACCTGGTTCTCCGGAGTCTCGAACCGACGACCCCCTGGTTCCACGACCTCTGCTGGTTCTTCACCGTTGTCTTCTCTCCACCGGTCCCTGATCTACCGCTAGCTAAGCCGCACCTACTCTCGCGTCGTAACGTCTACATTTACTTCGTAAAGCCACAATTTTTCGAGGTTTTCCCACTTAGGGTCCGGTGATCGTATCCCAACTTCTGAAACCACTGTAACGGGCTGGCCTTGTGGTTAGGTGACTGCGTTGGGCGTTTTGACCATTAATTGGGAATGTTGCTTTACATGTGACTGACCTCAGCGTTTATCTCCTCTTCTTATCTTCTTCCGGATACCATCTTGACTTCTTGGCAAGCTAACCAATTAACTCAATCAGGATGTCTGACACCACCGTGAAGGTCCACGACCCCTTTTACTATTGGATATACTACTACTCAAATAACCAAGACGGAATGTGGATAAACGGTTTAATGGAACCAAGCTGCCGATAGTACAATTTGACGATGATACCGAGAAGTAGAGTCCACACTTATTCTACTGGATCTCTAGTCTGATCGTAGAAGATATTAAGTGAAAGTCAGTCTATTAATACTGGATGGAACTTAAGATCGTTACGACGTCCGAGGCAGGGCGGCTAAGCTTTAAGCTAGCGGTTCGCTACCCGATGTTGCTCCTAAGCTCGCTGGTAATGAATCGAATGATTTATTGGTTGTACAGGGCCCACTTCGGCCTCTGCTTTGCGTCACAAGAAGGTATTGCTGACATGCTATTCAGCATTCCTGAACGGGGCAACGACTTTGCTTGCGTCTGCGCTGAGTGACTGCAACTCTTCACTCTAGCTTCGCCAATGTCTCCAACATTTATAAAATCATTTTTAATTAATAATAAAGCCCAAAACGACCATTACACTAGTATTAAATAAAACAGATCGTAATGACTTCTTTACGATTCAACCAGCGAAGTGGCTGTTCCTCATTCTACCACGGCATGCTTCTTGTTCCTGTTTGTATTGGTATTCCTGCAACAATTTTCACTACCTTTAGTTTATAATTTTTCTCGTCAAAGAGTAACTTAAACATGTATGAAGACGAGGATCTCTCTACGCAATATTTATGGCTTATTTTTGGAAATGAACAAATCGCACCTAATAAAAGCCGAGCTACCTTTGGCTGCATTGTGGCTGATTTTGTCCTTCTTAGTCTATCGCTCTACCTCATAAATATTATTTTGTTACGCCACACATCTCACAGTAAAAGATTATAAAGTATAAAGGTTTTTGCGAAGACAATGATTTGTGGGCCAACATTTGGTAGGGAGTCATTTTGTAGGATTTGTTAAGAAAGATCTTCTTTTAAACCGCTGATATTATTAAAGTTTCTTTCGTATTTCATGTGCAACTTCGATATTTCTGCTTTATTCATATTTTGCTTTACAAATATTTACAAACAACTTTGTTTCACACAGGTTTAACTGTCTGGAGAGGCAGCGGAAAGAAATTGAAATTCACTTTAATAAATGGACAAAACAGCAACCGATTGACTGCAGGTCTACGAAAATATACGTTAATATTCTAAATTATTACCACGATTTATATGCCTAAGATAATTTGAACCTAATATTACGATTTATTTCCGTCTCAAAAGGAAACTATATTTTGGCCACCCGGTCATGTTTATAACTGAATTATTACTTATTAAGTTGTGCGGTTCAGGGTTCGATCTGTCTAGACCACTTTAGTCCCAGTTTAACAGATTTCACTCAAGACACGGGGTGTGCAATGCAACAGCACTCAAATGGGAGCTGCGCGAAGAGGCGACATGCGGTTGGAAGCAGATTCGCGCGACTCTGCCGGCAGTTCTCCGTTATAGCTTTTACCAGAAAGAGCTGTAGCAATGATTTTCTCTGAATTTATACATGTACATAACTATAGTAAGATACATGTTATCGAAAGATAATACTTCATCTTTATTGATTCGAAAAAGAAAATATTAGTTCATATTTTTTCCACGTTTTAGTTTTATGTATATGTGTGATGGATTCTACTCAAAAGATCTAGCGCCTGAGGAAATACATTTTTCATTGATTTTAATCTTTTAATGCATTAATTATTTAACTTTCTTTTGAAAATATGCTGGTAAATTTAGAAATAGTTCAATGTTAAGAGAAAAACCATTGCTTGAAAAGGGAACAAAAAATAGAAAGGGCAGCTTGAACAACCACCTCAAAGCGAAACTAGAAAGAAACAATTCCCAGCTAAATTCGAGGAAAAGCCGTAGATAATCTTTAATTAAGGGCGCATCGTTTCGTAATATTATGCAATATGTTGAGTAGTTTTCTAATTTAAAAAAAAGTAACAAATATAATCTCAATATATAACAAATACTATACATACATATACTACGTATGGTAAAATAATAGGCAAATAATATCGTATTTTAAAAAAAATGGATAAATAAATATAACTGATTATGTGGTAGAGTCATTTCATTTTCCCCCACAGCTTCATTTCAACATTGCTCTAGTGGTATTGGTGTCATGTTTGGTCTCACAAAGGGGCTCTTCTTCAAAAAGAACAATCAGTTTCTCAATGTCCATCTTGCGAATCGCTAGTTAGCGACACCAAATCCAAACAATCTCGTCGCCCTCGCGTATGTTCGCGCGACTCAAGCGCTAATAATGGAGCGATTATACACGCGTATTCGTGCGACCATATTTCGCGCGAATACGACTTGTCCACTGGACGGCCTGCCTACAGCCTAATGGACTGCTAATAAATCTACCCAGAGTCCGGATAAGCCTGCACCGAGCTGTACTGACACCAGAATATAGCCTGAATTCCTCGACATAGAAATAATAGTCTTGGCTATTCTGTGTAATCTATTGTAACTTAGCTTCTATATTAATAACAAACTTATCAAATTTCTATTGCAATAGATTTCATTTTTCGACTCACAACAGATGTTAATAAAAATATTAGGCATCAGTAATAAGGAATGGCACTAAATTATCACGCAATTCTTGACTACTCAGAGGCGTAATGTATTCTATTTCCATATTCCGCAAATTACGAACGTGTGAGTGACGGAACCTAAAAAGTTCGAATTTAGGGAAGATGGCAGATATATATTTTATTTCATTGGTTTGTAAGATACACAATTTTTTCCCGTAGTTAACGTCTTGTAAAAATTCATTGTACCATACTTGAGCTTCAACTTTGGTGCGGTAAATCTCAGATAGTCCAACGAATTGTATTAACGAAAAATATGACGAAGTAATCGATGTATACGCAAAACTTAATCAGACAGTACAAAATGTGACTATATTCGAGCCCTAATTTAAGCCTGCTACGTTAAACTACACGAAAATTGTGACGATAGATCAGAATGCTGGGCTGTAGTGATTGTCTTTGCCATATATCCTTCTACAGTAATTGACTTACAGGCTACAATGCACCTTGCGACTTTTTCGATATGATGCGAGAAATGTTGCCCAATGCAGGTATCTCGTAGAATACATTACAAGCACAAAATATTTTTGATTTTTTTCGTTGTAATTGCATGTAACATCAATGTAAGCCTGATTTAAGAACTACTACGTTGTAAATGAAAGATCGCATTTTAATCGGTATGTGCGCTTCAAAATGATGGTCTCAAATAGAGAAAAAGGATAAAATTTCAAAAATATATTTTTAATTAAATGTATTCTAGTATTCAGCTCGGATGTCAACTGAATTAAACAGTTAGCTGGTTGCTGTACGGTGACAAAATACAGGTGATAATTCTTAATGCCTGATTCTAATTTTCGGAAGTCCAAGCTTAGCCTGCGCTTTGTGATTATTAGAACTTGGATATATCTGCCCGAAGGATTATCACCTAAAAATCATACAATCACCACCTACATGTGTTTGAGCTACTTACTGCAAATTACCTTCGACCGAGTTGGCAAACGCTGTGATCACTGGACTCCATTAATGATGACATAAATCAGAATGAAAATGAAAAAAAAAAGATAATAACAAAATAAGTTCGCGTGAAATTAAACGAGCGCGCTGAAATCCGTTCGCGTGGTCGGGATTCCTATTGCCGTTGTTATCAGGGAGATAAGGCGGGTATCGCGGAAACTGACAGCTAGTAGCGGTAAATGAGCCGGCAGCAGCTGCCACGGCCTGGTTAAAGGATTACACATGCAACTCAGATCGCCAAGGGCACAACGAATAGATACTGCACTAGTAAACAGTACTACTTCCCATTCAATGTGCCGTAGAAAGATTTCTGCAGTCCCTTTACTTCTTTAACCCTCTGTTTAATAAATTGAAATACTGTAAAGAAAATTTAGCCTGCTGTACTGCGTGCATAATAACAGCGTTGAAGCAAATCAAACCGCAATCTATCTACGCTGCTGTCTTTACAACTTTTCTCAGTGGAAACTGAATTACATTACTTGAAAGAACTGAAAAGGATTAATCTTAGATACCCATTAGAATTTTCGTCGTGTTTTCCCTTTTTATCCCTACCATTGCAAGGTGTACAGTACCACTAATCAGTATGCCGCAGTAGAGCATATAGATTCCGTTGATTTGCGTTAACTGTTACAATCGAATACTAGAATAGCGGAGTTGATCATAGTATCGCAGTAGACGTTTCAGCACTAAATTTACAAACAATAATACGGATGCACATGCGGATGTTCAGTTCTTGACATCCGCGGATGTGTATGTTTTGCGGAAGCGGATATGGAAAAATAAATTTATAATGATTTATATTTAAATATGTTATCTAAAATAGACTTAAAATAAAAATAATTACATTTTTATCACGAATTCTACATTTTCCATAAGCAAAGTTTTTTTCCATCTAATACTGTACTCTCATATTATTTTCTGTCTCATCTTTCAACAACGTTGGATGATTTAACAAGTGAATTAAATTATTCACTTAACTACGCACGCTTCAACAAAACAATCTTTGTTATATGAACTTTGCGGCTCAACTAATTGAACCGTCAAGCACAAGACCACGCCACCACACATCACCGTGCCCGCCAGCCGCTTTCCCAGCGCTCTACCTGCCTATTCACAGTCCAAGATGCAGGACCTACGATGGTCCGATTTTCCGATGTAGGACTCTTGTTGTACAATGTAAGGGGTTGCAGGACTAAACGCAGGACGTCTTGGATGTTGTGGGACACGGGCCTCTGTCTTTCAACAAGTTATGGAGTTAGATATTGATTGGAGGAAACACGCTACGAGTGTGCGATGAGGACAACTGTGCGCCGCTAGAAAATACGAGTGGAAAGGACTACTTGGGCCCCTTCTAGTAGCGTGGATGGTTGAGCGCATCCTACGGTAGCTCTACACTGAGGTAATACAAGTAGGATCGTGAATAGGCCGCTTTACCTTACATGCAAGTTCAAACTTGTAAATTCGTGCTTAGGTAATAACACCGTTCAGTGCATTGTTACTTTTATTACAGTATCGTAAGAAAGGAAACAATTACGTTATTATTAGCTTAGCGACGATAGGGCGATACCCGTACAAAGAGAAAAGAAATATATTGCAATGTAAACAAAACATCCGCTAAACTTCCGCAATAAAAGTAGCTGATGCGGATGTGAACGCAGAGGTAGAATTTCATGCGGAAGTTCCACACTTGCGGATGCGGAGCTGAGTTACATCCTTAATAAAGACTGGTTAAAGAGGCTTTAACATTTTGTCGTTTTCGCTGTTTATGCAATTCATTATTTCTTTGTTGCGTTTGCATGTTTAGTGACAATGTTGTTAGAAGTGCTTCGTTGCTCCTAGACGTTTTTGAGATTCTTTGGTTAGGATCTTCGAGCGCATTGTTTTACGAACAAGTCTGCTGCCGAAACCATTGCCTTTCGAAAGATTACTCTAACTCTCGGTTGGATTAGTGCCCATAGATGATTCTACAGTAAACATCTAAACTTTGTCACTCAAGGAAATGACTTTGTTTACTAGGAACTCGATATAAACAAACTGCGATAAAACATTGTAAAATGCGCCAAAAAATTCCACAAAAATACTAGATATTTCCTGTAGCAATGTGCACGTTTCTGATTTTCTTCAGAATTCTCCCACATTGATTTCACGAGTTATGCATTATCCCCCGTAGCGCCCCCTAGAGTGGCGGCAATGAAATAAAAATCGGTCCGAAGGCTATGCTAACCAAGATCTATGAACTGGTATGCCCCATGAACGGGATGGGCCAGGGGCACTTTTACTGTCTTATTCCGCTAGACCCTTTGTCCCATTAAATTTAAATAAACATTTGTGATTTCCGTTATTATAAGACTTGTTATAATAACCCTTTTGGACATTTATTGTTTTTTTTTTTTTTGACGTTTGTAATTCGATTAGAAGTTAATATGTCTCGAAAAACTTTGTTCATTTTGTAAATCGTTTTAGCTTTATGGTGTACGCGAGATATTGTGTGTTGGGTGTTGTGCAGTGTACTCACCGAGCGCGGCATCGCGGCGGGTGTCGACGGCGGAGGCTCGCCGCCGCAGCGGGCTGTGACCCGCGGTCGCCAGTCTGACGAGCACCACTCACCGCCACATCACCAGCCTCTGCAATCAACAGTAAAGGTTAAAAGTAAAAACCACTAAGTAGATACAAGTGATCAGTGAGGTTCGAATGTTGGAATTACAACTGCTTTCAAGTGATGAGCTATGACGTTTAACGTATTGGCTAACCTGAGTAAGAACGGTTATCTATCTATCTAGATCTGTAAAAAGAAAACTGGGTATATTGGTACCAGAAAAACTCAAAAACTGCTGCGCTGATTCCGATGGAATTTTCACCGTTTTAAAGATTAGAATCTCTACTGAATTGTTTGGTATTCTTATGCTTCTACGTAACATAACGTCGGAGCACTAAGTGAAAATCTGAACGTATTGCGTGAAACACCAAAGATGAAATACCAACTACATGTATACGTCATACTTCCTAAAAAAATAAATTAATGTTTTATCGCATGTAACGTTTTCTTCCTTAAATTTTGGTTTTTAGTCATTAAATCCCACGGATGGCCGTATGGAATGAAAAGAGAAAACTAAGAAAAGTAGAAAACATATCTTCTTTGCTTCTCAGGCCGCACAGCTACAATCTCTGATATTTGTAAGTGAAATTATATTCGCTTTTAATATTACGTAATGCACATTTGATGGGTTTGAACATAAAATAGCTGTTTAAAACTTTTAGTGTAAAATCTTCAGAAAACTTTGTTGCTTCTTGAAATTACGATCCCCTGCCATACAGATACAATATCCGATATATGGAAGTGAAATTATATTCGCCGTTAATAGTAAGTAATGCATATCCGATGGGTTTGAACATGAAAGTGAGCTGTTTAAATACTTTCGTGTTGGCATTTCAGTATTTTTATAATTTATTGTAGAATGATTCTGTCTTTACCACATTTCCTGAAAAAAAATTCATTGCTTCTATTGCTACACAAATCACTGTGGTTATTTTTATGAAACTTGGTACACATGTTCCTGTTACATTGGCTAAAAATATTTCGAGAAATTAATAAACCTTATCTATTTTCTGCAACACCGGGGATTAGCCGTTTAATTACTAAAAGAAAATGGAACGACTGATATGAAAGTTGATACACAGGTGCAGAAAACTGATCTCTGTAATGAACTTCAGTATTTACTGTTTGAAAAACAACCTAGACCTTACCGGTCAACACCGGGAACTCTGATAGTTTGATTATAATAATAAAAGTCATACAATCAGGTTTAGTGTTGCGAAGAGAATAAATTAACATCAGTAATATATTCTGTTTTTTTCCTGACTCCGCACAGCACAGTTCACCACATGTTAACAAATTTCTGGACAATTCGTAAACGAAACGCATATCGATATCCATGTATGAAGTAACTGAGTGAATTGTCACTATCCATGACAAACAGAGAAACTGAATATGTTTATTTCACACGTTAAGTTTTTTGTACGCTTTCCATCTGAATCATTTTATATTTTTTTTCCAGAAGGAATTAAAACTTTAGATTTCTGTGAATAATTGCAACAGTAAGATCCAACCAATGAACGAAAACGCTTATCTACAATCCTGCATCTTGAAGCAAATTTGGACAAGTCCTTAACTATTAACGAAGACTTTCAAATCATTAGAAATAAATTCTTTCTAATAGTCCACAAAAAATATATCACATCATTCTCTGATTCAAACAAGGCCATGGATAGTGGAAACTGGTTTCTTAATGTAAATTGTCAAGTAATTCTATAACAATTGAACTATCAGTGAGATTACTTTAATGTCGTCCAGAGAAAATATATGAGGTCATTTATCGTTACTTGAATGTAAATATAGCGTAATGGCGTCTACAGATTACTGCTTCGAGTTTCGACTATTTAATTCTATACGATAACCCTTAGATGGCTTTGAACACCGTCTACATCGCTGGAATTATTGTTTCACCTAAGAAAGGAAAACAAGTTCAACTTAAAGCTGTCATCATAATGAGAAGAAGACAGTGTAACTTCATCTTTAGGGCACGCCGAGACAAAATTTACTCAGTCTGAGACATAAAACCTTATATTACTAAGCTAATAAAAGTTTAGTTCACGGGCTGTATGCGAATCACGACAGAACACAAAGCACTTAAAACTGGGAAGGTTCGAGTTCCCGTCAAATAAGAACTTAGCTGACAATTGGATCTTCACTTCCTACCTGATACCGAACTGTTTGGACAGGAGTGTATAAATTACTCCGAGGTTCAGGGGCAGTTAATGCGAAATATCGATATTTTTATTTGCTTCGGGCTTCACACCTAGTCGACATCGAGGTGCCGGTTCGAATTCCCGTCCGGGCATCCACATTTGGGTTTTCCATGGTTTCCCCAAATCACTCCAAGCGAATGCCGGGATGCTTCCTTCAAAAAGGCCATGGCCGAATTCCTTCCCGTTCTTAGTCTCCATCCCGCCTCTAATGACTTCGACGTCGACAAAGCGTAAAGCCATAAGAAAAAAAAATAGACATCGAGGTCTTCAGAGACGAGAGAGGATAGGGACAAGTAACTCGACCACGGCATTGTCGAGGGACGTATCTCGGCATTTGCCTGGAGTGGCAAGTCTGGATAGCCGCGCGGAGATCTGAATCCGCGTCCAACTCCGAGCATTAGTGCTCACCCCAGGCCAGGTCCTAAATAAACAGCTGTCAAAATCCAGTCACCAATTACAGCAGCATCGCTAAAGGAATCAGTGACACCAGTGTAAAGCACTCTCGTAAATAAATAATGTAACGTACTTAAGCTCCTGTATAACACGCCTGACAAAATTCCAAATTTATGTTGCGGTAGTATTGCAACTATCACGTGATTGAATCAAATTTTAGAAGTTCCAATGGATCTCTTAATCGCACAGATATGTTTCTTGTTTCTGAATATGTTCATACCTGTCTTCCTGTGTGAATTGTTTACGATATTTCCCATGAGGAACTCTAGTGAATTTTCTGTTAACAATAAACTTTAAGGTGAGCGAGAAAAGTACAGCGTATGGGTCTCCCATGTACTAATTTTATTTTGTTTCTGTATGTCGTGACCGAACGATGAGGAGCACACGTGCTATGTGGGCAAGAATCGAACTTTGGCTTCTCGGAGTAGCACTGTACAACTACGGTAAGCTTCAGCATCTGTTATAAGATTCGTTATTACCACCACACAGCGTCGATAAACTGCTGTACAGATATTTATAGAAGTATATTCAAGGATTCCTAAGAAGCGACAATAAATGCAATTGGCTTACTTTCTTGCAATGTCAGTTAGAACTGGATGATAAATAACGAAAGAACGCGGATGTATGCCAACAAGCTCACCGAAACCAGTCTACTTTAAAGACGAACGAGCGTGGATTTATGAGCGACTAGCTAAATCGACTCGTTCCTATCAGCTGAGGAATCTGAACTATTACCAACCAAACACAAATGTAAAGAACAAAAAGAGAACAGAATTGGTATACGAGCTGACAGGATAAAAGGCATTTAAACAAAACTGTGATCCTCTTTATTAAATTAGAGCTTTACGGCTCGTCGACGTCGAAATCATTAGAGACAGAAGACTATTGTTGTTACAGAATCGGAATAAAATCGAAAATGACCTAGCTGGCATTCGCCTGAAGTGATTGCGGGACACGATGTAAAATCGAAATCTGCGTGACTACTGGGGATCGAACCGCCGTCCTCCTTAATGCCAGGCCGGGCGTTACCACTCACCTATTATGATTCTCAAGTAAAGCGATATTCATAATATCGATATCTAGTTTTCAAAATAATAATAATAATAAATTAAAAATAAAATAAGAAGTAAAAATCTTCTTAGGGCATTAAAATTTACGCGCTCCATACCGTTTCTCAGCTCAAGGAGCTAGTACTCTATAACTTGCGATCTTGCCTTACGTCTTATGTCGAGATTTATGTCTCTGCCTGCCATACATGCATACTGAAGAGCAATTTAGCAGCAAACCTCGCTGGATCAGTCCGCAGAATATTAAGGATTTCCTGTGAGACAATTAAGTTGTATCCTTCACGAAAGAAATCCTTGTCTACTGCCAAATGTAAACACAAAGTGAGAACAAAGGCTTAGTCTCTTCCAACCAAATGTCAACCTCTCCTTCACGTGGCGCACCCCTTTGCGCAGACAGGGCTCTGGCGAGAAAACGATTCCCAGTATAAGCATTTACCCACCGCTTCCCAACGGCCTCCCAATAGAACAACGAGCAACCCTAAAGGCGAATGAATCGGAAATTATCAACGGCATGGGGATGCAGAACGTAACGCAAAGCCACCTCATTAATGATCGTAAGGATTTCACGAGGACATATAATCCTCTCAAATTACATATATAATGATGGCATCTACCTGCATAAAATATTCCGGAGTTTAATAGTCCCACAATTGAATCTTCGGATGCAGACTGCTCAGGAAAGAGTCATCAGAATGGATAGAGACATTCTATGAGTCAAAGCGTGGGATTTTAGAAGTTTGAATAGAACAGGTAGATTAGAAAACTTAAAAAGAGAGGTGGAATGGCTTAAGTTTGATGTCACTGAGATTAGTGAGGTTAAGTGGAACCATAGGATTTCTGGTCTGGGGAACACAGAATAATTAACACAAAACATGTTCGTGGAGATAATAGTTTAGGATTTATGATGAACAAGAGATTAGGGAAACTAGTGGTTTATTATAGACAGGATTTTTTTTTTAATCTGTGTAAAAACTAAGCTTGATCCAATTGTTTTAGTAAAAGTTTATATACCAACATCACAGACTGATGATCAAAAAATAGAAAAAATATATGAAGAAATTGAAGAAAAATCTAATATGAAAAGAGAGAGCAAAATATTACAATCATGGGTAGTTGGAATGCGGTAGTGGGAGAAGGAAAAAATGAGAATACTTGGTTTAGGAGAAGAAACGAGCGAGGAAGCAGGTTGTCAGAATTTTGTGAAAAATATAAACTCATAGTAGCGAACACTCTATTTAAGAATCATTCACGAAGGATATACACCTGGAAATGTCCGGGAGATACATTTAGATATCAGCTAGATTATATCATGGTCAAACAAAGATTCAGGAATCAAGATCTTGAAGTAAAGCATACCCAAGAGCTAACGAACACTGATCACAATCATATAGTTATGAATTACAGGCTGAAATTCAAGTGAATAAAGAAGCAACATAGGCTGAACAGACTGGAAGTGAACAAACTGAAACTATATAGTACAAGAGAAAAATTTGCAGAGATGATGGACGTAGGTCTAAGAAATAACTCTTAAAGAAGTTCAAGTGAGGGCGAATGGAATTAATTAAAGAGACATTAGCCTTTAGGGAACAAGCCTCCTGAAAACTTTGGATCACAGAAGAAATTTGGAATTGATGGCACAGAGGAGAAGGCGCAAAAATGCTCAGGGCGAAGCAGAAAGAGAGCAGTACAGAAAATTTGAAAATCAAATAAACAAGAAATGCAAGAAAGTTGGTTGGAAGAAAAGTAAGAAGAAGTATAAAAGGAAATGATCGTAGGTAACGGGACAAGGTTTGCCCTTATATATTATCATTTTAATGAGTATTGGGAAAATATATGGTTCCAGACAGTCATGGCGGAATATCAGGTTTTGTAGAGGACATTCAGAGATTGTCTGAGTCAGGTCAAGTGAGTGACAAAGAAATGGAAGTATGCAGTTTTTCTGAAGCCTCATGAGGCTCATGCTCCGGATAGTAATAATAATAATTCCGTGTGGTCGTAATGACCTGGTGACAGGGTTTCTATTGACAGCGCATTCCGCCCCTGTCGTAGCCACCTTAACCTAGCCCGGCAATACTGCCGGGTACAGGGCACCTACAGTTTAACGTGGAATCCGAACCATTGAGCCACCAAACCGCTCTCCGGATAGTGAAGTGTTTAGATCGATGTTGTCTCAGAGGTGAATCTTTCATCATTACTGGTTTATTATTTGAGCACGGCGTTACAAAGTAGAGGAAAGTGATGAACCTATACGTAGTCAGCGCATGTAGCAATCGGTATGAGTCTCTTGAAGTATAAAAGAGACAATTTTTGCTAGTTTTATCGAGTGAATGTGACCCGTACTCGTGTTTCCAGCTAGAGTTTGCAATCTGACGATGATACAAAGATACGATTAATTAATTAGAAACTGTGTTGGCAACGTTCCCTTTTGATTAAAAAGAGTAACTTGTAATTAGAACATTAGTGTTTTATTCAGTGTCAAGCACCCGCACAGTGCTTATTAGACATGTGTTTAAAAAGAGGACCATTCATATTCTCAGAGCTAAGTCCGCATTAAGAACCAAGCAACTTCGAGTATTGCAGTACGCCAACTTTAATAATATTCGTAACGGTCATAGCTAGTGGGATCATTTATTGTTACCAACAGGGCATTAAAGGGATAGACAGAGCTGAAGCCGTTCGCCTACAATGTGGCCTGTAGGAAGATCAAACAAGAGATGAATAAGATGTATAAATATTAAAGCTGCTAATGGGAAGATAGAGTTAAGCGATGGAAGGAATACTGTATGATGGGGTGATTTGAACAATAGTGTAAGGCGATGTTGACATTGAGGACTTAAAGATCATTAAGGACAAAATTTAATAGAGCTTTGAAAGATTTGAAATCAAATAAGCACCGAGCGTGGTGGGTGACTGGTTAACGCTCTAGTCTCGCATTCAGGAGGACGCCGGTTCGAATCCCAGTCCGGACAACGAGATTTGGGTTTTCCATGGTTTCCCCAAATCACTCCAAGCGAATGCCGGGATGCTTCCTTCAAAAGGTCAAGGCCGAATTCCTTTCCATTCCTTGTCCCCAATCCCATCCCACCTCTAACGACGGAAAGGCATAAGTAAAAAAAAATAAATAAAAAAAAAAATAAAAAATAAGACGGTCAGAATTGATGAGATTTCAGCAGAACATCTTAGCAGAAGAAGAAATACAAAAATTATTCAAATTGATATCAAGTAGTTATAAAACAGGAAAAATTCCAACTGATTTTAATAGAAGTATTTATCTTCCCGTTCCAAACAAATACTAGCCGAAAATTTTAGAATTACCGCACTATACGTTTAACATAAAATGCTTTAAAATTAGGCTGATCAAGACAATATACGAAAGAATAGAAAGGATAGTATAAGAGACATTAGGTGAAGACCATTTGAGTTTGGGAAATTTTTTTATGGTTTTTGTTGATTATAAAAGGCATTTGATCATGTTAGGTGGGAAAAGATGCAGAATTTTAAAGAAGTTAGGTGTAAAATATAGAGATAGAAGAATATAAGAATCAATTGTCTGTAATAAAAGTAGTGAATCATGCGAGACATGCATCAGGGTTGTAGTCTATCCCCATTAATATTAGCTAAGAAGCAGTAAAGGAAGTAAAAGAAAAATTTGAATGTGTCCTCGTAAGTGTTATAGGAGAAAAAAAATCAGCATGCTATGATTTGCTGATGACATTGGCCCGTTAGCAGAACAGATTGAGGATACTGAGAAGTTACTGAATGTCATGAACAAAGATTTTGGACTAAATATGAAAGAAAGCAAGACAAAAGTGATGTCAATGTAAAAATACGGTCGGACGCGATAGTAGAAGTAAGTGAATTCTACTACTTAGAAAGTATAATTATATCTACAAAAGAGTTGCCTGTTTTCGCAGTCGTCATACTGGTATAAATATCTTAACAAGATTAACTACCAACAGTCATGATCCCCCAGAGGTATGAATGAAAATCAAGGACTTAGCGTCCATAGAAATACCCAAATACATTTGTAACACATGATTAGTCAAATAAAGTTTAAAACCAAAAATTAAAAATTAAAATCCATTCCCGATGGTTGAAAAGAGCCACTGCTCTCTAACAGCCCTCCCCTAACCCTCAGTCAGGGGAACAGAGAGAGAGAGAGAGAGAGAGAGAGAGAGAGAGAGAGAGAGAGGGAAAATGATGCATCACAATGCTCCTCCTCCTTCCCAACGTTTCGACCAAGCATAAGGTCGCCTTCATTGGACTGGGGGGGGGGGGGTATTTTTGTGCGTCATTTTTGTCTTATGGCTTTAAGCCTCGTCGAGGGATCAGTTGAAGGGAAGAACTATAGAGGAAGACAGAGATTAGAATATATTATGAATCAGAAAATTGAGAACGTGGGTTGTAAGGGATACGTTGAGAACAAGAAGTTAGCGCAGGATAGAAGTAAATGGAGGATTGCATCAGACCAGTTGAGTGACTAATGACAGAAAAAGTGACAGCGAAAGAAAAATGTGTCTTACCTTCAATATCTGTAACAAGCGGTGTCTATCAGACGCGCGTGAATCGAACCACCTCGTAATCTGCACAGACCCCAGCAGTTTACAAAGCATCTCCAACTACTGCCGCCCTCGGCACCAAGCTCCCTAATGTCCCATCACATTAACCGCCACCAGACAATTCGGCATCCTAATGAACAACAGTCTCTCAGCTCAGCCAGCCCCTAGCTGTTAGGCACGCAGCCCCAACAAGGTATCTCCAACACACGTCGCAACCAATATATCGTAGATTCTGAATTCGGTATATCTTGCTTTACAGACTCGCAATTCACAATCGCTAATGACACTGTTTACTGCTTAAAAATATTAAGCAACCTTTCGTGCTATATAAGGACTTCAACGCGTATGGGCCAAGCAATAAAACTCAACGCCCAAGATAATTTTTTAAGTAACTTTGAAGTTTGAAGCATCATTGCGAGTTCTTTAGGAAGTTATTGTACCGAGCGTGGTGGGTGAGCGGTTAATGCTCTGGCCTCGCATTTTGGAGGACGCCGGTTCGAATCCCCGTCTGGTCATCCAGATTTGAGTTTTCCATGGTTTCCCCAAATCACTCCAGGTGAAAGCCGGGATGCTTCCTTCAAAAAGGCCATTGCCAAATTCCTTCCCGTTTCTTGTCCTCAGTCCCATCCCGCTTCTAGTGACGTCGACATCGACGAGGCGTAAAGGAAAAAAAAACCTATTGTATCAAAGCAACAAAATTACAGCAAGAAATAACTAGATAACCGTTCCAATGAGATTCCATTTATCATTACAACCTACTTGCAATATTTCACAGTAAATTAGGATGATACTTAACTAAAGCGGTCTCCGATATAGGATATATCCCAGAATGAGTGATATCTACTAGTACGTGATTTAGCCGCCAACTTATACGAAACGTTTTTACGCAAATAAACGTCACTACGAACAAGTGTCGAAAGGAGAGCAAATTTCATTTAAAAGAATTGGCTGTATGAGCTGCCTTAGTGGCCGAGAGCATTCATTCTGGCGCGGGAATTCATCTGAAATTTCTGATGAAAAATTGACAAGGATACTGGTTACATTCAAATAATTCCTACCTGTTTTTCCGTTTGTCTTCCTGAAAGGTATTGATACTCCCCATAAAAACATAATTATGTGAAAAAAATCCTTCGTCGATTACTGATTTTGATATCAGGAAACTGAATGAAATATATGTCATAAATTCAGAGTTCTAAATACAGATAATTTATTTTGGAAACAAAAAAGAGAAAGAGCATAATCTGTAGTACTTGCGTCAAATTAATCTCGAATCGTTTAAACTGCAGTTAGAAAATAGTTAGCTGTATTTATTGTAGCAAATTATACACTTAAAGCCATCAATCCTCTAATTGTGTGAGTCTCAATTTACGCAGAAGAAATAGCAGAATGTTTCTTTTCACGCTTCTATGTAAAACATACATCTTCTCAACTGAGGTTAAGTTTCTGCATATAACAGTGGAATAGCATATTCGTAAATAGTAATTTTTCTGATTGGTTCTGCAGATTAGCTGAGCAGGTGAGAAAAAGCTTGGACGCTAAAAATTATGCTTAAACTAATAAAGCAAATAGTGTTCATTAGAAGCGTTTTCTTGATATCACTCAAGCAAAATTAAAGTATAACGAACAAGCTGTTCTGCTAGTTTCTTGATTTCACCTCCTATAACAACTACGTGGACATACCAATATTTCGATTCCTGATTACTAGTGAGAAAACATTTTCGATATTTAGCTTCTTTTACTACGTTTACAGGTTACTTTCACTCGTGGTATGAGTAATGTTCGCTGTTAATGGCTTAAAACATATATATGTTTAATGAAACCTATTTAGAAGGAGAAACGGACTAACAGGCCAAGGGGCTGGTTCAAATATGACCACAAACAACCAGTCTTTTCGACTAAAAATCGGACTCTTATTGTAAGAATATGTAGGTGTTTTGCAATTACGTATTCACTGTTTTATGTAATTTTTCTCCGATTGCACGTTATTTTTTGTATCGCTCTGGTTTAATAACACATACTACATATGTTTAAAAAAATAGTTTGAGAAAAAACAATCGTTTCAGCCTCAACCGAATGGTCTGACCACTGTCCCGAAATTTCTTTTCATCTCCTAGGAAAGACACGTGATGAATACGAAGAATACACGCGTTAATAGAAACGGCAAGGCTTCTGGCGCGAGGCGACTGCTGGCTCATTAATTCACAGCACCGCGGTTCGACGTGTCCGGCGCCTCGTGAGGGTATTTAGCATTTCAAGTCCAGAACAGGAAAATCCAGGCCTGAATATAGAATGACGACCCCCACTAATACACGGGGGATTCGGCTTCAAATCATCCATTGCAGTGTTTCATAACGTCTGGGCTGAGGAGATTTTTCACACGTAAATGTTTGAATAGTACTAACTATTTCATTTGTTAATACTAATTTATTGCTCATTTGTTAGCTCTAAGCAAGAGCGTAGACCTAATTCCTCGCCCCACTATTACCACCTATCTTGGATAAATCTAATGTGTGTCGTGTTTGGGCAACCGCCCTGGTCGCAACGACAGTGATCCCGTCTGGACCACGTGACTCCCTGACTTTATAAATCTTGCTCTCCTGACGAAGTTTATCATCAGTGATTTGTATTGTAAATTCTTTTTAAAGAGAACTAATCATTGTTTATTTTTGTAAAATGTAACATTCAATTTTATCAGTAAAAATATTACAATCAGATTGTAAACCTTGTTTTCACTATTTCCCATCCAGTTTGATAATATGTCATTTGATCTGGTTAGGAATTCTGATTATTAAGTAATTCAAAGCCGGCCTCGGTAGCGTAGGGGCTAGAGTGCTAGCTCCACGTGCCGAAGGCCGCCGGTTCGAATCCGCCCGCGGGCATGGATGTTAAGTGTTGTGTGTCTGTGTGAATGTCCTGTCCGTCCTGTGGCGTCCATACATTGGAAAAAAATACACATTGAGCTGGCTGTATGGCCTCCGTTGCCGAATGCCATTAAAAAAAAAAAAAAAAGTAATTCAAAATTATTATAAAATTGAATCTCATAATTTTAGGATCTGAATGTCGCTTCCCTCATATTAGGGGACACTCCAAAAGAATTATTGGCGCACATCTGAGCTTATAATGAAATGTTATGTTAGTAATTAAATTGTGCTGATCATAACTGTGTTGCCAAGAAGTCGCTTTCCTCCAGTAGGAAACATTTCACGTTGTCAAGCGAGCGTGAATTGAGGGGTTGGCCTCAATACTGTCTGAACTTATACAATGAGAATGCGCTTATTTTAATGATAAGATGGAGTTCAACGGGCATGTAGAACTCAACGTTTGCTTCGGGAGTTAAAGCAAACACTCTCTAACTTTAACAATAATTAATGACCGTGGTCTCTGGTACATTTAATATTTGAATGATCCGGTCGCCATACGATTGATAAACCGTTCAAACGTGAAAGGGATTGAATTAAATAAAAACACTTCACACCGTTTGTGCTCCCATAAGAAATTGTAAATTTCCAGAAGTTCTCCTACAAAAAGTTCGGTTCCAGATACTAAACTTTCGGATAAGCCTATCAGACAAACAGTTCCATAAATGATTGCAGGTAAAACACATTCACGAGAGAAGACAAATTCTCATCCGGCCCCCGTACCAAATGAAAGTGTAACGACGGCATTATTAGAATGTACCACAGCCACTGACCACGAGCTGACAGTACCGGAAACTGCCGAAAGAATGCTAGTCCGACAAGATGGCTGCCTACCATTTATCAAAACAGTTGCCTTTGTGATGTCAGCTTTCTACTTTGAAAATTAATATCTCACTAAGTACTTAATGTCTAGAACTGTAGTTAACACATGGGCTTCCTGGTAGCTTATTCTACCTGTCTTAACCTATCTTAATCCACAAGGAAGCTGTTATTAAATTAATCCCAAGTTCTCTAACGTCATCAACCTTGGGCGCGTCCATTAATTACGTGAGCTGTTTTTCCGGAATTCCGACTACCCCCCTCCCCCTCTGGTGAGACTTCGTGAGATTTGGTCGGACCCCTCCCCCCCCCCCCCCTGTAAAATGACGTGAGATATTGACGGAGGCCCATCCTCCCCTACGAATGGACCTCGCAAGTTTTTTAGACTTTTTTTTTAGTTCTCATGCTCCCAAGGGAAGGTACACCCCCCTAAAGTCGGTTTTTACCCCCCTAAAATCGCCTTTCACGTCATTTGTAGACTTTTCGTTCGTTTTTAGCTCTACCATTCTACAAGAATTTCAAAACCTCACGTGAGATTTCCGTAAACTCCCCCCCCCCCCCCCCACCTTGGTGAGTTTCGTTAGATTTCGCCGGAGTCCCCCCCCCCTATTTTATCTCACGTGATTAATGGACGCCCCCATGGCGAATTTTTCAATAATCATGACAATACAGTTCGAAGATCTCGTTTATCTTGCAAACGCCTTGAACTTTCTAATGAAACCAATAGAGCCTATATCATTCTTGATTTTGTCTGTCTTCTGAAATTATTTTCTTGCTTTTACCTAGTTTATTTTAGATTTTGATTTTTTCTCTTGATTAAAAACCCTATTTATCCTGTATCTAATTAATTAATTAATTCTATACTTAAAACAGGCCAGAGGATGTTGACTACAGCTGGTGATAAAAGCTTTGCTGCGACTTTTCGCATTAACTGGTTATTTCAAATTTTAGATTCAGATCCCTCTGACCTCGTGGGTTAGCAATATCAACAAATCAAAATAACTTCTAAACTAAATTTTTCTGGGGTATGATGAATACACTTTAAAATGATCCTCGTAATGAGTTTTAGCAGTGTGAATGAATACAAGAAGAACCGTTGCATGAAAACCTATTCTATCTAAACTTTCTATCTTTCACAAAGACGGCCTTGAAAGCCGACTCAGAAATGTTTTACTGCTAGAAATGACTAGTAGAAATGCTTTACTGGATTTCTTCTGCAGGTTAAACCTGTTCCTAAATGGTTTTACCAAGCTTAAATATGTATTATAAGGTCTAACTGTAGAATACGGAGTCTCGCTTTCTACAAGGTGCCTATTGCGTAACGTCGAGTATCACACGAAATAACCACATTTCGTGTTTACTTATCTTATTTTGTCGTTGCGGATGTTTGGGAACGTTGTAAACAGAGTACTTTTGGCCCACGAAGAATAGTTCTGTCACTAACGTAACAGAAATCTTCGTTTAGAATAGTTTCTTCCAGGTCAGCTCCCTCAATATTTAACTCCGGCAGTTTTGAAAGTGGTCTTCACTGAATATTGTCCAGTTCCTCATTCAACCTTTTCCTGCTATGGAACCTGCATACAAAAACAATCTCCCTTGTAAGGATTCTTTTTACCTTTGGCAGCAGATTTTAGTTCCCCTACAACCAGTAGGTATATTTGTTCCTTTGTTGAGTTACTAAAAATGAGTTAGTCCATTACATATCCATAATAGATAGTATCACAGAGAAAAACAATCCAGAATGCCGGGAACAGAGAGAAAAGCTTGATTCAAAAGTGTGAAGTTTCGCAAACGGTAATGAACTCAATATAAAAAAAAATAAACTTTGCATGCATGTGATATACCTGAACAGCTTGTTGCGTTTGCTGTCACTTCGATCAGACGAAGAGGATGAGAGGACAATTATCAAAAATTAAGGCCGAAAACTTCTCCTTTTATTACTTTTGCAGATCATGATACCAATCGACCGCTTAGAGACCGTTCAGCAAATTGGGAAAAGGAGAGACGTTATTTCAGCACATGTAGTGGGAATGGGCACTTGGCACCACTGAGGTGCGCTATGGCCGGCCAGAGAGGTCACAACAGCAGCTGTCGCCGCATGGCAATTCGGCAGAACGCCTGCTGCTGCTTCGCGACTGCCCCCAGCACGGTCTGCTACGCTCAGTCGAAACTCCAACAAATATCTGGCCACAGTCCGAAACAGTCTCGAGGCGAGCTCCGACTCAGCTTCACTCGCTTCTCTGCCGAACACTGACGTTGGGCCCAGAATGGACTACACCGCCTCGACGCCGAGCTAGCGGACAACAGGACTCACAACGCAAAACTCTCGCTACGAGGAGAGGCCTCGTAATAACGATACAGAAAGAGAAAAACAGAAAAATACTGGACTTTAAATGACAAATCAATGGAATAACAGCACTGTGGGATTACAAACATATTACATGTGTCAAGGAGTGGAGGATAACGTGGATGTTGCAAAATGACTGCCACAACTGGAGTGTCAGTGGACGGACCAGGGGAGAAACATCATACTTTGTGCACAGGTTTTTATTGATATACATATATACTTTAGTGAATACCATAGAAATAAAAATGAATTGAAACTCTAAATACATTCTGAACGGAAAATCATGAACATCTCTAATAAATGTTTGTCGCCATGTAAGAAATGGCACCTTACACGAATCACCAACTTCAAATTATCGGATAAATTACTTTCATAAGAGTAAACAGGCTAAAAGTACTTTTCGCATTAGTTCTTTTTTATTATTAGCAATAAAAACCTGTTGCTCATTCTCGAGATATTCTCGCTTATAGACGGCTCTGTATGAGGTAGTTATTTCACGAAATGTTTCTTAACCTTTCATAAATATATGGCGTTTTGTTCTGTTATAAATAATGCGTTTCTACTTCCCTCGGACCTATTGAACCAGTAACAAAGTAGGTGCTGTCATACTGAATGAAACATGATATACTTGCATCCCCATCAGCCGGTGCTGAAAACTGTTTTTTTTTTTTTTTTTTATTATAATTTAAATTTCAACACACCTCTTATCCGCTGATTTCAGGCGATCATGAAACGTAAAAGAGTCATTCACTGTATTAATGTATCAAAGATTTATTTTTCATCGAATATTTGCGTGTGTCGTTGTAAGTCATTTATACAATGGTTTTCATCTGCATGTTGTCACATCTAACTTCGTGCGTGAACATGGAGCGAAGGTGGCGAGTGAATATACAGTAGTGTTGCCACGCAATGGCTTTTTCGGATAGCGTCCGCAGGAACCTTTGTTGCCTATCGTGAAGTTTAATTAAAGGCTTCTGTCTCATTCAAGAGCCACAGTGGCGCTTAATAAAAATGTCATATGCAGTGAATGGCTTTCGTGAATGTAATGAAACAATTCAAAAGGCGCCCCAGGAAAAGTGGGGAACATTCAAAAACTGTAACTCTGCTAAAGCTCGGCTGCAATGGCGCTTTGTATATCCCATACAGTGCTACAGAGTGATGCTGAAACCTTTCGGATGTTCTGAATTATATTTATGAATGATTTTAGGTTATTACCACTTCTTGTTCCAAGAAGATTTGATGAGGTTATGATGAAAACAAAACATATATCAGGTGGGATGAAAAATGAAAAGCCATTAAGTAAGAACAAGCGTCATTTAAATGGAAACAGGTAAAAGTTTTGAATATATACAATAGTTAAAATTCAAAGTATTCAGATAATGGAACGAATAATGTGTTTTGTTATTCTGAGTTTAAAAAGAATTTTTCCGTAAGCATTTCAGACCATTAAACAACATTATAATCAAATTAATTCGGTATGCAAACGCCACCAGAGTATTCTAATTTTCTTCTTCACTTTCTTATATTTTACGGGTACAATATGTTAACAATATGTTTACGAATTTAAATGGCAACAAAGTTCAAACTTAGAATGATAAGCAGTTAGTTTGATATGAGGAAAATTATTTGGCTTTTAGTGTCAGGGACATAAGTTTGAAAAATTTCACAAAAGAGATGCCTTGTATTGTTTCTAAATTTGAAATGAGCTCTAATGGCCATTTTTTCAGTGAGAGGTAAAATATAAGAAACAAAAATATTTCTAAATTTCAGAGTGCGACTTTTAGGACTCTCAAACAAAAAACGTCAATAAATAACTTCGTCAGTTGCCTTAAATTGCTAATTCTTTATGCTTCAAAAGCAACGTTCCTTTCTTTTAACATTTTCCGAGAGCAATAATTCAATCAAAATCAGGTAAAATAAAACGCAATAGTTTGAAACCACACATATTAAAAGCATGAAAAGAATATACTGTGGGGTATTCTAAGCGTAAAAATTAGCATGAAATTATGACGAAAATCTGAATTTTGGTGATTCGAAAGTCATTTGTTGGTATGCACATGTTCACTTGAAATCCTTGTTTGAATCAAGTGAATTCCAAATATCGTCTACCTTGTAGTGATTATTGTCGTAATACTGAACGTGTTCGTCAGAGATAACAGTCTGCAGAACATACACAGCTCCGTAGCAAGAGGCGGCTGCGTGACGCGTCGTGATGGATGAAAACATAGTGCCTTTCATCTGGGGCGTAATTAAAGTTGGTGCTTTGCAATTGGGAAGCACTTATTGCAATCACACGAATAGAACCGCTTTGGCGATCGTGTTCCTCCTCTCTGATGGTTGACGGTAAACAAAATCCAACTTCAACTACAAAAGATCTTGCATTATGCGCCGACCGAGAAGTTATTTAGATACGCAAGAATCAGCAAGCAATTGACGGACATTGAGAAGACTATTTGCTACAGAGATCCTACATATTTCTAAAACGATAAGCTTTGGCGTTCTGCATACATTCCACGAAAGAATTGAGGTCACCATATTTTACACCAGTACATCTAAAATGTAACCGTACTAGCCATCAAACTAAAGTCTCTAAACCACTTTAGGCGACAAGAACAGCAATTTCTAAATTGAATTTAACATTCGTTTACCTAAAGTTACACTTATATCTTCAAAATCAACTCTCATAATTATTTTTTTCTACTGTATTTAGTCTTCAACAAACAGAAGTTGTTGCTGATGAACTCTGATTAATGATGATGACCAAATTTATGAAAATGGCGTCAGTGGAGTCGCGAAGTATTTGGAGACAGTCTGTAATATCAAAAGCATTATTTTTTATGGTATCTGTTTAACAGTATAACGTCAGAAAAATTCGTACTTTGAAACGAGGGAAGGAAGTGCGAAGAAAACTAATGACGAAATTGATGTATCGACCGATTAGCTCTCGCATTTGTAATGACAGATTTTGCTAATATACACAGCTTAAACGTACGCGCAAGTGTTAACATATTTTTCACAGCAAATGACAAATGCATGTATTTTTAATTTAAACTTTATTTCAGTGATATCAATTTTAGATACGTTCACTTCGGAAAAAAGTTTCCTTTTCGTTCTTGGTTGATGAAAACCCTCCGAATACTTTTCAATCATAATGAGGTAGGGTGGATGCAGACAGTATTGAACATCGTTGTTTCGCTAAAAGTTCGAGGAGACTGGGGCTTAGACAACTGTTCTGTCTCTTTTAAGAATAGCAGAAACTGCAGAGTAACTAAGCCTTCAGCTCTGAAGCACTCAAAATAATTTGTGAAGGACTGATAGCCAAATACGAAGAAATCTCTCTCTCTCTCTCTCTCTCTCTCTCTCTCTCACACACACACACACACACACACACATATATATATATATATATATATATATATATTAATTAAACAATCACAATACTTTCAATTTTTGGTCTTCAATGTACATATTTCGGAAGAGACTAATATTTTCGTGTGGTGAGATTTGTAATCTCGTAAAGAAGAAGTTGAAATTTCCAGTCTTTTTTGCAGTAAAATTCTCTGGAAATGTATTTTAATATCGGCGTCAGTCTAGATCTTCCATATAACTAACATTTCGGCAATCCACACCTTGAAAGGATCAAGCTACAGTACTTTTATTTGCTCTATTTTGGTGATTGAAATAAATTTGATAATTTTATATAACGAGTACGAAGTTTATGGTCACTTAAAATCACCGAAATATTAGATATTGTCTGGTACTGAAATTAGTTTTCAGGCACATTTTATCACTTAAGAGACATTTATTTCTGTAAAACGTAGTTACGATTAAATCATCATAAGCAGTTTATTATTGCTTATCAGACTTCATTTCCTAAATTTTATAACACTCATACAAGAAAAATAAGTCACGAGTTTTCTTTTAGTACAATCTAATACAATTCTAAGAATAATTTCTGTTATATGTATTCAGTTGAAGCCTTAGTTAAACTTAGTTTCTTATTCATTCACTAGTGATTCAGTTTCTTTTTTCCGCTGTGTTTCAGTTACTTTAATAACAGAAATGTATTACGGACATTTATACAGCTATCATAAATCAGCAAACGATTCGACTACTTTACTCTGTTTGGTCGTGACTTTAAAACTTTATTAGGTCCCATTACAATGCGCAAATATTCACTTGTCCTTTAAGACTTGCAGTCAGTATCGTTAGAATAGCTCTAAAAAATAAATTTCTTTCACGTTCCGTTTTCTCCCGTAATATTTTGTTTCTTGGGGTCATAAAGAGACATAATTTTACGCACGCTTGAAAGATACTTCTTTCGTGCTAGGCGTTGTTCACATGTTAGCTAAGGTCAGATAGTTAGTTGTTCGAGAATCAGTCCCAATCATGGCGACAATTGCCTGACTTCTCTCTTCTAAACGAATGGTTGGGGCAATAACATTGCTCTCAATAAATCTGACGTTCCAACAGATTACAGCTCGCCGCTTCTCGTAAGTTCTAAAAATGGATGAAGACTTAATTATCTGAAGGATTCGCCTATTAATGAAACAATTTACTCTAAAATTCACAGAAAATTTATTAAAAAATTAGGAACCCATTCTAGACGATAAATTAGGATTCCTACATTTTATAGTGCTATACCGTTGTATCCCAGACAATACTCCATTAATTTTTATCGACTTTGGATAGTCGGCGTCTATTGACGTGTAGCGCCTGTGTGTTTCAATGTTGAACTCCTGTTTTTTGATAAAAATTTATTTTAAGCTGCTTTATCTCATCCTCCTTATCGCTACCATTGATTTTGTTGGAATTATAAGTCTGTCAATATAGTTTTAGTGAACCATAAAGCCATTTACATATAGGCAAGCCGAAAAGAGATAGATCTGTTGCAGATATGATCAGCGTCTTTAAGTTCAATTTTAATTTTTTATTTTTGAAAATACTTTTGCTGGAAGTTAGTCAGTTAATTTTTCATCTAAGAACAGCTTTACTGCATCGAAATGTTATATCTTACGTTAAATAGTGATATAACAAAAAAATAGTAATTTATTTCAAATTATGAAATATGGCTTTACATCCATAATTCCGTACTGGTTATTACATATCAATGAAATGAACTCAGTCGCGCAGTATAGCAGCTCATGTGCCAAACTTATGCTGCAGAAGTGTCATTTTTGTTAGTTGACTATCGGAGTTTCCGATAAAAAGTTCTAAACACATTTTGATGTTTGCCTGGACGCAAAGCCTCAGTTTTGCCGCTACAGGGGATGAAGCTGAAATGCAGTTAGTTACAAGCTTAGCAGGGCCGTGTCTGTGTGAAATCAGAGAGGTGTCTGAAGCTGTGCAGAGTGAGGAGACAGAAGCCGCCGCAATTGATAAAGGTCAGAAGTTAACCCTGACAGATATCAATACGCGCGACGGTCGCGCACAAGAATGCGTCCGCGCCACGCCAACAAAACAAGCCATGCAGTACGACACCCCGTACTTCACATTGTCCGTAACCACAATTAGGCATGTCACTTAAACATTATACCTACATCCAAGGAATCGCTAAACAACCACTTCGTTATCTCGTGCCGTAGCATGATATGTGTGTGTAACCTGATAATAAATACTGAAATAGTGATTTTTTTTAAAAAAAATATCTACTCAATCGCAGTGATTTGGCTATAGTGCTGAGTTTTATATTAAATTAAATATATATGTTGTTAACGTGAGTTATTTCATTTTGTGACGTCGACGTATACAGCTAGTGTGCCATCTATTACAGAAGCTCCATTTTTAATGCCGCACATTAGTGATGTAGGGAACAGTACGCTGGCTGTGTGGAGGTACTCATTCTGCCTAGTTGCCTAGTTTTATGGTTTGTTGCTAGACTTCGGATGACAAGTTATGGTATCCGTTCGAACATGGAATCCCATGGCTGCTTGTAATGAGATTTTTAAATTCATTTTGCCAAATCAATAAAAAGAGCAAAGAAAATGAGTTCTTACTGTTCTTCTTCATAAACATCATCACGAGATTTGTCCAATGAACTGTTCGTGGTCAGTTGTTATAAGCATTTATTTCTAACTTTATCTTAGACAGCGCAAAAAGATTATTTTCCTGAGACACTGACTTATCGAATAATTTATTCGCAAACTGACAGCTAAAGACTAATGAATAGTTTTTGTCATAAAAATGGAAGTTTTATCTGAGGAGTTAAAAAAAAACTCCGTTTGAAAGCAGCTTTTTAAACAACTTTACCTGATTAATACATTTTCGGTGTATGCCGCATTGTTTATTTCATAATCATAATAAATAACGCGGCATACCCCGAAAATCTATTAATCCTGAACAAAGACGGCCACGGAAGTCTTAGGAATCAAACTTTACCTGCTTTCAATTTCATATCTTATATATACAGTAAGACTAATAAAGTGTACTTAATGGTGAAGGATAATTACATTATGATAGCCGAACCCATGACACAGAAGAGAAATACAACATTAAGACAACGTTCTTCGAGAGATATGATGTGAAAGAGAAGCCAGTTGTCCAAAGAATAATCGTGTGGACCTGGGGGAACAAGAACAGAACATCTGATGGCAGCTTGCATGGTGAAGAGTGAACAGTGCTCTTCTTCAGGAAATAACTGACGATTTAAACACCTACCAACGAAAACCGTTACAGTCTTGTACGGCACCAATAACTTGCTTTCCTAAATCAGAGAGAAGCAGCAAATCATTGGATTGGCAACTCCAAAAAAAAACTTGCTCTATAGTAACGCATGCCAATGCCGCAATACCAGAAGTCATTACTCCATTAGCATCCTTGTTTATCAGTCTGAAGACAAGTGCGTTCCTCGAGGCGAGGCGAGTGAAGTGGTGACCAATAGCTCTCCATGTGTTGCCTCACGCATCCACAACGACTCAGTGATGTGAAAAACAAGCATGCAAAATTCTGCGGTCCCTCGAAATTAAACTAACTCATCGACACATTCCGTAGCACAGCACAAAAATTGAAAAGACTTGTCAGCGATATTGGTTCAATTGTTAATTATTGGAAAATGATCAACTGTGACATTCAGTAACATTTGACATCATTCGTACGACTCGGTGGTGCCGTGTTGTTCGAGAGCTACCTTCTTCTAGTTGAACGGTTCGGTTGTTTCATTTATACTGGCAGACATTAACTGCGCCATATTTGAAGCGGTGGGTCTGAAGGACGTGTTACTACAGCATTCGCTATGACAGCAGTTTCATCATTTGGCATCACTGAACGGAATACTGCCTTCGCTTCATGTATCACCTCAGAGCTCCAGCAAAAATAAAAGTCATAATGGAAACTGACAAGGTCATCATGATACTATTCATCGATAATTATCTTAATAAGAATGAACGCTAAATCGTAACCACAAGTTTTATAGCAAACAAATTGCCTCAGATAGATTATTATATACACCCAGTCTCTCATCGTTACTTGATAACGAAACAAGATATGCTTAAAGCATATGAGAAGACAGTATCTATCACAGAGGTTTTTTTTTTTTTTTTTTTAAAAAAGGTGGTATTTGGAAGGTTAAGAGAGTGATAACGAAATCAAGAGTTTTTGATTAATATTTCCATTATGTATTAATTAATCATTCAAAGCTTCTAGTCACTGTTAAACTGAAAGACAAGACGTATACAACGCTTAATTAAAACCCCGTGCCCCTAGGCCGGACTCGAGCCGGCAATCTCTGCACGCGAAGTCAGAATTCTAAACGCTACTCCACTCGCCCTCGTATGACAAAGTTTACGTAGAAAATACGACTCTAATATTTTGGCAACCTGCTGCAGTAGGTAGTGACGGAAGAAGCTACCCAGTGCGTGTGATTCACCAATAACGCAGACGTGTAGCGCAGGTACCACCAAAGCTAGTTACGTGCGAGGAATCTCTGCAAAGTGTAATACGTAGTAAAGGTGCTGGCTGGCATTATACCTGCTAAGTGGCTGCGCCTTCGCATTGACATTGAGGACATAATTAATTCTTAAGTATTAAGTATGTCTGAGAGCAGAGCTACAAATCGTCATAAGTAAGTCCACAGTTACGGTTTATTCTTCAAAGCTGACATGAACTATCGCATTCATTTTGTTTTCTCACTCCAATTTAGTTTTCTACTAAATCTACCCTGAACTGATTAAAAAAGAACATTGACAATTGTAGATTCTGTGCTGTAGACTTTCAGCTACTTGCCGCAACAATAATCATCAATGTTTTTTTTAATTAAACACCGTCTTTTAACAACTGTTTTTATTACTGTTCTTTCACCAGACGCTTTTAAGCAAGATTACAGAGAGAAATGCTAGTGACACCAGTCCAAAGAATTGCGGAAAGTGCTGTCTGGACTGGCATGTGATAGCCACCACAATTTTCGTAAGTAGAGTTTCTTAATCATACAGCTAATTTAATATTATGAAATTAATTTCTACGAGGTTATGCTTGTTGTACAAATATAGCGAAAACACTATGAATATAAATAATAGTCGAGGGAATCAATATAATAGTATACAGACATCATTGATATAATGATGATGCCCCACTCCAAAAGGGCGAAAAGCGTCTGGTGAAAGAACATTAATAAAAACAGTTGTCAAAAGACGATGTTTAATTAAAAAACACATATGCAAACAACTGTGGAACATGGATCAGCAACAAAGTTATTAATATTCATCAAGGTTGCAAGCTTGTCGAATGTCACCATAACGATGATTTAGTAATCTTGGAGTTGACACGAGACTTGCTCGTGCATACACCGAACCGTAAATATTTAAAGCTTACCGTGGCTACACTTTGTCTGGCAGTAGTCATTTCTTTTTGTCTCGTTAGGCCGAATCTTGTTCGAGTAACACACATCAGCACTCGCGAGGTGCACAACTTCATATCAAAAAGTGTACGCAAACCTGAGCGGTGAGCCACGGGGGAAGAAACTACCATATAACTTCGTTGGCTCACTACGTCCCACGCTGCCGGCGAAATTAATTATAAGACTATTTTAATCTCAAATAAACTTTTCTATATACAACGCCGTTAAAAACTTCGATCTTGCATATTTTAATCTTGTTTTTCATACTATTTCAATTCAATACGGTAATTCAGTCAAAAACATATTGCAACCTTTACAGCTGAAAAAACGTGGAATAAAATTGTATTTTACGATTCGCAGAAGTCCTTCCCGTTGTTGCCATTTTTGAATCACTACTGTCACGCTGATCGGTCATCTTTACGTATTTAGTTGTTTGCATTGGATAGCAGACTTGAGGTAACATAAAATGTGAGGTTACGGTTATTTAAAGCAGAAAGGTGGATAATTTTTTATAATCTTTGGTTTTTACGTGGGATGCGTGTTCACTATAGTTGGATCAATATATTATTACGTGTATTTCTCCACTGTAATCGTATTGTATATTTTTATTGCGATTTTTATATTTTTACTAAAATAATGGAACAGTCACTAATATTAGTTTTAGTCGTGGTCTATGCTGCATAAATCGCCATAAATGTGGAGCTATTAACTTAGAGACGCGTGATGATATCCAAAACACTGTCACCACAAAAGACATACGACCACACAAACACATTTCCATTAGTTACACCACACTGGAAAATAAATAAAAAGAAATGGCATGTTATTACGTACATCAGCGAAGAAACACACACAGATGCAAAAATGTATAAAAAGGAATTCAAAATAACATTTTGAAGAGACAAATAGACAAAGAAAAACATAAAAAATAATACACAAAATAAATTCCACAATTCAGGAATATACAGGCTATCATGCCAATGACTGTCAAGCTAATACATTGGCCAAACAAGCAGAAAATTCAAAACAAAATACGAGGAATATCTAAGAGCATTAAAATGCAATAAGCACTGTATGTTTGCTGAATACCTGCAATATCGCAACCACCAATGAACAAATAGTCACATACAAACAGGTACATACATTAAACGGCAGTAAGCCACCAAGACTTACATTCCAAGAGAATACACACGGATAAAGAATCAGCCGTAGGAGAACGTATAATAAACATACACACAAACCTGAGACATCAGACACTGCGCATATTACTAGAAAGAATAAAATTAGAAATACAGCGATTAACACAGATAAGACACTGTTTAAAAGGATCAGATACAACACAACACAACTAGCGTGAACATACAAGACGCAGCACAACAAAAACTAGAAGAGAAGCACAAAACAATGCATGCGCCAAACAGTATTATACACTGAAGTGCAAAAACTAATGGGAAAGCAAGATACAAAATCCAGATGTCTATAGCACCGCCGAAGAAACGTATAGTGACGGGCCTTTCATTCTGCACTTTCATGAGTTGTGTGAAAGGTTTTTGGCCTGATTATGGCCCCACGATATACATTAATAGAGTTTGAAGGCGGAATGGAGGTTGGCGCTAGACGCATGGCACATTCCATTTCGGAGATTGTTAGTGAATTCATAAGTGTCTTAGAGTGTGCCGTGCATGTGTAACTTCCGGCATTTCCTCCCTCCATGGACGACTCAGTGGTCCACTACGTCTACTCAACGACCGAATACAGCGGCGTCTGCATCGAGGTGTCAGTGTTAGCAGACAGGCAACAATACCTGAAGGGACGGCAACGTGAAATGTGTCCGTGCGAAGGCTGCAGCAAACTTTGGAGTTAATAGGACCTCAGAAGACAGTAGCGAGTGCCTACGCCATCGGCTGCTGCGCCTCTCCTGGGCTCGCGAACGCAATGACTAGAAAAAGTATAAGTCACTATTTCAGCTGGTAAGAGCTGATGGTAGTTTTAGAGTGTGACGCAGACCTCACGAGGTCATGGAACTAGATTACCAGGAAGGCACTGTGCAAGCTGACGTTGTGACTGTACCAGAACATCTGATCAAACTGAGACGACCATTCACTGCAAATGGTTATCTTCATCTACATGGAGACCATTTGCAGCCATTCATGGCCTTCAAGTTCCGTAACAACGCTGAAATTTACCAGGACGACAATTATCCATGTCGCCAGTATAAAATCGTCCACAGTTGGTTTGAGGAACATTCTGGAAAATTCCAGCGAATTATTTGGCCAATCTAGATCGCCACACATAACTCAAATTGAACATATCTGCAACATGAACGAAAGACCTATGTACCGGCAACACTTTCGCAATTATGGACAACTGTAGAGGAAAAATAGCTGAACATTTCTTTATAGGATTTCTGACGACTCGTTGACTTAATGCTAGGTCGAGTTGTAGCACTTCACTGGGTAAAAGGGGATCCGACGCGATTGACTATTGGCACTTCAGTGTACATTCTAAAAGTGAACAGAACTATGCAGTAGAAAACGATACAGTGCAATGTGGTGTAGTGAAAGTTGGGTAATAAATATCGAACAAGCAGAAAATGATCTGCTGTCCGAAAACCAAGCTCAAATCACAGATGACGGAAGTAAAGTATGGATGTAAATCAATTTAAACGGCAAACGTAACTATATCGTAATTTATACCATAAATTCGATACACGAAATACAGTACATAATACGAGATGACATGCAGGTACAATTAATAGGAAAAACCGCTGAAGATGCTTCTGTGAATAAAGTGAAACGCGTTCAGTAGGCCCTACATCAATAAGTGAATGGAAAATTCAGTTGCATTGACGGAACAATTATTATTTATTATCCGGGAAAATGCTTCACAACATCTATTTTTTCGTTAATCTGATTTATGTTCGAGATTGTGTCAGTGACTCTATTTTTATGTTGTTTTAGCAGGAAAATAACAGAAGCATCCGAAGGAAAAGAAGGATTTGTCTACTACGGTGTTTCATAATTGTCTCTATTAAAATACCTTGAAGAAAATCCAAAACTTGGCATCATCTGAAATCATTAGTTTAATAGTATTCTTCAGCGTTTCATTTTTCAGGGTTTTTTTTTTTTTTTTTTAATTTTCCCCTGGACGAAACTGAACAAAATTAGCATTGCTTCCAGACCAATGAAGCTGACATTGGACCGGTTACGTGGTGGTGACTTGTTTGAGGCCAGAGGTTAAGTCTGAAGTATTCGCTATGAGCAGCACGTACGGAGAGGCCCTGCCTCATGGAGTAACGAGCAGAACTAACCACTGACAAGCAACAGGTGGCCTGTAGCCGGCGCATATCTTTTATTCCATCCAAATCGAGCCATGTACGCTACAAAAACATACCCCTCGTGTAAGCCAGCGTAGTGTTTGGTTTGTCAAGAAAATACCATATACGCTCTCTCGTCTCACATTATGTTCAAAATTTTGCGAAGAAGAATTCTCTTCGTTATACACTTACCTTGCCCTTCATTTGATACCTCACTAAATCTCTACCGAGCTTGGTAAGTGAACCGTTAAAGTTCTGGCCTCAAACTAGGAAGGATGTCGCTTCGAATACCCACCCAACCATCCGGTTGTCTATGGTTTCCCCAAATCATTACAGGCGAATGACGGGTTGGTTTCTTCAAAAGACCATGGCCAAATTCTTTCCCGTTCCTTGCCCCCAGTACTTTCTCGCCTCTAATGACCTCGATGTCATGATGGCATGACGAGGCGTATAGGCACAAGGAAAAAGAAACCACTAAATCTCTGCTCTTATAAATCAGTAAGTCTACTTCGTCTGTCCAGGCGCCACGAAAAATTACAGGATGGGATTTCCACAGTTTTAAAGCTTATGGTCTAGCTTAAAATATGACTGTACGCGACTAGGGAACGGATCAAGAAATGATAATTCGGTCGTAAAAAGTACAGGCACGCGCCACAGATCACACTGCATCGCACATGAACACCACTTTACGAGATACCAACCAAAGAACACAGATCAACTCTATAGGCTTTGGATTCCGGTAATAGTGTGTTTTTACTATGAAACTTTGGTTATTTATTTCTTCAGTTTTCTGAAATATAGTACGTTAGAATAGACGTTAATCAGACAACTACATCAATGATTAACACTCCAATAACTATAACGAAATTGTGGCTTTTAATTGACGTTGAAGGTTAAAAAGATACTACGCTACAAAAGTTCATGCTCTGATACTAGAAGAAAAATATGAGGTAAACGCATTAGCACGCATACCAATGTACGCGCAATCGAAGCTACGGAACAGAAGAACACCAGAAGCTGGTTAAAAGTACGAAACAATTCAAGCAGTATGTTGCTACAGGTGTTTAGGCATTTGTTAGAAAATTCTGGGCTCGAACTCGGGAGGACTTGGGTTCGAATCCTCGATCGGCTATCCAGATTTGGGTTTCCCAAAATCACTCTGGCCGAGTGCCGAAAAGTTTCCTTCAAAAGGTCAACGTCAATGAAACGAAGACTAAATTATATCACCAGCCATTACTGTCACCTTCATGCTGGTCGTATATCCTACACACTATAGTGCCGAAGCGTAATGGCTTAACACGTTAAGAAAAATTATGGAAGACAATATCTGTGTCAGACTTGTCATTCTCATAGGCATACGCAGTATACAATAATATGCTCCAGTTCTGTCCACCACAGGTGTTGACAAACTTCAGGTCGTTTTCATCTGGGCTGCAGACTTCAGCCAAATAAAAATAAACGGCTAGAATATAATGGCTATCATCATACAGTTGAACCAAACTCGACATTTGGTCATTAAAAATAACTCAGCACTCAATAATTATTAAGTAGGATTTTTGCCAGTGGCAGGTGCATTTTAAAGTGGTGACAACGTGATTCAAATGTGTCCACGAACATACAACTCAGATTGAAATTCTGGTTTAATTTCTATGTTTAGTGTATTTGCTGTTACCTCACAATAAAACTTCTAAATAATCCAGAGACTAGCAGAATTATAGAAAAATCAGTATCCAAGAAACAAAATTAACTCACAGTTTTTTTATTGTTGACGTTTAATGTTCAATAAATACAGAAAAACTGTTACTTTCGAAGTAAAATATTTCTTCATAAGCTTGGTTCGCAACTAATATTATTAAACAGCTAATTATTTACCCACATGATTACAGTCGTAATTTAAATGTGAGTTCTAAAACGCTAGACATTTCGCTCTTCAATAATTGTTCTACCAATCACTGGTATGTTAATGACTACTTAACGTTATTACACTTTTTGGGCAACGAATTTTATCGCGATTTAGTTTCCAAAATTTCTTTGTTCTTTACAATTTCGCGTAACCAGAGCTTTACCCACGCTTATTACCTAAAAAAATGAGCAGAGCCTACTCTTTGGTCGCCGTGCGAGAATTTATGCGGCACTAGCCGCCCTGATATTAATCAGGCTATTCACAGAACCCGATAGTCAATCAGTATCCATGAGTACCTATATAAACATGAATATTATTACTAAATTTAATTGAGGATATAGTAAGATGAAAAGAAGATTTCAAGTACGCCGCCAATATTTTAAATACTACTATTTAATATTAAATGTGTTCTCGAGAAACAGCCATTGTGGCGAGGAAATGATTAAGTGAATCAAAAAAAAAAAAATCATGAAAGTCAGAACCTATTACATCTAGTGAATCCTCATCTTTAGCATATTATACAAAGGCCTAAATAAATAATAAATTAAACTAATTACTGTAAAATATTTTGTTAGTTATTTTCGAACTAAAGTTCCAAACAGAAAAAAATAAATAAACTTGAAAAAAAAAGAAATCGCTGTGGTAATACACAGTAAGCGAATAACTAAAAAGTAGGAAAGACCACGATGTACCACAAATCGATTCCCAGTATAAAGTTTTGTTGATTTTCGATGGTAAAATCGATACTGAAATAGTTGTGCTGCTGGCGAAAGATGACTGTTCGTTAAGACAAATCTGCATGTTGAACTGCGAATCACAAACCTAACATGCTGGTTATGCGGCTAGCAGATAGAAACTTGAGTTGCTTTTCCGTAGGCCGTCGCTCGAACTCGGACTTCTCGTGGTAGACGTCATAGCGAATCGATATTTGGGCGATAGGCCGCGCGGCGCCGGCCTGGCCGGCTTCCTGTCACAATACGGCGCGGCGGTCGGAATGTCGGCAATCGATCTCTCTGATTGTGTTATTAGCTTGCAGGCCGGTCCAGTAGGAGGCCAAGCCATATAAGCTTTGAGCACTTCACGAACACTTCAGCCCTAACTTCTTTTTTGACGTGCCGCTTAATTGAGAATAGTGACACATCCTCAACACACTTGAAAGTGGAAAAGCCTGATCCAAAACTGTATATTTCGTAGATGCTTATGTAATTAATATCACCCGAAGATAACTGTAGGATTTCTATGTCTGTAGAAAACAGTTCCCGGACTACTGTTCTGAAATACAACTTCTTTAGCTAGTTAAATGAAAAGCTGATGAATAGTTCGGTCGAGTTTCATGCGACATGTGACGCAATCCCAACGCCATCTATCGGTTTTTTCTATAGATATGAAGCAGTGAGTCTTTAAACTCGATAGATGTCTTTGGTGTAGCAAGATGGCATCCGCCTACTGAATGAAGCGAGCATATTAACTCAAGATGAAAATACCTAGTACAAATTTTTAATGAACTTTTGTTTGAATAAACTAATAGCCCCCGAATAAGTATGTGAATCGAGAACGAAGAAGGATATTGCGCTGGTTACAACCTAACTTCATCGCTTACTGTTGCACTTTTACTTTTGTTCTCTAAATATTATTCACTGAACAAACGATTATTACTCTACAGTTGGTGTTTCTACAGGTATGAATAACCCTTCGAATTGATGAACTGTTCCTGAAAAAAAGGAGCAATTATTCTTATGATGAAAATTAAGAGATATATCGCGCAAACTCGCTACGAATAAGGACACAAGAGAATGGCAAGCAATGTATACACAGGCAAAATGGAAATAACAATAAACAAATTCGTAACAATGGTGCAAAAAATTGTAACATTAGCATTCTCTCAGTTTAACAGGTGATGTGTTCTGACTGAGATAATGTGAAATATTTTGTTTGATGTTTAGTATGTATCTGTTCATATATTGGACCATGTCAACCGATATCATAAACTTTATTAGCTTTTCATAAACGCTACAGCGTAACATTAAACTTTATAAAATGGCTTGAGCTAACTGCATATGATTCTTTCATATGTTCACAGTTCCTTACGTGGTTAGTGTTGTTTTTGTAGATTCGTTTTATCTGCAGCTACTAACTTTTCTGTCATCAGTCTCTCGATCTCTCTTCATCTCTCAATTTCTTCCTATCTTACGCTAACCTCTTCATCTCAATATACCCATTACAACCTAGGTATTCAATTATCTATTTTATATATTCTACTCTTCGTGTTCCTCTACAGTTCGTACCTTCAACTGTTCCCTTCACTAATAAATTAACCAAACCCACATGTCTTAAAATGTGACCTAACATCCTGTCTCTTCCACAAACTTCGTTTCTCACTCATTGTTTCCAAGAAAAGTTCATTTCGTATCTTACCTGTCCACTTACTTTTCAGCATCCTTCATTAGCAACATATTTCAAATGATTAAATTTCTTTCTTTCTGGAATTCTTAAACTCCATGCTTCGCTATCATAAAGTATAGTGCTCCACACATACTGAATTAACTAGCTGCAATAACAAATCACATTGTCAGTCGTAACCACAATACATAAAATTGTTCACACAAGAGTTAAAAATAATTTTCACTAAGTTAATAATGATAAATACAACGAATGTAACGTTCGGGGGTGACATTCGGTAGGACAGGGTTCAAATACAAGTCTGCACATCCTGATTTCGGTTTTCCGAAATTTCCCGAGGTAAATGCAGACAAATACTGAAATTGTGGGCAGATTCCCTCCCGTTCCTTTTACTCAATCCTCGTCCACCTCTAAATGACCTCGACGTCGAATAGGTATAATGTCATAAGGAAACAAGTTTATATAAAAACCCCATCAAAATTTTTGCTTTAGGTATTGCTGAAAATATTATACGAATACAAATTCTCGAAATTAATGAAACTATTAGTGTATTTAATGATTCGTGTATCATTAGTGTCAGAAACTGATGCGGTTTAAAAAAAAAGGATACCGATCCAAACCCACACAAAATTTGTGAATAAAATAAGGTCCTTAAACTGGAGCAGGCAGCCACGCACAACACAGACCGCATGCAGCACTTGCTACACTGCTGGCAGCAATTGTGCGCAGACTGCGAGCTCGGTTATGCCGTGTGTGTGTGGGGGGGTGGGGGGGGGGGTGAGACTAATCAGGGCGAGCCGGGCTGCCGGCGGCTGCTGCCGCAGATGTACCTCCACCACAACAGGGACCACACGGGAGCGACAAGTGCTCTTCGGACCACATCACACATTACCTTCATTACGACCAAAAGCCACTTTATTAATCATCCACACAGTAACTACCTGCCAGTGTTAAGGAGTCACCAAACTGGACCGGGGAGCTACGATGGAACTTATTTCAAGTCCTCGACCCCTAATACCACCAGTCCTGATTGTAATTTCCCAGAATCACCTTAGCATTGGATCGATAACTACGTATTTCACAAACAAATTTTCTCATATCAGAGAGAACCAAATTAAAAGTTTTCAAACAGATCGCAACAAAAACACTCCGCCCTTACGGTCCTAACTATGTTGTGACCTCAGCATCCCTCTTTTTTTTTTTGATTTACACTAATTACCGTAGCACGTGTCTACGTAGTCCACAGTGCCTGTAACGAGACAAGCCACCTATTATGAGGCGTGTGAGACACTCGTTAAAATACCCGCCAGTGCGCTCGCTGTATCGAGGAGGTACAACGAGGACCAGTCCCCCGTGATTGCAGTTTCTACGCTGTTTCCCGCAATAATCAAAGCGAATACTGGAACGGACCTCAATCTCTGCCTCATAAACTTCACAGACAAAAAATACATTTCCTACAGAATATAGTTAGACACTTCGAAAACAGATGGCAACAGTTCACACCCTCTACTGCAGTAGTGCTCGAGGCAGAAACGCGGGCACTTAAAACTCTGCCACTAGGACGCGGTACCTCTGCCCTCGGGGTCTCGCAGTTAAAGAAGCCTCACGATATAAAATAATCTGCTAAAAATAGTAAAAAGATTTACAATATGAGCCGTATGGCTGTAGAAGGATAATGGAAATTAAGCCTGCAGGGTAACTTCGAAATTGAAACAATCTTCCTGCGAGCATTTCGAAGGATCTTAATGTTTTCGTTTTTTAATGGCATGTAGTTTTGTCAGCGTGTATGTGATCGAATGTGGATAGTACATTGATTCAATTGACTACAGAAGTAGAGAGGAACACCATACATATTTGAGACCACCTGTAATGCAAGGCCAGTCTGATTGCTCCCGTACAGATCTTAATTTCAATGAAATCTTGACAGGTATACCCCCGGTTTGTGTGGTAAAAACACGATATGTCGATGCCTAGCTGCGCTGTCTAAACCCATCTGTTCGGGGCAATGTACAAACAGCTATGAGTCAATAGCTGTCGATCGCTTGACCTGTGAAAATTGGTTTACATCTCAAGAAGACGGTGCAGCTAGCCGTCGAAACGTCGTGCTTTGCAACGACGGCACACCCATGAATATTAATTGCAACATTTTTTTTTAAATTAGTGCTTTACGACTCATCGACGTAATTAGAGTTGGATTTAGGAACGGAAACAAATACAGCCATGGCCTTTTGAAATCAACCAAGCCAACATTTGCCTTGAGTGATCTGGGAAACAACGGAGAACCATAATCCGGATCGCAGGACGAGGATTCTAACCCGCATCCTCTCAGGACAGAATGTTACAGCTCATCCACTGCGCTCGGTTATTACAATCATTCTTGGATCTTCATTACACTGTAAACATAGCGCCCGTCTTACATCTTTCTTAAATTGTAAACATAGCGACAGGAGACAACAAATAATTAGAAGGAAGTTATTTCGTGCTTGGTGCCTCCCTCTTCCAGATAGATCCACTGTTCATTTGAATGGAGAGTAACACGTGAATAATGGAAAAGCTTAACGAGGTGCAATCGGAAACCTGCGTCTAGTTGACACAGCTTAATTGGCTTCCCGGGAAAGCCAACAGGTCTCCCGTTACTCGACATTCCTTAACTGCCACGCAACGAGTATTGCCAACGGCACTTCCCATGTTAGGAGCCTTCCATCGGTCGTTCCAAAACATACGAATACAAATACATCTTTACGTTCTTATACAATCTTCTCTAGGTTACGACGGAAGGAATTTCTGAGTAAATAAATTATATCATAACCCAATCGCTGTACTCTTTATATTTAATTTCTCCCTAGCGATAACGGGAAAAAATCATCTGAAAAAGAGTTTGGCGACCATTTGAGGTGGAACTGTTATAATGAACAGATTACTCCAAAGTCTGTGATATATATGCGTACGAATCTTAAATAACTTGCTAAATGAAAACACACTCTATTCAAGGATATGTTTCTGGAGATAAAGTCAATAAGGTATTTCATCTGACACTTTGATCAGAACAAATCTGACATAAGGAAAACATCTACTGAGAACTAATCGTAAGTAATTCCAATTCATTGTAACCTCTGAGCATTACAAGACAACAATTCAGAGAACTTCAATGAAGCACCAAATACATTGAACTCAACTTTCAGCTGATTTGAGATGAGTTCGGAGGCAATATGCTTATATCTTTTATCATTTACAAAAGGTTTTTCGCAAACAATTAATGAGACTATAAGCGAAGATTCCTTCACAAAGTGAGTTAGTGTCTGCATTACACTGGCGCGGCGTGATGAGTTAACTTGCTCGGGCCGACTAATGGGCTCCAACCAATATGCCAATCAACACGCCAGGCGTAATATTGTGACGGAGCTGAGGAGCCGAGTATGTCTGCTATAACAGTATTCTTCAATGACAGAGCCTTCCAAAGAGCTAACCATCCATCTTTGTAGTATCTAGAATGTTTTTGGTTTCCTGCACCAGCAGTTTTAATCTTAGGCATAGTACTGTTGCTGTACTCTAAAGTTTTGAAACATTTGTTTTCTGAAAAGCATAATAACAAATTAAAGAACTAAGGGAAATCGTCATCAGTGAGCTCTTGAGACAAAACAGGTGTAAATAACACACTGTCACGATTATATGAGCAGCCTCTCCACATCTACAACCAGATACGTGATTAAAAAGTAGCTCCATAAAATAGAACTTCGTAATAACTATTAAGGATTAGGACCCTTAGACCAAATATAATTGTGACTAAGAGAATCAAGTCCCTCATCAAGATCACGTATTCCAGTGACCTTCTTCTAAGCGAGTTCTGTTAAGTCAAATGAAAAGCAGATATATCTTCTTTTTATTATGCTTGAAATAAATTGTGTCATGAAATCAAGCTACGCAATTTAACAGCTATTTTATATTACCAGATTTCATTTTTTTCAGATTTCATATTCCACTAAAATTCTTAGGTAAAATACGAAGAAAATAATTTCTAAATTCTAACATTCAAAGGTCGAACATTCCCCAAAAGCTACACATAAAAGCTCTTTATGCTCGGATTATATTGTTCACAAGACTATGACACACATGCTCCCAAACACGCAATCATAATTTACTTAAAATTGAAGATTTGTTTCAAGCAAAAATTCTACATTTTTACGATTATTAATCTTTCTGTGTACTACTTTGTATATACTCTGTACTATGTACGCAGAAGGAAAACGTTTTGTTAATTAGTATACTGAAACCTACGTACGACACCCAGAGAAGAATGGTGCAATTTGATGAAACTTATCTAGGGTCATACACAGAAGAAATGATAACAAATTAAAATGCATTACCTTTAGATACAGTTGTCATCAAGAAGTGTGCCCTCCTTGAGCAACTATACATTCGTGTCCTTGACGGCATTGAATCAATAAGTGTTCGGATGTCTTCTTGGGGTATCTCTCTCTAAACCTTCATGTCCTGTGCAGTCAGTTGTTGCATAGTCTGTGCTGGGTCACTATGTGATCTAATGTGTCTACTCCTGGCATCCCAGACATGTTCTATTGGGGAAAAATCTGGGAGCCGTGCGGTCAAAACTGTGATAGTAACTCCTTATATGGCTTGTGTTGTGATGGCCACAGTATGAGGACGGTCATTATCCTGTCGGAAGATGAGATTTGAATGGCGGACATGAAGGGTATTCAAATAGGATGCAATACCCGGTCCACATAGTGGTGGGCCGTCATTGTGCGTGTTGTCGAAACTGATTGCTCTCAAACTAAGACACCAGTTGCTGGACCCGTGTGACTTTTTGAAATCACAGCAGGGTAAGCCGTTCCTCCGCTACGCCTGCGTACACGTTGTAGGCTATCACTTTGCCACAGACAGAATCGAGACTCGTCCATAAACACATATGTACGCAATCCACGTATCCATTTGGGTTTTCCATTACACCAGATTAGACGATGCTGGCAATGAAATCAGGTTAATGGAAAACATTGCTTAGGGGTCAGACAGTGTAACCCAGCTTCAAGCAATTGGTTTACAATCGTTGGGGGGGTGACTCTCTCTGTAACCACTGCTTGGATCTGGCCTGCAGTCACTCGTCTGCCCGCAACAGCCACCCACACCATTTGACGGTCTTCACGTGCTGTTGTCCTTCTGTATGGACCTGTGCCTGCTCTAGGAGCATTAGTGCCTTCTTTCATCCACTGTGTGTTAATCTTTATTCTGATATTGCTCTATGGCCAATCCTTCGGGAGATTTCACGATATGATGTACCCATTTCAAACAGGCCAATTCTCCAACCTCTCTCACAGTTAGACATTTGGGTGTAGCGGGTCGTCACTCGTCACTCTTCGCCTTGGCATAGTTGGTCATCAAGAACTTGCGGACATACTGATACTTATACGTTAAGAAACAGAAAATTTCCATAATAAATAGCCCTGTAATTCTCAAACTATTACATGTAAAATTTTCAAGTTTTAATAATTTAATACACTTTATATGGGGATAGTAGGCTACTTGGGATTAAATATCATTCATTTCCCACAACTCCGTCTGGGTGTTACACTTTTAATTTCCGCCAGTGTATTTAAGTGTTTAACATTGATTTTAAAGACACAGGCAAATATAAAAAGGTGCCATAATCTGACCATTGATTACATAAAACACATGACTGACAGTCGGAGGGCACATTAACTATTAAATCCATAAACAACCAAAAAATATAGTAAACTTGACCTCCGTCCTTCAATTAAAAAACGGTCGTTCAATTATATCAACTTGTATGTCAAAGTTGAATGGTAAAGATGTGACATTGAGGTTGATTGAAATTAGCACAACTTAACAACATTAAAAATATGCATGAAAAATAAACACAGGTACGTAACGGAATGTTCCTTTTGGATTGCGACTTTTTGCTCAGTTTAAAGTTCGTAATAACATCGCGCGTATTTTCTCAGTATTTGTTCTGTTAATAATGTGGATCGCTCCAGTTAAGGCGTTAGGCTGCTGGCTCAAAACCACCAGCTATGTCCTTTTCCATTGCAAAACTTAAGTATTGGTCGCTTATTCAAGCTTTAATGGCTCCAGACACGAAGACACAGTGCTTTATCGCCTCTTGATCTTATTGTCTCCTCTCTAAGTTCGTCTCGCGTCTTCCAGTATGCGCCAACTAAGGGATGACTTGGTTTGGCATATTTTCTCATTGACTCCATCATGTAAACAAAATGATAAACAAATAGCAACATTTTAAACAATTCAATTCGCTGACTCATATACTTTCTCACAAGCGTTCCGAAATTTCCCAGTTGTGATTGGCTGATTGAATCGTAAAACTTCTGAAATGTTCATTTTAGTTCGAGAATAGTTTGATCTTTGTCACATTTCCGCTCGTATCTGTCTTGGGTCGTAAGTGGCACATAGCGTCGCCTTAAATATCCGCACTTGACGGCTCCAGACGCAAGTACGAAATTCCCTACAGCGACCCTAGGGATTTTACCCCCCGCTTTGTGGTGAATCTTTCCAAGAGGGTTCCTAGGTTCCGTTAGCATACGGTGGGTGATCTGACCAGATTGTCGAATGGGAATATTTTGACACACATTGACTGCAAATAACGTGCTAAATACGGCACATTGAATTTTTTATTGCATTCCATTGTAAATTTTAGTTTTTATTAAATTACCTTCATCTACATCTACATGCATACTCTACAAATCACAAACATTGTGGGTGGCAGAGGTTGCTAAACACCAAATCCTAAACCCGTGCATTCCAATCCCGAATAGCGCGAGGAAAGAAGGAATACATTAAAGCATCAGTACGGAAAATTATTTCTCGAATTTTATCCCTCCGGTCTTTGCGACCTAAATAGGTTGGCGGAAGAAGTATTTCATTGCACTCGTAATTTAAAGATTTTCGCATATTCTCCAATAAATTCGAGCGCAAGCTACGTCGTCTGTCTTCCAAACTATCCCAGCCCACTCTAAGCATCAATTCTGTGACACTTTCATAAGGGCTGTAGCAACCAGTCACGAATCTAGCGGCTCTCCTCTGCACCCTCTCCACTAAGTCGATCAGGCCCTTGCGATACCGATCCCAAACTCCACAACAGTAATCCAGATGCGGACGCACTAGTGTTTTATACGCTATCTCCTTTGTATGAGCATTATAGTTCCTAAAAAAACTACCTATGAATCGCAATTTAGAATTAGTCTTGCCTACGACGGAAGTTATGTGCATGTCCCATTTCATGTTGCTTTGTACTATCACCCCCAGATACTTCACGGAATCAACCGTGTCAACAGCTGAATTGTTTATCTTGTACTCGTGAGCAGTCTGATTATTTTTGTTACTTATCCGCATTGCCTTGCACTTTTTGCAATTAAGTGTAAGCTGCCATTTACGGCACCAATCTGAAATAGCATTTAAATCGCGCTGAACTTCTAAGCAATCGTCGGAGCACCTTATTTTCCTATAGATAACTGCATCGTCGGCAAACAACCGCAACCAGCAACTGACGTGGTCACCGAGATCGTTTATAAATATTAAGAAAAGAAGTGGTTCTATTACACTTCCTTGAGGAGTTATATGTATGGTTGGATTAGAAATAGATTATGTATGAATACCAAACAATGAGTGAAGTTGCGAAAATAAGTGTTAATGACAAATAAGAGCAAGCGGAAAGAGAGAAGGACCAGTAACAACAAGCGTCTAAACAGAGTACGGCGATTTAGCTAGATCCTTGCTTTTGTTTTTCAATGTTCGCCACAGTAGTTTCAACCAGAAATCACTGATAATAGTAAACGTTTAGACTACGTATAGTCTCTTAGTCCATAAACGTTTACTTGCATGGTTTTTAATTCTAAATTCATCCCACGTCTAAATTACTTTTGATGCATTAAGCCGTACCCATACAGTGATTAATGCTTGTTTTATATGTTACGCCCTGGTAAATTCCCATTTCCTTCCTGGGGAATGTCACAAATACGACTTCTCAGAACTCTACATAATTACAATTTTTTACACTGTACAATACTAGTATTATTTTAAGAGATTTTTCACAGCACAGAGGTTTTCTTCCGAGATAACAAAAAAAATATGGAACACAGAACTCTTCCAATGTACCATTCCTCCGGATACTTCCTCATCTAAACCAAATCTTCTCATTGACTTCTGTACATTTTGGAACCAGGTAATCATGCGTCGTCCGCTCCTTCTCCTTCCAACAACTTCTTATTTCTATTGGAGTTTTGGTCTTTTAGTATCTTCTTTTTTTTTTAACTGCTTTACATCTCACAACAGCGAGGTCTTTAGAGACGGGAAAGGATGGGGGCAAGGAATGGGAAGGAATTCGGCCATGGCCTTTTGAAGGAAGCATCCCGGCATTTGCCTGGCGTGATTTGGGAAACCATGGAAAACCCAAATCTGGATGCCCGGATGGGGATTCGAACCACCGTCCTCCCGAATGCGAGGTGAAAACGCTAACCGTTACACCCCCACGCTCGGTTAGTATCTTCTATCCTGCTTACATGTCCATACGATTTTAATCTCTTTCACACTGTAGCTTCATAAATATTTTCTTTCGTTTGTATTAACCTTATTAACCTTATTATTTCGGTATTACTTATTTTTTTTCCTCTTGAAATTCTTGTTTATCTTTTCCAGCAATCCGTTTTCAGTGCTTTCAGCTTCATTAATATGTTTTTGATTGAGTGTCCAGGTTTTTAGTCATATAATACTTACTCTCTAATAAGGACTTAAACACAATTCTTTTTGTTCTGTTCGTATCATTCCTGCTCCATATGAGTAAATTGAGCATCTCAATTATTTTTCGTTCATTAGTTCATTTTAATTTAAATGTTTGATTTTCCCTCTCTTTCTAAAATTGTAAAATAGAAAAAAATTATTTTCCTATATTAATTCGTATTCCATCAGTGTACAATTCATTCCGATCTTTAATCTTTAATAAGAATTTTTATACTCAAATATTATGATCTGGAAAGTTTCATGTTGACATATTTTTTCTTGCAAAGCAACTCGAAATCTGTATCCTAATGTTTTGTTTTTGAATATTTATTTTCGTTATAACCTATAGTCAGGCCTTAAAGATTCAATCAGAAATTAATTTTAACACATTCGGCAGTACAGCCCACTAGAATCGCCAATAAAGCGGGAAAATTCCACAAAGAGCAATATGATCACTGCTGCCGAAACACTGTAATTTGATAAGTTCTCGGTCACAACCATAGCTGGTGATATTATCGACAGATGACGAAACACTAAATTTGGCCAGCTTCATTCTCTGCAGATCATGTATAATATTTCTGTTGCCACCATCGATTTTTCTATAGTATTAAATGAAAAATGTACCAGTGGATAAGTATTTTATCGACTTCTAACATAGCATACCCAGTTTACGTTAAACTACATTGTCTGTATGAAATTGTTAAAACTGTATCCACACGTTGTCGGAACACAGCATACCTCATCATAGCGCCTACGTAACTTCAGCCGCAGCCAGTCCGGCACAGCCATCCCTATGGTGGGAGTTGCAGGGGTTCAGAAAGAAAGTTGTGTTTCTGGTAGCCATCAAGTAACAAGTCTCAGGAACGAACACTTCCTAAATGCTGTATTTATTCATGTAGCCTTTTGGTACAATATTTTTTAAGAATTACCGAAAATGATGGTATCGAATATTGTATACAGAGAGGTATTGTGAATACGTTAATAACTTCTATTTGCTATTTTACGAAAACATTTCGCTGCTTATTCAACTTCGACAACCCAGAAAAAGGTTTAATCCTTTATTTTTTTAGGGTTATGGGGAGGTTGACTATGCAAAATATTCGCACTGGGTTTGCTGGTAGTTATAAATTTAATCATTCGTGGGCCATGTTTATCGGTCACAGTTAAACATTTAAATACAAATACAATGAGAACAACACCATTGTGAATAAAAAATTTTTCTGTGATTTACGTTTCTTTTGCAGAAACATCATTTGAGGCTTCTTGTTGGTAGTATTTGTACTTTTCGTATTTTCTTTACTTAGAGTGTGTAATTTCAAATCGTAATATGATATTATACTCGTCTTATATTTCTATTTCGGAGATGAAGATGATAAAACAGATGTGGCAGATCTGTAATTTACAGTAAGTAAAATTTTATATTATTATTGTAATTTGAATTTACACAACGTAATTAAATTTTAAAAAGTGAATTAAATTCAACAGAAAACCATTGCAGATTGTACAGGTGTCGGGGGCAAGAATTTATGCCTTTCCTTGGGACAAGTAAAACTAAGAGTTTACTCTGAAGGAAACAGTCAAACCATGGCAACAATCATAGCGCGTCTCTAATCTATATATATCTATAAATGAGAAAATGAGAAAGTTCGGATGTGTGTTTGGATGTACGTTGGCAATCAATCACGCCTTAATAACTCAACATATTTAAATGAAATTTGGCATGAAGTCAGTTAATTGCGTGCGAAGTGCAATAGGATAGATTTTATCCCGCAAAAACGCATAGTTCTTTTAGAAATTGCCATTAATATCAATTCTCAAACAACAAAGAGTTTCCTACTTTCGGTAGACAGCCGTGCAACGTTTACTCTTTGCTTTTTACGTAAATCGTAAACACTGCTTTTCAGAAATAATAGTGAAAACCTTACATATGCAAGTTTGTGTTTAGTTTAAAAGCCATAAAACCGATGCACTTGACAAACAATAGTTTGGAAGCAGGAATTATAAATATGTGCTTAACCTTAAATTAAAAAAGGTAGGTACTGTTGTTAAGTTCGTTAAGAGATTTTTTCATTTGCGTACATAAAATAGTATGACATCTCAAATATTGCACCATAATTTCGATCGTAATATACTAAATGTGGAAAATCAGAGCTTGGAAAAAAACAACGTAAAATGCTATGATTATACCAGCACGAAAGTCGATTTACTAAAAGTGCAAAATGCCGGTGCTCCAAATGTCGTATTTATAAAAATGTTACGGATTCCATTCTATCTCGGTTTAATTTATTTACTGTGTGTCTTCTTTTTTTCCACTACACATTCTCTGTAATATTACAAATTATTAACTAACCCTTTTTTGTTCATGAAGCAATATTGCAAGTCGTTTACAACGCGATACACCTAATTTACACGGAGCTTATGAAAGCTGCTTATTTATTACTAATAATAACTAAATGACTTCTGCCTTATAGACTTCTGCCTTATACTGTAACAAAAACATTCTGGTCCAGGAAGCATTTCAACCTAACCACTATCTCTGCTAACATTGCCGCTACAAAATCAAACGTTATGAACACACCTAAACACATTAAATGCATTGGAACTGGATTTCGAATAGTAACAGAATTTTCTATATCAAGATTCCTAATTAGTGTAGCATAAATTACTATCACAATTAATTTCATAATACGCCTTACTACATCACGAGCAGTAACAGTCACTTTATCGGGATGTACGCTTAACCAGCAATATTAACAAAAATTATCTTAAGAGTTGTAGAGAATTATGAACTTTCCGTTATACACTGTAATTTACAAGCATTTTAGTATAAATTTTTTAATTACGTAACTGCAATAATGAATGTAGTTTCATATGTATTCAGGATTTATTTTCCTGCGATCTGAAATAACAATTTACGTTACTAATGTATTAATGCCCGAGTTATAGAAGCTTTGATTTTCTAGCGGTACTTTGTTGAAATGCAGCCTGGACCAAAATGAGAACTGAAACATTATTAATAGCTTAAGCTTCTTTCACGAGCACCATTTTAGTGACGTCATGTATCGCTTTATAATGATATTGTATCAAAAGATATATAATAAGCTTGGATGATTTAGCAAAACACACGGCATTGCTCGAAGTAAATTTTTGAAATTTATAAATGTAATTTTCAGATACTCAGCGCAAATCAAAATATACATTTTTAGTTTCACAATTTTTTAACGAGATCAACGTCCTTGGGCCACTTAGGTACTTATTTGCTCTTTGAATGTTAGTAAATTTTTTGGATGTTTAGTCGCTTCCATCATATTTTGACGTTTTGAGTTTCCATTAATTAAAACTATATTAATTTTTATTCGCAAGTCCTGAAATTAGTAATTTTAAGAGATGCTGGGTAAACGAAATTCAAATCTTTCAATGAAATGTAAGAAAACTACGGCTGTGAAAAAAGCCAAAACCCAGGAACAAATCCTCTAGCAGAGCTGCACAGCAGTCACAAGTTGGGCGACAACACCAAAATGAACACTTGGTGTCTGGAAGATCACACCGGGAAAATCGCGAGCTCGGTGCTAAGAGCAAGCGGATTGGCAATCGATCTCAAAAGCTTTTGAAACATCGAAGCAAACAAAAAGACGGCAATAACAATACGCCACATATTTGGCATTGCAACGAGTTGCTGAAACACCCGAACAAACGCGAGCTCATTTCTAATGTTTTCCCGAGGATTCAACTAAATATTATCAATGACGAAAACTGGTTATGTGAGAGGACAATACTTGCCCCGAAAAATGATTCTGGAGCAAAAAAATATATATATGTATTAGAGGAAATAGTCGGGGAAGTGACAACACACTCTTCCATCGATACAGTAATGTTAACTGACGATACTGCTATCTACCCCGTCGAGTTTTCAAATTCCTTCGAGTTATCAGGGCTATCGTCCCATAAACTCGAGCTTAAGGTTGGCACTCGAGTTCTCCTGATGCGTAATCTCGACCCGCCCCTCCCCTCAAGGTATTGCAATGGAACCAGATTACACATCACAGAACTAGGAAGAAACATTGTGAAGGCGACAATTCTTACCGGTGCATCTAAAGGGGAAGCCGTTATAATTCCGCGTATCCCAATTATTCCCAGCAATATTCCCTTTGAATTCAAAACATTACAGTTCCCATTAAAAATTTCATTTTCAATGACAATTAATAAATCGCAAGGTCAAACGTTGAAATTGGTGGGAATACACTTGGATACTCACTGCTTTTCCTTTGGTCAACTTTATGTTGCCTGCTCGCGGGTATCGAGTGCAAAAAATTTACATGTTTTTCAGAAAATAACAAGTCCTACAATATATATACCGATGTATTATACTGAAAATACTACTAACATACAGAATATTTTTATTGTTTTAAAAGTTTGATGAAGTTGTTTGGAACAAATACATTTTTGTTATTTTATTGCAGTATTTATTACTACTATCACCAATAAAAATAGCTCTAAAATTAATTGTATGGTCGTATTGACCTGGTGGCAAGGCTTCATTACGTCTACGCAATCAGCCCCTTTCGTAGCAGCTTAACCTAACGCAGTAATCCTACTGGGCATAGAGGACCTACAGTTCAACGTGAAATCAGAACCACGTGAGCATTCTGGCGCACTTCACATCACACAACAACCTGTGCCAGAGGTGAAGCTCGAGCTAAGGACCTATGAAAATCCTCTGTGAGACTGGGATTCAAGCTGGGGACTTTTCCATGTCCAGTTGGACGCCCTAACAACTGAGCGACCAACCTCTGAACAAAATCTTATATTACAACACTCTTCCACGCGGACGAAGTCGCGGGTAACTGCTAGTGATTAATAAAGTTTAAAATCATTTTCATAGACAAATATTTGCCTGCTGTCTAAGATGTTTATTACAGCCATTACATGAAAAATTAAATTTAAGCATTTTCTGATGGAACTCCAGAATTCAGAAAAGAAATTTATTTTCCTAAAAACTGTGGTTTACCAATAACGTTTGCTTTCATCACGAAATTTAATTGCCTGACGACAGCGTCGTACACAGGTCCAGATATATCATCACCTATTTCAGCTGTGATCATACCACCAAACGTAAGGGAGGATTATCTTTTTAAGTATTCGTATATTTTTTTACATTTGTTAAGTGAACTCGCATTAGAATTTCTGTTAATAGAAAAAGTGGCGCATTGTTTCGTAGATAGCATTATATTGCCCTTCTCTGAGTGTTATTAGAAACATTATATTTATGTTAAGGGTTCTGTCAAAATTACAGAATGAAATGGACCACGTTAACAACACACTCGTGAAAGAAAATTATAGTTTTACGATATTACAATTCTAACAATTTTTGCGTTAAATCCGTTGGAAGTAAGCTCTGTTACTTTAATATTTTCTCTTACTTCTGGGATTCATCTAAAGAGAGAGATTATCTTTGACCGAGCATGAGTGCGCTGTTTCCTTCAGAAGAGCAACTTACATGAATGCATCAAGTTGGTCCTGTGTAATGAATACTCAATTTTTTTACATAATATTTCACTTTTTGTTAATATTTATTAAAGTAACATTTTTGCTTTTAATTAAAACATGTATGGAAAATTCAATGTAGCTGCAATCGAAATGTTTATAAAATCTACCAAACCTGCTGTTGCTTACTACTAGATCCTTTGGCTCTACTCTGTACACATAAAGGCACCTGCGTATTTTTCCTTACACAAGCACTTATACGTTAGCAACTGTTCCATGACGCCCGTTGCCTCTTGTTTAGATCTCCCAAGATAAACAGCACGCGCTACCGTGAGTGTCATGTGCCACTACCTTTCCAGAAGTAATGACATCTGTTACGGCTTATAACAATTAATTAAAAAATCCAACCAGCAGTCACACAAGCAGCTTACTGTGGATAAAGGGAGGTATCAGTTATTTCTACGTAAGGATTTGTAATAGCTTGGTGAGAAGTAACTGGAGAATGTTAATCAAGTTCTGGAGTTTATTAGGGAACCAAGAGTTACGTGCAAACTTGGTGGGCCATAAGACCGCATGGCTACCACTGAAATCGAGACCTCCGAGCAGCGAACGTAATTTCATTGTAAAACGGCAATGAAGTCGTCTATATCTGGCATTGAATTACATTTCGGCCACGGGTAACTCGTGAGGTCGCTCAATTGATCTCGGAGGACTCGTAAGTTGGTAACCGAAGTTACTGTTCTCGCATCGACCGGAGCGTGAGTTACTGCTTTAATTATGGAGCATGCTACGTAGTTACTACCCTTTCAACGTAACGTAACGTACTCTCATCGGATTTACTGTAACAGTCAAAAGGTAAACGGCGGTAAGCCACTTCGTTACTAGTCAAATGCTGCGTGCACGTCAACGCACGTCAACTTATCGCTTGCAACTGTCCTGTGAGTTCAAGCACACTATTAATTGAATCAGTGTTTTTTGAAAAGGCGTATATGACCAAATGTAAACTTTCGGAAAGCTAATAAGACACCAATCCTGAAGCCTAATTGGAAATTTTTGTTTAGCTTTGTGTGGTATTTTCATTTGAAATTTGTTACCTTAACATGTTCCACTTTGTCTTTACAAAAGAAATTGATAGCTCTATTCTCAAGGAACAAAAAGCGCCAGAAAAATCAATTGCGAAAAAATATTGATTAAGCCCTTTCAAAAAACTCCTATTCAATTAATATATTACATTTATAAATTTTTTCATGACAAAAAAATATTACATAGTTTTTAACTTTCGTAGAATATGCAATACTTGGGTCTGGCATTGGCAGGTAAAAGATGTTTCGGCGGTGGACGTAGCACATTAATGGATAAACGCATGATTCCTTTAATTACATTTATGGACAAACAGCGACATTTTCGTTACATTATTCCTGAAGATTCACTGAGCGTCAGTAGAATGCAAAAAAAACTACGTTTGGTTAGAGGCATCACCCGTAAAAGTTCGTATGTCTGACAGAGAACGCCGTGAAAATTAACACAACTGAAAAAAAACAACGTGTACACAGTTTACACAGCTTCTTTGTGACGTCATTCGGTCATCACTTTGGCTGCTTCCGAAAACGTGTCACCGTAGAGCACTTCAGGACATACAGCAGACACCACCGAGCGTGGTGGGCGAGCGGTAACGCTCTGGCCTCGCACCGGGAAGGCGCCGGTTCGAATTCCCGTCGGGGCATCCAGATTTGGATTTTCCGTGGTTTCCCCAAATCACTCCAGGCGAATGCCAGGATTCTTCGTTCAAAAAGTCCATTGCCGAATTCCTTCCCGTTCTTTGTCCCCAGTCCTTTCCCTCCTCTAATGACCTCGACGAGGTGTAAAGCCGTAAGCAAGAAACACTGATACCAACCTATGGGCTATCCCGGTGAAGATTTCTTGCGTTACAGCGAAACCTTCTAAACGTCGGTTTCTAATATCAACACAAAGACATATCAGAAAAACGCTATTATTGAAATACAAATAGAACTACCGAGTCCTTCAGCACAAGTCGTTATTAATGCATTTCTGACACTGCGAAAAATTTCTTTCTTTACTTCGAGCTTTAGTAGACATCGAGATTAGTGGCGCGAGAGGATTGAAATAAGTTGTTCATTTGTTTCATTAAACTTTGGTAAATATTTAAACAAGATTTAATTTCAACCTTCAAACCAATTCCTGTATTTATTTTCTATTTTGTGAAGCTGCTGCCGTAGGCCCAGAAGACGACAGAACAACACCGATAAAAGTTAAATACATTGTACAAAGAAGCTTAAAACCGTTCGCATTGTTACGTTTTCATATCCCATGATAACCATGAGTCAAAAACGTTCTAAAAATAACTGGTGCTACATTTAGTGTCCAATAATTGAAGGCATTTTACAGCGACTATCATAGCTGATTGGAAGAGTGCACGCTTAGCTACATATATTATGTCTTCAAACTTCATCAGCTTATCCACCTCCAATGACCTTATATGTCATCGAGAAGTAAAGCATATAGCAAAAAAAAAAAAAAAAAAAAAAAAAAAAAAAAAAAAAAAAAAAAAAAAAAAAAAAAATCTTACTTTGGAATTAACATGGACTCCAGTTACTGTTGCTTTTTATAAATAAAAAATATTGGTAATAGGTCTTTTTGGCCACTCGGCTAACACTTCAGCTTTAGATATTTGTCAAACAATTAAATTTTGCTGCATTCTCTTATGTGGCAACAGAATGATAGGCAAAAGCTATAAATAGCACTCGATTGAATCCTCTTATACTCGAGGCCGGACTCGAAACATCTATCCTAGATATCCTGCGAGTAAGAGAGACCATAGCTCTGTGATGCCGGGGTCGGCTAGCAACTAAAAATTTGTCACCAAACAAAGTAAGGCTATCATAATATAATTTTATTACCTAAAGCATTATTTACCCCATCATCAAACAAACTTGCACTCTCGTATTTCTAAATGAAATATCGGAAATTGGTACATGAAAAATTTATCTCTATACTGTAGTTGCACATTCAAACTGAAATATTAAGCCGCATTTAGGATCTGTAGGCCCTTGGGAGATAACTGCGGTTCGGATCCTTATATATAAAGCAATATCGATTAATTTCCATTGCTTATTATTAAATTAACTAGCCACAAAGCCCGTCAAAATTGACGGGTTTGGAGTATTCTGGCAATTAATTTCTTTTTAGTTGCTTACCTAAACAGAATTGTTTTGAAATAAAGCTCAATGTGCTGTAATTTCTCATCCCTTGTGATGTAGCAAAACGTTTCAGTTGTCAACTTGATGCAGGTCGTATTTCAGTCAAACCACAATCTTCGCTAATACTGCGATGAAGATCGATGTGTTAACGGATGACATAAATTACATAGCCTACAGTTGAAATAATGACCACAGTGAAAACGAAGGAAATTAAATCATAACAACTTCAGTATTCTGGCAAATCATTTCTTAGCAATCGCTTAAATAAACACAGAAATAAATCATAATATAATTCCTATTGCCTTGCGCAATAACAAAATGTTTCTGTTGCTATCCTGGTCCAGGTTGCATTTCAATCTAACAACAGGCAGTTTAATCATTACCGTGGTGCCACAATCTGATGATGCATTCTTGTAGAACTCGACGAAATAAATCGAAAATAAAGAATAAAACTTTTTTGATATCTTTCTTGGTTTTCGAGATATAGCATGTTGAAAATCAATTATAACTGTGATTTTGGTGAAGTTTCCTCTGGTCCAGGACGTATTTCAACCTAACAACAACCACCAGGAAGAAAATAAAACACATATAGTGCATTTCCACCGTGTAGATATAGCGGTTTTGGTAATTTGTTTTTTCTGGTCCAGGCCAGATTTCACCCAAACCACCTAAATTTTGAGATACAATATCTCGAGAACTAAGCGAGATATGTAAAGAAAATGTATTATTTGTTTTCGATTTGTCTCTTCGAGTTACATACGATATCATCATCAAATTTGGCAATGTCGAAATTTTTCTTCTGTTCCAGGCCGCATTTCAACCTAACCACGTCAATTTTGAGATACAATATCTCGAGAATTAAGTGAGATATCAAAACATTTTATTCTCTACTTTCAGTTTTTTTCGTCGAGTTACATAAGAATCCATCAACAAATTGCGGCTTCACGGTTATCGTAGAATCCCATAACCACGTACAGTACTACGCTAAACCATGGAGGAAATATTTCCTTCCTCCATGTGTTAAACATGCCGCCAGAGAAACAATACTTACTTTACACGCATATTAATACATACACTTATCACATTTCAATGGTCACATTGCATCGCGAAATAAACCAAATAAAAAATCTATAAGGGTTCTTCAATCTTAATTTTTTATATTCGTTATTCAGAATTATACTAACACATTTGAATAGCTGACACAGTTACATGCGGCTGAAATAAGACATCAGTAAAACCAAAGTAAATTAAAAATAAATCTTAACAGCTTACGTCATTCCAACGTAATATTAGTTTTAATGGGTGGAATGTGATATTTTCCACCGGCCGGAAACTGGTACTGCCCTGTTGAAATTTGTATCAATTGTTTCGTTATAATGGCATCTTCTTCACATTTGCACCCTCCTTTTTTCCGAAACGTCGCCATGAATTAAATTAAAAATTCTGAAACGTAAGATGCTCCGCAACCGAAAAATGTTAGCAACACTTTCGTTAGAACGTAGTAAAGAATTAAGTAACAGAAAAAAAAAAAAAAAAAAAAAAAAAAAAAAAACGCATGCCCTATGCTGTAACTTCAAGTGCCAATTCTATTAATTAACAATCTATCAAAACTGCCGCTAACATTGCGAAAATTAACTTACATATATGTGATATCAACGAATACTTCTACGTAAACTAATATTAAATAAATCTAAGCAACTAATAAGTATGTTCAGTCAGTTAATTTATTCGTGGATGCCTAGAAATGTTATTAAATAACGTGGATATTTCTCTGCAGTTGCTTAACTAATCAGAATTGTTAAAAAATAAAGCTCATTGTAATTTATCGTTCATTGTGCTGTAGCAAAAAGCTTCAGTTGTCATCTTGGTCCAGGTTCCATTTCAGCTTAATTATAATATCCGCTAAAATTTCCGATAGAAAAGCAAAGCTTCAATCACGCGCAATTTAATATATTCCATGCATCGCGATATAAACTTGATCCCAAATCTTCACAGGTTCTGACACATTTCTTTCTTAATAGCTACCTATGATGAACATAGATATTTTAACGGCTAAGAAAGCTTACATCTGCTGAAATAATCACTCCAGCAAGAACGAAGGATGCTATAACAACTTAAGCTATGCCATGTAATATTTCATTGTGGTTTAGGCCGTATATATCGCGAACAATTTGCAACTTCTTTCATTTGAACCATGTAATGTTTCAGTAAAAGAATTGATAATTAATATGCCAATTTAATAATTTCAGTAATAGGACACAGTTTAAATTTTGCTAAAAACTAAATTATTCATGCCCTCTGCGTTAACGTCAAATGAAACTTGTAATTCTAATCCATGCTAGTTACACTCTAACCAAACATTTAGCAGCACTGATGCTCGAAATACAAAGCTTTTATCTTACAATATCTATGGACAATGAATTTAAGGAATACTTCAATATATCAAAAGAATATTACGTAAATATAAGCATCTAATGATTGATATATCGATTTTAACGCAATACATACTTTTATTTCAGTGTTCTGTGAGTTAATTTATTCACTGTTGCTTGGAAATGATATTAAATAACGCGCACTCCCACAAATAATATCGTAAAGCGTGAAGTCATAGCGCAACGTCATAGCTTGACGTCACCGCGTGACATGACGTAGGTGCTACACGCTACATCTTGTCTAATAGATAAACCTTTTAATGCAAAATGTTGGATAATGAATTAATATTAAAAATATACGAGTATAACTTACCGAAGAGTTCGAGATGTGCTTTCTGTATCGCTTCTAAGACCGAAGTGAAAGAGGTTAGTAAGTGATGCTCGCACGTTCAATTTTTAGACTGATGATCGATAGATAAGGTGCTGCCTGTTGTAGTTGTGTTGCAACCAAACACCTTCAACAAATGTCCTCGAAATTAAAAATTAAAAAGTTTTAAGAACAATATGAAACAGCAGGCCTACATATTAAGATAAAACAAACGATAAAAGACGCTTAAAATAACAAAATCACGAAATAAAGAAAGATTAAAATCACAATATTGATTATTCACACACGCATGTCAACAGGAAGACAGCGAGTAAACTGTTTTTAGACACATCATGCGATCGAGATTCCTGTATGTTGATATAAAGTTTTAAAAGAAATAAAAAAGGGATACCTCTTTGATAAACCTCATTATATTTCTTACGCCACCTCCATTCTGCAGTAAATGACATCTCTTTAAGTAAGGATGTAGAAATTACCTTGTCAGAATCACAACAAACGAGAAATATGCTTTCAACTTTCAAGAGTAAAGCAGCATAAACCCACATGCAACAGAAAAAGATAATTACTATTTTTACCTGCGCATTTCTAGTGAATGGGGCAGACTCAGTTCTCACCTTTCCACACATGCTTCACATCTGGGTTAGGATTAGCGATCATGCGCCAGTCACATGTGACCCGGAGCCAATTGGTCATAGAAAAATTATTAGATAATTTCTATTAGCCGTACGATAAAAACCTAACAATCTATTAACCAATTCGATAACTCACATGCAAGATAATTCAGCTATGGATTAAGGTAAGTACTTTGTATGGAACATTTAATTCGATTCCTTGCAAAGAGGAGTGCTGAAGATAATAAGAAATGGTCTCGAACTTATTGCAATATAATCGCTTGATTAGGTCGCTAAGATGCGTACATTCTGCGGCTAAGAAGTTCAGTAATTTATTCTGTTGTATTCCACTCGCCTATTTATTAAAAGATCCACAAACTTATATCAATGTATGGCAGCATTATAAGAGCTTCGGATTAAGACAATTTCGGAAGATATATAGTGTGCTTAGAGAAAATATAGTATTTTTAAAAAATCTTCCTTGCAAAACACCAACGCCATCACCGACTAATCAAAGTGGACAATTAACAGAAAATACTATTTCGAAAAGCATTAGTAATGCGTAATAACAAGCATTCACCGCACGAAAAACGAGGAATGTATCAGCCGTATTATGAGCAGGGGCGTAGCTACTATGGGGCTAGGCGGTGCAGTGCACCGGGGCCCCTACGCTCAGGGGGCCCCCAAGCATACCTCAAGGGGCCCCAAAGCGCATCTCTGGGGGCCCCCAAGCGCAGTTTAGAGGGCCCACGAGCCCTCTCGACAAACTGGCAACCTTTTTTTTTTAGCTCTACCGTCGTCTAAAGGGGCCCCTGAGACACAGGAAGACCCCCACTAAGGGCCCTCGCTGCTCAGGGGGGCCCCCAACCACTGCTCACGGGGCCCCTAAGGACAACTCAAGGGCCCCCATCCTCAGCTCACGGGGCCTATACCAGCACACGAAGCAAAATAAAGGTCGCCCGTCTAGCCTGAGGGCCCAAAATAAATTTTTTGCCCCTGGGCCCTTGTTTACCTAGCTACGCCACTGATTATGAGCACTGTGAACACTGGTGTAGTGTGGATTAAAAAATAGACGAAGAAAATAGAGAAAATTAGTAGTAGGCGAACCAGATGCAACTGCTTCTTGATTACATCACGATTACTGGTACGAAATTAGTCCTTATTAAATTTATCCCGCCACTTTAGAGCTACAGTGTGTTGTGAACGTTGCCTGTCGGTTGCCTTTCTCCACTTGTGAAAACTATTATTGTTAAAACTAACAACCGAAACAACCTCCGTAACCATCTTAAACTATTTTTCAAGGATTTCACCAGTGCGGTGTGTTCCTTAGGCAAAGGAGATATGTTAAATCTTAATCTACATACCTCCAGTAAATGACTTTACTGCGAGACTCAGCCCGTTTTTCCAAAGTTCAAATTCATTCTAATGATTGATTCTGTTTCGCGGTTATAAGGTCAAATTGGTATTGCTGCAATTCAAAACTCATTTGTTTCCATTGCGAGCTGGGTCATAGCAGCCAAGAAAGAATTTTGCCAAGGGTCGGGGAGGAAGAAGGCCATAAGATTTACAAAAGAACCTTCCAGTTACTCTCCAGGATTCATTTGCGGAACTGATACGGGCAGGCTGACGGGGAAGTCTATTCCCTCAGTTAACACATTCGATGATAGTATTTTTCACACTATTTTATGACCGAAACTTCACTCCTAAACAAATTCTCAGTTAAATTTGTGGTATGTATTCTTCATGATCGAATGCTTATCTGGGGACGAATTTAAGTCTGAGATTCCTTGTTTTTTATTATTTACATGTTATCTGAGTGAGAGATGATGACATTATCAGCCGCAAACCGAATCGAACAGTGGCCATGTGCTGCCATTAGTGAAAACGCGTATCATGTGTTGGGAGCGTCAGGTCACTCATATCGCCAGGAAGTTGTTAAGTTACGCGGCTAACTGCGCTGTTATTATCGCTGGAATCAGCTAAGCAAGTCCGTGTTCTCTCTTCTAGCTAACGTAATGTTCTGTCTTCTTTGCCGGAAATTAGAAATTAAATCGGTAGTACAGGAATTTACAAATATTCAATATCATAGCAACCTTTATCAGAAATATAAAGATTAAGCCAAATATGGTGGTCGAAATAATTGCTTTAGCAATTACCATCACAGTCACTGCCTAACTTATTTTTCAATTTTGAACTACTCACCTGAATATTTTAACGTGAAGGAAATAGCGTACTTTGGACACTAATTGGCTTCTTAGTCATCAGAATCCAAATGCTTGTTAAACACTCCAGCAAAACCAAGAAGTAAAGATGCTTGTTATCATTGTCTACATTATTTGTTAAATATACATACTTTGTATACGTCCCAGAAGCGGTACGTAACTTTCAAGCTAAAATTATCCCACAAAGGTTTTGTGGGTTTTAACGGTTTGTGGACGTCGAGGTTACTAAAACCGATAGAGGTTTGGGGGGTGGGGGAAGATGAAGAATTCGGCCGGGGACAATCCCGGAACTGGCTGGGAGCTATTTCGTGAAACCATTGGAAAACAGAAATCTTTATGGCCGAAGAGGAGTTCAAAACCACGTCCTCCCGTATGTCAGGCCCGCAAGTTAATGTTCGATTAGAATTAGCTTGTTTCTACAGACACTCAGCTCTTCTGTACTGACTTTTCACTTATCGTGTAGATGTCAAACACATTCGTAAAAGCTCTTCTCTATCGTTGAAAGATGTCGGATGCTCAAGTAGAAATTGCAGCAATGCAGAGAGATTAGCGGTGTTCTATCCACAGTTTAGGTTTTCGATTTCGAAAATGGTAAAAAAAAATAATAATATAATATTTTTCCCCGTTCAAGTTATCTGCCATTTCAGCGTTTAATTATAGCAATACGTACAAGGATTCCAGAGTCTGAAGGTCTGCTGCTACTACATTCTCCAGCGAGTGGCTAACAGGAAACAATGGCGAAGACAGCTCAGCTCGCGACGTGTTTGATGAGGCTTCCCCACCTGCTGCTAGGGCGACGCGAGAGCACTTAGCAGTAAATAGAGCCAAGTGCTGGAAGCCGTAGCCAGCGCACACCTGTTAAGAGGCTCAGGTCGAGCCGCACCTGCCTCAAACAGCGAAACTAATATCGTAGACAAACCAAACAAACAGCCTGGCTTTCATTTCCGTGGCTACTGTCTTCCCACTCAAATAAAACAGCTAATCAGTTACCAAATTATTTCGATTTAATTTAATTGCATTGAGGTTTTTTTTAACTGCTTTACGTCTCTCAACAGCGAGGTCTTTAGAGACGGGAAAGGTTGGGGGCAAGGAATGGGAAGGAATTCGGCCATGGCCTTTTTAAGGAAGCTTCTCGGCATTTGTCTGGAGTCATTTGGGAAACCATGGAAAACCCAAATCTGGATGCCCGCACGGGGATTCGAACCGCCGTCCTCCCGAATGCGAGGCCAGAACGCTACCCGTTACACCACCACGCTCGGTGGGCAATTGAGTTATTTCCGTACATTCCCAGTTTCCATTTCATCATCTTTTTATCTTTATTCACCCACTTACTTTCACCATTTACGATTTTTAATTCTTTCAGTCATTCTGAAAAAACATTTCCCTGACTCGCTTAACAACACAAGAAAATTTTCCCACTTCCTTACTCCTGATATCAAGTGCTAACTTGTGGTCACAGTCACATCTTCACGTATTACCTTCCTCCTGCTTCTGCCAGTATCAATCCCAGCTTTATCACGTCTTATACACTCAAAGCACTATCTTTATTTTTATTTTTTTCCTTATTGCTTTACGCTTCGTCGACGGCTAAGGTCATTAGAGGCGGGATGGGAAGTAATTCGGCCATGGCCTTTTTGAAGGAAGAATCCCGGCATTCGCCTGGAGTGATTTGGGGAAACCATGGAAAACCCAAATCTGGATGCCCGGACGGGGATTCGAACCCACGTCCTCCCGAATTCGAGGCCAGAAAGTTAACCGTTCACCCACCACGCTTGGTGCTCTCTTCACCCGCCTCCGATTTTCCAGTGACTCTCAGACTAGCTCTTTCATCATTACAGTTACAGATTTTGTTCTGAGGTAATTTCCGCAAATAATTCTGCTTTGAATCCCTTCTTCCCTTGCCCCAGCTCTTGTATATAATAAATAAAATATTGGTATCATTACATATCACCAAACTCAATGGTCTAACTGATTTTGCAAGCCAGTTCCCTCGCTCGGTTTATGGGTTCCATAACGCTTAGTGTGTTGTTTGATCACATATGGCCGGGCATGATAAATGAATGACAATGGCAGTTTGAACTGTAAAATAATTATTGGAGATTGCAAACATCTTCACAAGTTTAATTCATGGCTATCTGAATTTCTTTCAGTTGCTAATGAATCAGTGGAATGGCATATCATTTCCAAGCGTTTTATATTTATTACTACTTCCTCCCTGTTTAGCGACACCTGTCTCTTCGATAAAAGCCCTGCCTTAACGACCATCAACAAAACTGTGTTCGTACCTATTTCGAGACAATATTATTTCATATTACTGCTTGATAATGGAGAGAACATCACATATCTTTATTTTTCCCTTGAAAGACGTAAATCGAATAATTAGAGTAAATTAAATTAAAATATGAAAACGTTGGTAAAACTCCACTTCATGTAATAGCTGTGCTGACATCGGTACGCACCTTAAACCCTTCACACTCTTCTGTGTAACAAGAGTTCGACTGTGACAGAAGTTACCATATTAAAAAAAAAAACCGTAAGTTCTAAGACGTTGGTGCAAATGTTTCCACGCTTTGTTTCCGAGGACAGAATTGTTATAATAAATTGCTCCCAATTTAATTTTAAACCTTGAAGTCGACCTTAATTCATTGGTGTTCAATTATATATTCAGAATAAAACTCCGTGTTACTGTATATTTGTTACGGACAAACGAAATCCAAAGTGAGATTGAATTTTGCAACATTAAATAGTGGTAAGTGTATGACATCTGGTGAAAATTTGATGCTGTATAATTAGTTGATACCTGTTACTGTCACATTTGTTTATTAGAAATCATTTTCAAAATTGATGAGAAAGAGTTTTCTCTACTTATTAACTAAATTTTTTCCCCCGTGGAATTTATTAAGTTCATGTTGCGGCTTTTTCAAAAAAACGTTTAATTCCCATAAAATTAAAAATAATATTAAATAATATTCCCATAATATTAAAAATATTTTGCAAGAACTTTATAATAAATTACTGACTGCAGGAGATGTGCTAACAACTATTTCATGTTGTAACGTCCTAATCAATTTTTATGAGTTAAATAACGGCGGATTTTTTGCCTGGTATTTGTGAACGATTTCGTTATACTTTCAGATAGTATTACAAATGCGACAAATTGCCAATCTCTTGGAAGAAATAGCCAACAAAACTGGTTTGCGAATTTCTGTAAGAAAAAACTACTAAAAATAATAAATTTATTACAAACATTATAATGCTCCAAAATGTTTAACGACAGATGTTGGATGAATAGAGAAAGGTAAAGAAATTCAAATACTGGGGGGAAATAATTCGAGAAAATGGTGTAGATAAATCTGCGATAGCAGAAAGGATACACAAGATGGAAAGCGTGCATGGTATCACTAAGAATTTTTATGGCAAAAAGTACTTATCTAAAAATCTTAAAATAAGATACTATAATAACTCAATTGTTAAACCAGAATGTCTAAATTAGATAAATTGGAGGTATTAGAAAGAAGAATCACGAGAAAAATCTTGGGTCCAGTGAAGGCAAAAGAATTATAGAAATTAAGAAATAATAAGGAAATATACCAGAACATAGATAATATAACAGAATAAATAAGGAAATGGAGACTGCAGTTTTTTGGACATATTTATATAATGAATAACAGATAAACAAGAAAGATATTAACTTTTGGGGGAAGATCAACAATAAGTTAAATTCGATAGATCAAGAAAGATTTGGAAAGAAATCAGATAAGAGAAGAGGAAACTGTGGAAAGAGAGATCTGTAGAAAAAAGGTATTAAGTATAGAAAGATTCGAGTGCAGAAGAAGGAAGGAATCCGTTGAGAAGCGGTATGAGGAGTGAGGGAAGAAACACAGTGAGATGATGAAGGAATGTTGGCCTGAACGGAAGAAATAACAACAAAGGTTGAAAAACAAATTAGCACGTGATCCTAGCAGACCTCACCTGAAAGAATATGAAAGAATTGAAACGTTGGGAACGATGTAAGTGAGTTAAGATACGAATTCTTCATTGAAGCTTTATGTGGCTATACGTCTTTAAACACAACAGAGCCCTGTAAGCTATTAGTTTATCTTTTCGCCAACTGCAGCGCCAGCATGAAATAGAAATCTTGTTGGTCAGCTTGCTTTAGTAGTCGGATCTATCACCAGGCTATAGGTTTTGTTGAAAGCCACATACATATAGAATGAAGAAATTTGTAAACTTATTGATGCCATGAGAACGTTTCTTAAATTTAACGTTATTTTTCGCTCCTGGTTTTGAAACACATGAAATTATTTTAAAACAATAAATTCTAACTTTAGGCCAAAGTGTTTTTATCACTGTTTTTAGAAGAGTTTTTGGTTTTATTTACAGGTTATATAGGAGAGAAGAACTCCTGAATATCAATCAAACAGTTTTTGAAGTTGAAATAGTGCTTCAGTGTGCTAATTTTTCCCAAGATTGGTTTAACGAGTTGCGTGCCAACCCTAAAAATTAATTTTCGATATTTCAAGAAAATAGTATTAGCCATTAGTTTCTTTTATTCATTGAGTTTAAAATATCGGTTCATGTTGATCTTCGTAAACAAAATGTGGGTCGAATGAGGGAAAATTTAGACTTGGAACGCTTGAGGTGTTAACTGCATTCTGTAAAATGTTGTTCACATTATGGATTGTTGAACATCCGAGAAAAATCCTAACTGGAACATATTTTTGTCATCACCTGACTCTGTAAAAAAAAAAAAAAAAAAAAAAAAAAAAAAAAAAAACCTATTTAATAATCTAATTGTCAGTTAACTGGGTTTTCAGTCGATCAAATGTATTTTTAAAGGTTAATTCTATCACAGAACGTAGCAAAAAAAAAAAAAAAAAAAAAAAAAGGCAAACAATCCACAGCAAATCAAAATTATGTTACCGTAATCGGAGCACAACTTCAACATTGAAACAACTGATTTCTAGCAGAGACGCACTCGGGTTCATAAAATCACTTCATACTATTAATTCAAAGCTTGAAAATCAACCACTGTCGAGCGATGAATTAAAATGTGATTCAGCATAATGACGACTTACACACTGGAGTCAACTTCGAGGGCGTTTTTCCATTACGCAGTTGTACAACCCACCACTTTCGCCAGTCTTTATGTTTAGAAAAAAAACGTGATCACTGAGGCTCCTATTTTTCACCCGAAATCTCCGAACATTTTTAGACGCAACTATTAACCGGCGAAATTTTGTTTTTAATAAACCTTATAGCAACGATAGTATAGGTAAACACAGTACTAGAGCCCAACCGGATGTTGAGTATATCACATTCGGTGGCCATATTGAAGTTCTCGTATAAAGCTCTATACGCTAGGATTGCGACAGATTTTATTTATCTTGGATTTACGAAACTGGTGGTGGGATAGCCAAATTGTGTTGAAACCAACTCGAAATAAAATGCTATACATTCGCAATCTGAATAAAACAAGTGGGAAATGTTGAATCAGATAACGACAAATAAATTATTATTTAACAACGATGATGCGACCTTATTTTACAGGCGCCACTTCTTTGCATTGTAATACAGGATGGAAGTTAGCAACATTCATAAACTATAATCGACCTCACCATATCAGCGGCAGCAAAGGAGTCAACTTGTTTACTTCCGTTTGTGCTTTGATCCACGGAAGCAATTTTGGCTTCCTAAAGAAAGAATGTGCTGGGCCTCTCCTATAGGGATCAAAGGTGAACAGGAGCGATTGTGCTGACGTAAAAGCAGACCCGGGTCCGCTTGCCGACGTACACACTGAAACGCAACTGCCGCAGTGTATAAGGAATGTGAGTTGATTTATCATTCAAATTTCTTTTTTCACTGATGATATTTGAGTTTGCGAACATGAGGACGGTAGTTCAATAATTGTAGATTTAGGTGTTATTTTTTCCAAAGAAAAGGTAGGGACTACACCATGTACAATAACTTGGAGATATGTTTTGCTCGCGTACAAGAAGATAACAAAATGCATAGCGTAAAAATGCCTAATAACTTCATTACACTACACGTGTTTCTTTTCTTAGAGGTCAGTTGGTAGCAAGATCCATAGATTATTGTTATAAAACCAGCACAATGTTAACAGCTTACGAAAGAGGAGAAGAGTCACTAGTTCACTATAGCCATAAAACAACGTAAAATTTAAATATCGTATCTATTATTTCTAAAAGCTGTTTTTTTTTTTTTTGTTCTAAGCCATTATCTCCCTTCTTACCAAACCGAAATCGATAAATGAGGTATCAATTTAAAGGCTATAGTTTCCACTGTAGTCAAATCATATTTTAAGAAAATAATTTTTCAAAATTCGACCATTCATGGTGAAAAATGTCAATGTTTCTAAAATGATTTTTTTTTTTTTTTTTTTGCGTCGCGAGCCATTTATCTCCCTTGATAATTAACCGAAATCGAGAAATGAAGTATTATTATAGAGATTAAGGTCTCCGCTTTGGCCACAACTTATTTTAAGAAAGGAATTTAACAGAATTCAAAACTTAAGGAGCAAAATCATCATTGTTTCCATATGTATTTTTTTTTTTTTATCACGAGATATTTATCCCCTTTGATATCTAACCGAATTGGATAAATAAGGTATCATTTTAAGGATTAATGTCTGCACTTTTGTCACATCATTTCTTAACAAAGGAATTTTCGGAATTTTACCCTTAAAGTTTAGAAGGATCTCCATAACGCGGTTTTTTATTTTAATTTTATTATTATTATTATTTTGTTTTGTTAGGAGCCATTTATCCCCTTTATACCTAACCGAACTTGATAAATGAGGTATCATTTAAAATATTAAGGTCTCCCCTCAGGCAGCATTGTAAATTAAGAACGAAATTTTTTTGGAATTTGACTCTTGAACGACAAAAGTAATAAATGTGAAAGTCGCGCATATGAGACAGATCAAATCCAAGCTGCCATATAGCAACAGCACATATCACAGAGATATTAATAAACTGGTTCACTGGCGTCGACTTATATCACGTACCTATTGCACTAATCAAATAAACGATTTATACAAATGAGGCGGTTCTTCTTTCATGCTATTAAAAACCACCAACGTTAATATTCATGATATATTCGCGAAATTTTCGCATGGGTCATCTAGTAATTTATATAATTTGCATTTGTAACCGAGGTCAATAACAAAATCAACACAAACTTAGCGGTAAAATATTGTTTTGTACACATTCAGTTTAACTTGTACTGTTAAAGGAAGAGATTTATACCATTTAACTTCGTATGAACCATAATTCATCGATTCACAATCATGCAACGTCAAGGATATTAGTAGCACATGGGAGGTGAAACATGGGGGGGGGGGGGGGGGGAATGCATGAGTTTGGCACCATAACAAAGATAACTGGTGCGTTTTTCGCCAAAACGTCATACTCTAACCTAGTTTACGAGCGTGGTTGGCGAGAAGTAGCTCTCTGGCCACGCATTCGGGAGGACGTGGGGTCGAATATCCGTCCATCCATCCAGATTTAGACTTTCCATGGTTTCCCCCAAATCACTCTAGCCCAGTGTTTCCCAACCTTTTTTGGGTCATGTCCCACTTTTAATTTTTTTTTTTTGCACCCCATATCTAATTTTTAATTAAAAATATTTTGCTATCATCAAATGAAAACTATACCTAATAATTATTTTACAGCACTGTTTTTTAAGAATTTGCTTTTTTGCTACATTGTTGTACCTATACCTAGCATTGCATTTAAATAACCGAAGAGAAAGCGGTCAAGTCGTATCAAGTCAATTTCTTAATTGCCCCCCTAAAAAAACCAAATTGCCCCCCTGTGGGGCGTGGGCCCCACGTTGGGAAACACTGCTCTAGCCGAATGTCTGGGTGGTTTCTCTAACAGTCCATGCTTGTTTCCTTACTGTTCATTACCGCCAGTCATTTCCCACCTCTAATGACGTCAACGTTGACGAAGCGTAAAGCCAGAAAAAAAAAAAACTTTACTTTTACCCTCAAACAATTTAGACTCAACGTTGAAACGAACCTGTTTTAACTTGTTTTATTTGTAAGACTCCTGAACATTTTATTCCAAAAACGATAGAAGTAGATAATGGAGCAGCCTACTTCAATGCTGATTTTCCGAGCACTGGCAGTAAAAAAAAAATCTCTCAGATATTTTCAGTTTATACAGTAAAAGTTTTTTAACTGCAATTTTTTTATCAGTAAAAATACTAGTAGTAAACTTGGGCTTTATACAGATCTATAAAAACCTAAATAACGTTTTTCAACTCCCGTTTGTATACTCTTGTGTCCATGCATGATAATAACATGAATTTTTTTTACACGGTTGGCAAATAATGTGTCAAACAAAGGGACAAAAATAAGTTGTAAAGCACAAATAAAAATATTGAATGGTAAGAGTGAGCAGCTCATTGCGAAATAAATATAAACTTGATTATCAAATTACAGTCACGATACTGAAAAAAAATTCTGAAGTTCAAAGTTTACAAAGAAAAAACGGCTTGAGAGGGCTATAAAGCTAGAAGACCTTTAGAAACTCAAAATTTCCTAATGTCACGATACTGTAAACAATGCGGTGACATCGAACCTGCGAAAAACTTGCTTGAGACAGCTGTAAAAATTAATATTTAATTTCATTCGTAATACATCTAATTGAATAAATGAACTGTCTTGGTCTTGCAATATCACTGTTAGGTTTTAGCAAATACGGTATCAGGGAGCAATGTTGATTTAATTATACTGTTGATACTATTCATTTAGAATCTATTTAACTTTCTTAATTACTAACGTGTATGTTATGAAACATTTTTTTCGACACATGATACATATTGTGTTATAAAAAAATTATTGAAGAATGATATCACTACCCATCAGTTTTAAAATATCCGAAACATAAAACCTTTAATAAAAAGCGAAATTCAATTTAGTCAGTAACATTTATTATATTTTCTAATCCTGTGAATACATGTGAATTTAATTTAAATAAAGGCAATTACAAAACTTACTCTGATATAGTAACTGAGGAATCTAGTGACAATATGAGCAATTTCCCTAACTTTCAAACACCTTCTATAAAATTATGAAAAATTAAACTTCACATTATCCACGAACTAACGATAAGTGAACAATATGTACAATGAAATGTCTGAATAATGAAAGATACTAGATCTAGAACTGGTGCGTATCTCGCACGAAGATTCTCGCAGAGCAGGTTCATCAGGCAATTAATATTGTTACTTAATGTAATGGGTAGGTGAGATCACAAGAAAATAAGTGGAAATATATATTTTTCAATGCCATTTGTAAGTTATCTAGATGTTTTGATTTCTTTTACCCTTGTATTTTACGGTTTATGCGACTGGAGCCATCACAGGAAGTCAGCGATAAGGGATGGGTATCGTGGCATTCATTTTGATAGATTGTGGAGGAATACAAATTTTGGAGGCCCGTGCAGTATTCGAACGACGGCGGTTTCCATTTCGAGCAGAAACATAGCAGTCTGAATTGAGCTTGTTGGGTCCGTTAAGTGTCCACCTTTGAGCTACTGAAGAATGAAGATTAAGATTCTGCGACTGACTGTGAATCGCGAAGGAGTCCCACGGAAGGCTACGAAGAAACTTCTTTGGTAAGTGACTGTACAGTCACGAATACTATAAGGAAACATTTCAGTCGGCGCTGAACATGATGTTTACGTGCGCAGAATGAGCCATATGTTAACAGCGGCCAATTACAAGTGTGTGTGGGTTCGCGGCGTGCCTAGAGGCTGTGTCGGCCCTGACCCACCTGTAATTACACTACGCTCTGGTTTCCACTCATAGCGCGCCACACCTTCCACAAGGCGGCCTACTATAACTACTATGGCCAGAACCCCAGAAGGGCCGGATACACTAGGCGACAAATTCTCAGTCTGTGTTTCGCTGCAACTTTGCCCACTGTCCCGCAATGTCGCGCGCAGCATTTTTGTGCAATATCTACGTGTTGCGATACATGTTGGGTGTTGCCGCTTCCAGAGGGAAAACACGTGTCCCGCGTTATTCGTTGCCAGGTATTCGTGTGCGCAACGAGCCACTCAACATGTCAGGGCTGTGTGCGAACGAACTGGAGCTTCAACCGAGCTCTGCCAGAGTTAATGTGTTGTTGTGGGACGAAATAAAGAAAAACGACACGTGCGAGGATATTATCAAGAAAAGAAATTGAGGCCAAAATTCTTGCAGTTTATACGTAAAAAGCGGTTAACATCTTCAAAAACTACTGGTAGTTGACAATACGAAGTCTAGTGCATATATAGATCCTGTTTAATTATTTATTGGTCTGAATTTTACTTATACAATGCTAAAATAGTTGTTACAGGATAGGGTGGATAATTTGTTTTCTATACCATGATTACGTGCAAAATAATTTTTCAGGACGCACTTTTCACTCATGAAATACTCAGTGAAATTGTTTTTTTTTATTTCCATAGTAGATTGAGTGTATCATCTTCTTATAACATCTAAATTCAACAAACTTCTCGTTGCAGTAAGGAATTTCTTGTCCACCACCTTCTCTTCCCTTTATTACTTAATATTAGTTTGTACGCAACTTCCTTTGGTAACATTTCTACAACTGACTAGTGTGTCAGCAAAATTTTCTGCGACATTGTATCGCACGGCTGGGTTATAATTATAAATAACTCAGTTCTTACGCTTTTAACAGATTAACATTTATTGTTCCCAATTCTTATTCTTCTAGGAACTACATCGGACTTATAGTATTCGAAGAATGCAAGGTTCTTCAGCAGTGAACTGGTATCAAAGCAACCGTTCGGTCTTTACGTCGCTAACCTCTAGCTATCTCTTGATTTTCCTATTGCCATGGTAACTTACATTTCCTTGCTATAGGAGTAAATATATCATTTTTTGTTTAATTTCATGGCACAAAAATATGGTTTTCTTATGAAATTATTCTGTTCTGTCACAATTGTCCCCAGGAGTTGTTCAGAGACAATCATCCGCTCACTAGCACTGTAATGGACAATTCGAAGCACAACACCATCATACAATGTCTGTTTCTTCTTCCTCACCTCCTTTTCCCAACATTGGTGAGTTCTACTTATAATTGGCGTGATCAAATTTGAAGCTTTGGTTTCACGTGCACATGCCCTTGCTGACGCCTACTGGAGGTCGTACTAAGTACTAATGGGAGAAGCGCCATGTTGCCATCTGTCTGCAAAATGTGTGTATTTTTTGATTGCGAAATATGTAGTTTATGAGACTGAGATTGGAGACCATCGCGGAATTTGCCTTGATGACTGCGGAAAATCGCCTATAAACAGCAGTCTGGACTGCCGGTACGCCGGGGGCTGGACTCGTGCCCGGCCCCGTTGAACCTCCCCGATCAGGTGAGTGGCGCCTCAGCGTTTGAGCCACTCTGGCGAGTTATGCGATCACGCAATATGTGTGGGAGGTATTTCTAACTGCAGTGCTTACCGGCATTCGCGAAATCATTCATTTTGCCGTATTTGTTCAACATAATTTTATTGGCATCTTCGGCTAGACATACAGGATTGTTCAGAGTTCTGATACAATCGAACGCATCCAACTACTTGCTAGGATGTAGATCAGAGAATATTAACCGCGCATCACAGCTTCAGCACTAAAAATTTTATTTGTTTATTTACGGTTTTTCTCTTGAAATCAAAACCGAATGAAAGTGATGTGTAAACTTTTTAAGTATTACTTTTCCGGCCTCCTCCCGAAGGTCGCCGGTTCGAGTCCGGTCGAGGGCATGGGTGTTTAAGTGTTGTGTGTCTGTGTGAATGTCCTGTCCGTCCTGTGGTGTCCATACTTAGAAGCTCCAATGTATATACTGGATGACTGATTCACTGCAAGCTACGATAATCACACTGAGCTGGCTGTAAGGCCTCAGTTGCCGATTGCCATAAAAAAGTATTCATTTGTTATTAAAACCGAGCGTGGTGGTGTAACGGTTAGCGTTATGGAGTCGCATTCGGGAGGACGGCGGTTCGAATCCCCTTCCGGGCATCCAGATTTGAGTTGTCCATGGTTTCCCAAATCACTCCAGGCAAATGACGGGATGCTTCCATCAAAAAGGCCATGGCCGAAATTCCTTCCCATTCCTTGCCCCCCATCCTTTCCCGTCTCTAAAGACCTCGCTGTTAAGACACGTTAAGCAGTTTTTAAAAAAATGTTAATAAATGTACGAAACTATTTACATTGTTTCAGAAACACGCACTGTCACTGTTTCACTAATGAATTCATCGTACCATCTCACAAGAAATAGATTCTAAGGTATTCCTACATCATAACATCCTCCGCAAACTTTCTACGAATTTATCATTCAGGTCTAAACCGCGACACAACGAAATTCAACCTCAATTTTTTTTTTGCATACATTATATGCTTATTTAGTGTACGACTCTTGAGTGCCGAAAGTCGTGTGATACCTCCTAAAATCGTGTGACACCCCCTTTTACTCGGCGAAGTGTAGCAACCAGACGTGGAATTGACTCAATAAGTCGTCGGAAGTCCCTTGAAGAAATATTCATCCATGCTTCCTCTACAGCCGTTCGTAACTGCGAGTTACATGTGTAGAAGTTTTTTAGAGGAGAGCGATGAACTTCTGGGCCCGTAGCTGCAAATGAAGCGAAGAACCTGTGAGCAAAGGGGGTGCGATGAAACATCCCATGCGTCAGAGCTGAGTGACATATCTGCTCCTGTTTGTCACTTTTTTTTGATCATAATGACAATATTCATTCAGGACGCAAACTGGGAGATTATTTCCATTTAGAAACATTGTTGCTAACTTAATGCAGTGCTTCATCAGCCTTACCGCAGCCGAATGTTTATCAATAACTTCTTTTAAAAAAATCTTACAGTTTTTCACAGTATCGTAAGGCTAGATTTATCACACCGATCCAATATTAATACCGAGCGTGCTGGGTGAGCGGTTAACGCTCTGGCCTCGCATTGGGGAGAACGGTGGTTCGAATTCCCGTCCGGACATATAGATTTGGGTTTTACATGGTTTTCCCAAATTACTCCAGGTGGATGCCGGAATGCTTCCTTCATAAGTCCATGGCCAAATTCCTTCCCGTTCCTCGTCCCCAGACCCATTCCTCCTCTAATGACCTCGGTGTCGACGAGGCGAAAAAGCCATAAGTAAAAAAAAAAAAAAAAAAAAGTTGACAGTGTGATTGGACAGACGAATGGCACAACACTGTATATTCTCTATCTGCCTCGGTGTCACAAGACACCGCGACACAACGACAACCAATGTAAAGCACCCCGTGACAGGCATGGCCTATTGTGTATAGGTACCACACGTAACGCCATTAGAGGCGGGAAAAGACCGAGGCAAGAAACTGGTAGGAATTAGGCCACAAGCTTTTGAAGGAACCATCCCCGCATTCGCCTGGAGTGATTGGGAAAACAATGGAAAGTACAAATCTGGATGGCCAGACGGGTAATCAAACCCGCGTCTTCCCTAATACGAAGCCACAGCGTCACAGTTCACCCAACTCGCTCGTTTTAAAAACTGATCAGCTAAATTTTCGCGATTTCTGATTTTCACGTTTACGTGTACCCTTCGTGGCGGAATGACGTCACAGTTGCACCACTGTCGCAGCAGTGTTAGTAGATGCTGGTTCGCATTCCCTCTAGAAGACGAGCCGACAGCGTATTCCACCACTCTCACTCAATCTCTGAACCATCTACATATAGCAACATGTATTGCAAAATCCCCCAGTAAAGGATATTTACAAACTACTTACAAGGGATGACAGCAGAGGGTGCAAAGCGTGACACTCCTCCTGTCACTAAGCACGTATCAGATCACTGTAGATGTCTGGTAGTATTATGTTGCCACCAGCATTTTTTCTGCTGTGGCAGTGTACACACTACAGATATTCACTTAAATCCGTTTCATATGGACGAAAGAAATATTACCGAGCGTGGTGGTGTAACGGATAGCGTTCTCGCCTCGCATTCGGGAGGACGGCGGTTCGAATCCCCGTCCGGGCATCCAGATTTGGGTTTTCCATGGTTTCCCCAAATCATTCCAGGTGAATGCCGGGATGCTTCCTTCAAAAGGCCATGGCCGAATTCCTTCCCATTCCTTGCCCCCATCCTTTCCCGTCTCTAAAGACCACGTTGTTAAAAAGGGACGTTAAACTGTTAAAAAAAAAAAAAAAGAAATATTATTACTTTCTAAAGTTACCTTCCGGAAAAATATGGAGAACTATAAATTTTTAATAGAAAACATTTGGATTTATCCACATCTCTAGCTCTCTTTTACTGTATTCGGCCTTACCAGGCATTCAACCAACACAAGGTGTTTATTTTCATTTCCGGTAATTGTTGTATACCTTAGTAAGGATACCATCACATTGCTTAGTTGAAAACACTCACGTCCCACGTAGAACTCGACATCTAGCTCGTTTGTCGGCCATCGGATGAGAACCTTTTCGAAATAGATTAATATTCCGGACGTTCCAAATTTCTGCAATAAGCACGAGTAAGACACCAAAACCCAGTCAATGTCGCGCAGCGGAGTGCAGGCAAAGTATTATCTGAAGAGCACTCTATGATCTACGCGTTGCACAAGCACCGTCGCTCTGCGATTATCCAGCGCAACACCGCTCCATCGCTTATTGTTACAACAGTGTGGTACGAGTACCATGCAGGTCTGCTCAAATTTGAGGATGAAGTAAGTTCCTATTCTTTTATCGCGTCTGCCGTCGCAGTTCTGCGACAACATCTATTTTTCCGGACGCCTGGTTCTTCATATCATCATTTGGAGACACCCTGTGCAGCAACGCTCAAGATCATTGGCCGCAAAGTGCAGTTCGAATTCGTCGGCGCTACACACGTTTTAATACCATTTCCAATAGGTGCGTTGTCATTGGGTCGATCGTATCTGCTTGGACTATATGCTCTCCCTGTTTATTCGTCTGCAATGAATGCCGTCACCATTCCAACAATTGAAACAAATATGAGACGAAATGTCTGATCAAATCGACGGGATTTAATATAATTTTTTTCTTATTTTGAATTCTTCGAGTGGGATTTCTGTGCTCCGTATTACTCAAGAGAGATTTTACTGAAAAAGATAGACGTACGGAGCACTTCACACTGTGAAGATCAAGGGGTCGAATACAGCATGGACACGGTCGATAACTGACGCCGTCTTGCAATCGTTTGTTAAATTCTTTTCTTCTCACTTCGCACTGGAGTGTTATCCTCTTCATTATTACTGTACGAAGAAAATATAACCCATCAACTTTCAAGGAAATTCCCAGCTTTCATGTTGCGACTAACCATAGCTAAGCAGCCTTTCGGTATAAACAGGAGTAGGTTTCCTCTGGAATATCTGAACTCTTACGTTATCAGTTGTATTTTTTCACAAGATTGATATGTTCCCAAAAAATTTGCGACGAGTATGGATATCGAAGTTACCTGAAAACACAATGAACATTTGTATTTTTTTATGTAATTACCATCGATCTGGAATGAAATTTGGATGCTGCTTCATGATTCTGCACCTTTGTAAGATTTGATGATGTTAATTCTCAAAACACTACATCAAGTTTGTAGAAGTATTTCCAACTATGATTTAATATTCTATTGATTTTTTTGGCAGCAATTGAATCCAGATTACTAGCATTAAAAAGTAATTGGTGAAATGAAAAGCAAGCTAGATTTTTAAATTATTTATTACTAGACTGGACCGCATCAGGAATGAGAAAACCTAGCGTGTGGAGGTGAGCAGTAACGCTCTGGCCTCGCATTCGGGAGGACACGGGTTCAAATCCCCGTCGGACCATCCATATTTGAATTTTTCATGGTTTCACCCAATCACTTCAGTCGAATGTCAGGATGGTTCCTTCAAAAAGACCATGGCCGAATGTCTTCCCATTCCTTGCCACCAGTCCTTTCTCGCCTCTCGTGACCTTGACTTTGACGAGACGTAAAGCCATATAAAAATAATGAGAACGTTGGTGCGGAATTTGGTGTGGCTCCAATCCCTGAGAAAATGCGGGCGGATTATCTGCGGTGGTACGGACATTACTACTGAAGGCCGAAGACAACGAGGGTTACCCAGAAATCGCTAGCTGATTACTATGCGGGAGGACATACGACCAGAGAATGTCTCACATAAGGATGCTCAAGATCGGCATAGATGGAAGAAGAAGTCTAATAAAGCAGACCCTGCAATGCAAGATAAAAGATATGAAGAAGAAGACTTCATGTGAAATGGTATTGGTGTTACTGACATGTGTTTCTCATATATGTATCTTCTATATATTAATACGCTAAGCGAAAATTTATGTTACATTTTTAAGAATATTGCGCGCACGGAGAAGTGTGAGATTTGGCATAGTTAAAGATTATATGGAGAAGAAGTGAAGGAAGCTAAAATCTATATATAATATGCGTTACAAATACATTAAATTAAGTAAAATAAAACGCTCGCTCGCCTACGTAGTTCGCTCAGATGGCTGGTAGATGGCGCAGCTGCGGCCTTACTTTGTCTTCTTTGGTGAAACAAAACAGTCTAAATTAATCTCTGAACTTATATAGATGCAAGAAGCAACATTTCGAGGGCTGGTAGATAGCGCAGCTAGCGGCCAGAATATTGGGCGAACGGAAGAACTTAAAGAAATACAGAAAGCTAAAATTATATATAATATATTTTACAAACCTTGGAATCGATATAAGCAGTCAGAGATAATCGATTGCTTCCGTTGTAAACAAATGCGCAGTTTGTCTCTGGTTTGCGACATGGGCTGCGCAGAACGAATTTCCCGTAAACTTTTTACTCTTGGTACAGGCCGAATTTCAACCTAACCATGATCACTATGACAAAACGAACCTATTTAGGTTGATATGATCCCTGTACCGATAATTTTTGTGTCATTTTTACAGTGCTGTTAACATTTCGCGGTTGTGGAGCAGCCCATATTTTGGCATTTTTAATTTAATTCGTGGCGACTTTTCCGGAAAAGGAGAGTGCTAAACGTGAAGAGGATCCAAATTTCAACAGGTCAGTAACAGTTTTTCACTGGTGGAGAATGTCCCACCCCACCCCAGTTTTCCGGCCTAAATGAACCATCATTTGCTATGGTTAGATTAGAAGCTAAAATTTAGCATACAGTCACGCGTGGAGTGTATCGTTTTAATTTTATAGGTAATGCAGAAAATTACTAGATTATTACTCTTTCGTGAAAGAAACTAAACAACTTAATGAATTACGGTCGAATTTCGATCGCTGGGCGATCACTAGTTATTTCTAATTATGTTATTAGTAGTAGAGAATCTGCAGGCTAAGTAGATTGTTTATTTTGTAATTTAGTGGTGTTTGAATTAGGCCCACTTACCGGGACTACGAGGACGCGGTTCTGATTGCAGGTAGAGACTCGCGGGAGAGGTAGTTCCTATTCTGGTACGTACAGAGAGTGAGAGTACGTGTGAGTCAGATAATACATAACTAAGGCATCTTACAAAAGCCACTGCGGCTGGATTTATTGATATTTTGTCTTGTGCTATAGATTTTTTTTATTGTCAGGAAGAGGTTGCATTTTGCAATAAATAAAGTGCCTAATGGAGTAACTGTTTCATTTGGTAATGATGTAATGAGTCCTAATTTTCAGCTTTCCGACATGAGGTTTCAGCAATCGACACTAACAGGATCCATGTTCAGTGTACTTTTCATTTTACTGCTTCGTTCACGGCGTGATGAGTCAAGGATTACCAGCTTCCTTTGTATCCCCATTGACGGGTGGTCAACTAATTAACAGAAAGAGGCCGACCACTCAAATATCATCCCACAAGGCTCACGTGATCAGAAGACGGAATTTTCCAATTAATACTTCACAAATCATATGTGAGTCTATTCTCGTGAATGGGAACAGAAGTTTCCTCAACACGTATATTAAGCTAAAAATAAATTAAATCCTGAAGTCGACAGCTTTATAATTCCGATGGAGTTCCAAGTGAACAATTTTTGGTAAACATAACTGACGCTGTGCTGTGAACCAAACGTTAAGACAGTTTAATCGATGCTCATGGGATCCTATGAAAGGGGTTAGTTGCTCAAGATGGCATGTGGGTTCATACTAGCGCTTTTCAGACACGAAAAAAAAAAATAATAATAATCCCATTATTTAAATTTTTAATCTCTATATCTGTCGTATCCTGCCGCTTTTCTTAACATAAACGCACGGGAGTAAAAGTAATGCGCGATTCAGCCGAATGTCTAGTTAACCCTGTGTGAGGTCTGAGGACTCACAGGGTGAGACACTCCTGGTCGCCGCAGGAAGAGCTGCGCCTCCAATTAAGCCAATTCCGTTATAGAGACGCAGGCAGCAGTTTAAGGGAAATTCGAGCGCAATTAGTGAACCGTTCCAATTACCACGCCAGCCACCATCTCCCTTGATGTTTCGTTTCTGTTCTTAACTAAACGTAATTAATTTCTTTAAATTAGTATGAAGTTCCTCTTTTTGTCTCGTTAGTAATCGTGGCCAACAGTATACTGTACCAAGGTAACAAGACTAGGGTCCCCAACCAAACTTCACAATAAAGCATTTTTGATTGGTACACTTTAGCTTAACCATAAAGTATGCGGAAGGATCTTAATTCGAGTAAATTAAACAATCAATGGAACGGGACGTTCCTAAAAATGTTCATTTATTTACAAAACTAGATTTAAACCAGCAATCAATCTTTGAAAGGAAACAAAAAATTGTTTATTTCCTTAAGCACCAAAAGATAAGTATTTAAGGCAATAAATACCTACATTCATATATATACTTTTTATTTTACTGCTCCAAAGATAAATATTCGTTTTTTTTAATAAGTTGGCAACCTTAAAAAATACGGTATTGGCAGTAGGACTGTAACATGGAGACTGAGGTCTGCAACCTGTGTATTCTCTGGTCAAAATTACACCTGTTATGCGTTGTCCAGCTGTGTCAAAGAGAAATTTTCGCCAGAAATTTTAAATCTCACGAAACCACCATAACTCTATCGAAATGTAACTGCTTCGAAACATGAAATTAATAATGTACGCATTTTCAGCTACCATTAACTATGCATATAACATTAACATCGATTTTCCGCAACGAGGAATAGTAATGATATTAGTCGCCGGCTCTGCAACATAGAGTGAGACTTCGACCTAAGGAGCTAGCATTCACTCCAGTTTGTGTGCCCTCATATAAAAGTAAATAAATAGATGTAATACAAACTGAAGAGTTTCTCCTGGTGGTATGGACATATAACTAGTATATAATATGAGTAATCACAAAATTATGTACCTGAAATTAACAGCATCTGTATGTTATCTGGGCAATAATAATAATTAAACCATCTTCAGTAAAACAAGTATCTTACAGAGTTATGTTTTCACATAACAGATGCAGGAAAACCACGAGTCTCTGAATTTGACAGCCATGCGCCACTCACAACTTCAATAAAGAGAGAAAGTATAGATTATCTGTTGATGATTTTTTCCTGGTAGGCGCTCCATGATCAATTCCACTGATGTAGTGTCGTAATTACAGCTGCAAATGACCGAAGGTAAAAATAATGAAGTACACATTTGATATGGCAATGTGATATAACAAAAAAACTTTGTCGGAAATTCGAAGATTGGTTGGATCCTGCGAAATGATGCTATTAAGCCAGTGTGGCAGACGTAGGACGTTCAGTTCTTTTCTTCCGAGACCTTCAGCTTGAAGTGGGATCCGAACCACAGAGCGACCTGACCTACCTCATATGAACAAAGCAAAACCACAGCGCGATACGAAGCCGGGCCCCTGAATTCAGTAGAGCAGCGCCTATTCCATTGGGATACCAGACCACTTTGACATACAGGGCCGATAAAAATCTCGGCACATCTTTGGTGCACGTTGCGTACAAAACTGTTGCATCATGGCTTGTAAAGAATCAAAACTGAAAATGTATATTATTTGTGACATACTGGCACTACAAACTATAATTTATTATTATTATAAATAGAAGAGAGTAGACACTTCTTCCTACTCGACTCAGCTGTCGTGCTAGCTCGCACTGTGCCGAAACAATGGTACCATATCGAGTACGAGAGCAGCGAACGTCTGTCTGTCACGCGATTTTATCTGCTAGCACTAAAAGCAGGCAGCAATGCCACACTTCTCAACATACTTCTCAGACCGCTCTACTTATGGATATCATTCCACTAGCAATTACTAAAAAATATTATGTCCTTTAATATGATTTTCTGATATTATTTTCAAAGCTGTGCAACACCTTCATACCTTCACTATATTCTGGAATTGCAAACCTTGATGGCATTTAGCGTCTACCAATACAATATACGGTTGGCACAAAATAGGTTAACTAAAAGCGATATTTTTTATCAATAGTATTGCTGTGACGCAAAATAATATTACATCAGATGCCAAGGAGTAAAATATTCCAGCGTCTATATTTATTTGATTAATCACGCTGAGACCATTCTTTTTTTTTTTTCTCCCTTAACTTATTACTTACAATGATCAGCCAGAACATTACAACTACCAACCTGCTATCGATATAAACCAGTTCAGGCGATAGCAGCGTCACCTGACGAGGAATGACTGCTAGTCAGACACACGCACGCTACATGTAGTAGCAGTGAGCGTGCTATCCGTGTTTAGAATGGGGAAGGCGGGCGATTTATCTTAGTTTGACAGAAGGCAGATTGTGATGGCCCGGAGGCTCGGCACGAGCATTTCGGAATGGGTACGACTTGTCGGGTGTTCGAGGTGTGCTGTGCTGAGTGTCTTCAACAAGTGGCAAAACCAAGGTGAAACCACGTCCAAACGTCGAGGCGTTGGGCAGTCACCCCTCATTACAGATGCCGTACGTCGTAGGCTGGGCAGACTGGTAAAACATTACAGGCGGCGAACTGTGGCGGAACTAATATCAGACGTTAATGTTGGGCAGAGTACAAGAGTGTCTGAACACACAGTCACCAAACACTCGTAACAACGGGTTTCCGCAGCCGACAACCCATGCATGAGCCAATGTTAACATCATGATATCGGCAATTATGACTGAAATGGGCACGTGACCATCGTCACTGGACGTTGGCACAGTGGCAGAGCGTTGAATTGTCTGATGAATCCCGATACCTTCTTCATGATGCCGATGGGAGGGTGCGAAACCGTCGTTTTCCAGGAGCATAGCTTCTTCACATGTGTACTGTGGGACAGAGACAAGCTGGCGGCAATTATGCTCTGGGAAACATTCACGTGGGCATCCATGGTTCTAGTGGAGTTGGTGCAAGGCACCATGACGGCCAATAAGTATCATACACCGGTTGCAGACCACGTACACCCCTTCATGACGACCATGTTTCCCAACGGCAGTGGCATTTTTCAAAAAAGATAATGCGCCATGTCACAAGGCCAGGAGTGTGATGTAGTGGTTCGAGGAATACAGTGGCGAGTTGTAATTGATGCACTGGCCCCCCAACTCGTCAGATCTGAACCCGATCGAACACATCTGGGATGTGATTGAATCGTGGTATCAGAGCTCATCCTCTCCCCGCAGTTTACGGGAATTAGGTGACTTGTGTGTGCAGATAGTGGTACCAACTACCTCCAGCAACCTACCAATGCCTCATTGCTTCAATGCCAGGACGCGTCGCCGCTGTTGTCCGTGCCAAAGGCGGACATACCGGCTATTAGGTAGACGGTCATAATGTTCTGGCTGATCAGTGTATTCAGGTAAAATACTTCATGGCTTTCATTTACTCAGTTAACGGTTAAATGTTAACACTTGGGTTTTTCAGTATGTATGAATGATATTTACTGTTTTACATATGTTAAGAGACTACACTTCACTCGAGAGAAATTGTGTTCGGTGTTCGGTTTGTGTGCAATGCAGGCTAAGCTGTCGAGAAGGCTGTTCAGATGAGCACAGCCACTTTACACGGCATCACGCCAGTACTAGAGGGGAAAATTTTTTCGACAGGTCGGACCCCTAACATAAGGAGGATCGGAAATGTATCCCATGAATTTTGACCAAATTTTACACAGTTATTCTTTAGTATTAAAAAATGGCAAGTATATAGCAGCACCTTGTAACTTAACGTATTCTAGTATTAGGTTATAAACGCTGAGACCGTTCTGGGTGAGCCGTATTTACAGAATGAAGAAATTAATCATTTCTGTTATTTTTACTGACCGAAAATGATAGTTTTCGATAAATTTGAGGCATCTTTTCAGTTCATGTAGTGCCTAAAATATTCAGTTAACTTAAATGCGTGGCACTGTTTTCTGAATGAGGGTTCGGCTCATTGTACCGTCTTTTGCTCCAAGTTTATTAAATTTTAATTTTTTGACAATGTTTGGTCAAAATTCGTGCCAGTTTAGTAACAGTATTATCACTAATTGGAAGATCAACAAAACATTTTAACTAATGAATCTTCTGTAAAATCACACTCCAATATAATACGGATATCTGTCCCATCTTCACAAAAATCATGGACTTAAAATGGGGCGGATGCAATTGAAAATTCATCTTTGATTCGTAATGAACTATACATACCAATACTGGACGACATAAGTTCGTAAGTATAACCTGCGTCGCTATTGAAAACAAGCACAAATGCATTTCTGAATTCAGTTTTGAGGGCAGTAACTGCATCCGTAGAGACGTTCCGTTATTTACTTATTGATCGTGGTGCCATAAACTCCTTACCATCCTTTGATGATGTTTACCATCTATCGGCATGCGGCCACGCCAGCAGATGAGAAAAAAACACAAAAGAGGAAAATTGATGCTACGAACCTAACACACGTGCAGAAATCTACGGAGCGAGTGATGTGACGGTTTGGACACCTGTGCGTACTTAAGTTGCTTGGATCTCTGAATTGCCAGTATCGAAAGTTGATCTTAAAAAGACTCAGATTAATTTGAAACTATAACTTTGCATATAAAAGTAGATTCTGCCCGGTGCAAAAGGTCTGCTTAGTCATAACCTGAGCATTAGATTAAAAAAAAAAAAAACCTATAATGTCGCAATGTGTGGCTTTACATAATTCAGTAGTCAAGAAAAACTATGCAAATTTGATAAAATTCGGTGACAGAAATTCCTGGTTACTACTCTTCTAAGATTTTCAAACTCATAAGAGAGAATTTTGTAAAACGTAATCATCAAGATGAGGCTACCGCACATACCTGATATTTCAAGGAGACTGGTTCAACATATCGTCCCACCATTCTTGTATTTTTCAATCCCCTCTCCTCTATATGACCTTGATCTTGACAAAAGGTTGCAAAATTCTATATAACCTAGCATCAACCACTTATTAAAAAAAAGTGAACAGATAATTTACATTATGTGAAGATTATGTTAGATTCTAGAATTGTCCGGCTTTGGTAGCGCATGGGCTAGGGTGCTAGCTCCACGAGCCGAGGGTAGTCGGTTCGAGGCCTACCAAATGCAAGGGTATTTAATGTGTATTGTGTGTGTCTTGTGTCCTCTTTCACTTGTATAGATAGAAAAGCACTTAAAAATGCGCTAATACCCACGATGATCACACGAAAAGCTGTATCTGGTTAAATGGCTATACGGCCTAAACTCTTATTTTGTAAAAAAGAAACCTGTAGAATTCCTACAAATTTAATGTTACTGGGTTTGATTTGCAATTATCTAGTGGGGGTCAGAAATATTTACACGATTAGTCGAGACACGTTTCGCAGTCGAATATTGTCTGGTCAGATCACGTGGACGTAATGTTTCGAGCGTAGCGATTAGGGTCTAAGTGAGAGCGTCCGCCTCCAATTAAAACCACTTAGCAGCAACACGGCGCTCCGTACCACCACGCTACGCAGAAAGTACTATGTACAGCCAACCAGTGGCACGGCGATCCGTATCGTGACTATATTAGATATCATAATTGTGTATCTGTAGAAAGAACTAAATTAATAATGCATATATACGAACATATACACCATATAGTCCTACTCCAATTAATTCGCTGTGGGTTGAGTATTGACTGACTGAGCCTATCCATTTTTATCTCGGCATCAGGAGTCCTCCTTCATTATCTCCTCGCAGAAGCCATAACTGTTTTTTGTTTCTTATCAATTTCCTGATATCGTCCATTCATCTTGAACGTGATTCTCCTACATCCTACTACTCTTCCGTCTGTCTTGGAAGTCTGGTTATTACTATATTTTTTAAAATGGGGAATTTGTCCGATTAATCCACACAGGGTGCTCCAATTTATTATTACCGTGTATGTTTAAAAGTGTTTCTGACAGAGAGTATGCCGTCGCAAAAACTTTTAAGAGGCCACCGTTCAATCCTGGTCGCTTTAGTGTCATTAGATAGGGTAAAGGCGAACATATCTAAAAGATGATGCTGCAAATAGCTTGAATGTAAAGGCGAATAAAACTACGCCTGCGTTTGCTGTTGATGGCTCACGAAATGGAGTTTTCCGGAAGAAAGAGTGACAGCGACATGACGAATCTGCAACAAATCTGCAGCAACGAATATAGTTAGAAACATAGGAATCAGTACCTCCAGAAGAACGTCAGATGGAACAGAGAAGAGTCACAAGCTGCGTCGTTATGCGAGCGTACCGTAACCTGCAGACCAATAGTAGATGCGGACAGTTGCGGACAACTTGTCGCGCCTACCTGACACGTGACTTAATCGTGCCTTGAAAAAAAGGCAATTCATGCCGGGAACCGTATACATCATCTCCCAGGGGAACCGGTCGCATACTTCATGTTTCAAACGCGAGGTGCTTACTCTGAGGGCATTAGACTACTATTTCGGATTAAGAACCTCCAAAACTGAAATTCCTATTCTTCAGTGGGGTGGCGTCAATATCGATGACAATAAAAATAAAATCATTTTCAAATTATTAACAACCAATTCAGTTTAGATTTCAAGTGTTCCAGGCCTAGAAATGTACGCAGATCTTCTATTCACTGAAAATTGTTGTGTACAGACGTCGCCACGGAAACCATATTTCTCGCATCATACACCTGAACTGGATTGACTCATGTTAAGAAACCAGCAATGAATTTGTTCCAAATTTATTCTGCTTCCCAAAGACTTTTTTCAAGTAAAAATTGCCACGACACAGCCTACACCAATTTTTATTATTTTTTCTTATTTATTTCCTTTTCTGGAGGTGCTTAAAGGAAGCTTTCATGATCGACAGAATCGAAATACAGAATTGTTCCTTCGCAGTTGGTGATCTCTTACCAAAATAAGTTTCGAAAGGAAGCTGCACTAGAGATGTTGCGCCCTTGTGATCTCCTCGTAGATGAATGAAATTCCTTCAGCTTATTGGTGAGAAAGTTGAAATCTGGGTCTACCTCCAAGTCGTTGAAATACGGTATAAACAAAGCCCTAAATAATTCATGAGCGCAAACTTCAGAGGCTGAGGTGAGGTTGTGCGCTTTCGAAAGCTAATAAACTACTTTCCACAGAATGAAACAATCACTGGTTCGTGATTTAGTAATTTCCTAGCTCTGTTACTTGAGGAATTGTCACGAAACTATTGCTGTTGCTGTTGGATAACACTCCTACCCATTCTACGAGAGCATCCATTTCGAAACTTTCACTAGATATCTTGGAGCGCTGTGCATATTCCACAAATCTAAAACCAAATCACCAACTTCTATTTTCAGAAATATAGCACTCAGTCATTTGTGATATGTAATAGTAGTTTCAGTCTCTAGAAGTAATGCCGAGTCAGTGAGCAAACAGACTCGCGCGGTGGCGAACGTATCGAGGGGTGTCACCAGGGAGTCTCGCATTACGATCGACCCCACTGCTAGGACAAGAGCCTAGTGAGCTTCTAAATTGGGCCAGCCTTTCTCTTGTAATTTCGAACACGCCTGTAAAAGAATCCTGTTTTAATAATTTCTTCTGAACCACACGTTTGGACTACATGTACTGGATTACTAATTGAAACTGCGCACCAAATTTAATTGCTACATTTTGCGATGCTCGCGGTACTTCGCAGAAGATTCCTATGGAGGAAAAAAAGGACTACCTGGAAATTTGCAGTTGCAAAATAAGATGGAAGCTATACATATTGTATATATTAACTTTCTCGAAAATTAATATCAGTTCACATTAACACAGGGTTTTAGGTTCCCAAGTATACATATTAATACGGCTGTTAGATTGTTCCATATGATAAAAGAAATTCACACAGCTGAAATACAAAAGTTCATAACGACTTTCTATGGGGATAAATAGCTCCTTGGCGTTCTATTTGAGTAAAATTTTCTCGGAAAAGTATACGAGTAAATTAGTGAATATATATTTCAGCAAATGACTTTAGTCGACTCTATGAATCGCAGTGTACATTACTGATAAATATTGCAGTAAATTTTGCAATTAGGTCACCTTTAAAAAATGAGTTAGAAAAACGTTTACAGACGTATAAACTTCATAAATAGCTCTAAAGGCAAACTCAGAATTTTCGACGAATGCTTACTAAATAACGAACAAATTGAAGAACACGAATTAAATTAAATTAAACCTTCGTTATTTCTTAATTACATGATAGTAATTTACTAAGCAACTGCGGAAAAATATTCAACAACATTGGATTTGTATTTGAATTCAAAACGGAAATAGTATTGGAAGGACGGGAGAATAAAAAATGAGAAGGAGGAGTTTAGCTTTATTTGTGGACGCCGAGGTTTTAATACAGACTCGTCCAGCGCCATTACATGACTTTTACAAGATTAACTTAAATGAATTACTATCCAGTATTCAATAAGCTGCTACATGGACTTCTAGAGATGAGGCAACAAGGGAGGTTGAAGGAAATATCTCAATTAACCTAAATTTAAAGCGACGGCTTGACACCAGCAAGACGGTGTTTTGCCGCGAGAATAAGGGCAGGACTCGGCGAAAGACGGGTTAGTTGTTACCACTGTTCTGTTTCCTATTCATCCATCATTCATTGAGCGCACAGAAACGTTGTTTAATTTTATCTGCAAACATCTATTCTACTGTGTATAGTAATCATGAGTAGCCTATTTACCGTATCTAACTCGAACTACAGAAATTGTAAGAAATTTTATTGTGGATTTGATGTGAATTGCTATAGTCTGACAAGAGAAAACAGTACAAAATGTCTTCTGGAATCAATAGGGAAAAAAGTTACGTGCCACATGAGAGGTGGAGAGGTGTAGAGGCAAAAATCACGTAAGGCCACGTGGGAGTGAAGAGGGCTTCACAGGAGGCCAAAAAGGAGCTACATAGTTTATGGACGCTCCCTAACTAGCTATAAGAGACAATGCACCAGTTCTGATAAACTGATTGTCTGACTTTCCATCGGTGTCTGAACCAATTTCCCTGTCAGCGAATCAGATGGCTGGCGGTACCAGCAGAGTAGGTGTCAGCACCCTATAACGTAACCATGAACGTTACGGTTATATTTGGAGTGGATAGTGTAATCTGAGAGGTATGTAAGGTCTTTGGCGGTGGGCGAGCGCCGAGCGCGGGGAGTCGAGGAGTCAGTGATTGTCAGTGGTAACGTACGGAACAGCCGGCGGGAGCGGAAGGTTTACGGCAGTGTGTTTATCCCGTGAATACATCGTACGGCCGCTTGGCGTGTGTTCCGTACTAAAGAACACTGTGGGATGTGTGCTAAAGTATATGTTGGACTATGAAGGTTCTTCCGAGTGACCTGATTCAATATAAACTGTGTTAGTAAACTACTGCAGAATCGGACTATGGCGATTGTTTGTTAATTAGTTTTCGAGAATTGTGCTCACTGCTTATTTATCCTTTTTGACTGTACTTGAATCTGCTATTTTCGGTGACGAAGAAACATTAGTATTATTGTCTGGTGGCATGCTTGTGGACTGTGTAGTCTCAGAGGAATAAATCTACGAAAACTAGTACGCATATGTGTTTTTCTTCTGTGACTTTAATTAACCAATTAGCATAGCCGAAAGACTGGCGACCGCACGGCAAAACGAACCTTTAATTAAAAGAGTAATTAGTGGTGGAAGAAAGCTTAAGAAAAATCGTGTTAGGAAGCCTAGCTGTTCAATTGCTTCAACGAACTTTTAACTATACAAACACGAATAGCGTGAGTACACGTTACATGGCTCAACGTGACAGGACAAGTTGCAGTTAAAATGGTTAAGGACGGACAGTGATTAATAAAAAAAAAAAAAAAAAAGTGCTGGAAATAATAAGCAGTGAGTAGAGCGGGAAGACAACAATCGGCGATGGTACGGCTACTTCGAGGCGGCGAGTGCACAACAATGTAATAAACGAGAGGACCCGAGCTTTCACGATCGGAACCGAACAACGCAGTCTGACGGGAAGCCTCACCAGAGCAACAACTCGACACCGGGGCAAAGCGGTACAGCGGAGAGACGCGACAGCGGAACAACGCGGGCACGCAGAAGCGGCGCGGCGTCATTGCGGTCGACGGCAGCGCGGTCAGCAACTGAGATTCTTCGAAAGGAAAGTGCGAACAATTTTTTAATTAAAGAAAGACACAAACTGACATTAAAATATAATTAAAAAAAAAAAAATATACTGTTTCGATTGGAATCACATTTCCGCGGTAGTAATTATTCTTTTGCATTAAGGAATCTTCAAATGAGCTACTGACTATGCGGATTGCAAATTTTTATGCATGCAAGCATAATTTATTCTGATTTGGGTCAAGTTATGTCAGTTTCTGTTAACGAATTAATTTGTAGAATTTTTTTGTTGATTTTCCAAAGAAGGCTATACGTTTGAGTATAATTAATAATGTCTTCCATACAATTTCCTGTAGGTTTTGTCTGGGAGGTTTCTGATATTATATTTTTATTTTCTCCATGGCTGCGAGTGTTAAAGTTTATGTTACCCTTTTGTGAAGATAGGGGCATTATTTTACATTGAGCTTATACGAAGTGGATCATTGCAATATTCAATTCGACTTGGAAAGATTTCTTCGTGCAATTATTTTCTTTCAGATCCAGCAAACTTGCGTTTTCACCCAACGTTGTTTTATTCATGTGCAGTTCCTGCTAACCTGTGTTCTGGTTCAATGCTTTGTAGTTAGGAAACTGTTTGTTTTACATGAACTGTAGCCTGGATTTTATGTTTTTTCAGTGTTCTCAGATGGATTAGAAGTTGGGAAAGATGGACTTTGCGTTTGACTGTCCACAGTTTAAGGGTGTGGAAAGATTCTTAAGTAGCCTAGACTTTCTTAGGGTTCACATCAAAGTAGAGGATAAAGATAAATACACGGCTATAATAAATGTTGTTAAGAGGGTGGTAGCAAGCTTTAAGGAGGAATGCAAAGTACATGTACAGCACAGTAAAGAGTTCAGGGATCCTGAAATTCTAAAAAATATAGATTGGTATATAATTTCAGTATGGTCAAAGCTTGAAGAAGTTCGAGAAAACTTGGGTAGTTTTTGTGATAAAATATCCATGGTTTCAGTAGATTCTGCTATTGATTATATCAAGGGGGCTATACCCGATGTTGGTTACAGAGTAAAATACCTTGAACATAAGTTTAGTTGGGTGCGAAGGGTGAAATTCGAAGATGATGTTTGTAGTTATATTGGAGGATTATTCAATGCTGATTGTGAGTTAGATTCAAAGTCATCTGAGCCTGTTGAGGAGCAGCTTGTGGATGATAATGAGTGTATGAGAAGTGTAGAGAATAATGAAAATTTGGAAGAGGACTTGTCAATTGGGAGTAAGGATTTTAGTAATCTCATGGTAACTGCAACTGGTAAAGGGAAAGTAGTTAGTATATCGCAGGAGGAGGTCAAGCAATGTAGGGAAATGTTCAGCGCCTTGAAAGAAGATAGTGTCAACGTGGACCAGAATTCATATCAGCAAGGTGATTTGGTTTTATTGGAAGTGAATTCCGAACTTTATAGTACTAATGGAGACATTCAAAAGTACCAGTTTTCGTATGAGGGACCTTTTAGAATAGTATGTGAACATGAAGTGTCTGGTTACGTATTAGCGTTCCCTGTGAGCGGCAAGATTAAAGGTGTTTATCCAGAGGATTCCTTAATGCCATTCGAACCAAAAAATGATAGAAGATTTGATGACAGATTGTGAAGAAGTAATAGAAGATTTCGATCAAGAGAACGTCGGGAAGGAAAAAGAAAATATTGATAATCAAACCTGTATATCGGCGAAAGAAGAGAGTTCAATTTCACGTGTTGACATGGACGATGATAAGAAGAAAGAAGAGGAAGAACTAAGTGACAAAGAATTGCATGAAGAAGTTTGGCGAGAAGAAAACTCGGAAGAACCTGTGACAAAATATAAAATTACTAGGGAAGAAACAGAAGAATCAAAGGCTGAAGAACCGGGTAACAGTCTGAAAACATTTGGTGACAGTCTCGACGCATTTAGAGCGGAGATGAAACGGGCGTTTGCGGAATTTGAGTATAACCTGAGATGCTACTTCGAACAAGAAAAAGCAAAGATAGTTTCAGAAGAAACTTATAGATCAAATGGAAGAGAAACGGTGAATAAAAACAATGTTTGTGAGCCACAAGAGCAGGAGGAGACTTGTGTAACTGACGACAAGAATGTTGAGAAAGATACTGTAGCAAAAGAAGAAATAATGTCAGTAGAAGAAGATGGAAGACAGCGAGAAGCAGTCCTTGAGATGAAAGAAACATTTCAGGAGACAGAAGCAGTGAAGCATGAAACTTTGCCGGAAGGGAACCTCGCAGTGAAACATGGTATGATGATAGATGAGTACTATTCATCATTTAAAGCCATACAACAGAAGGTGATTAATGGGAATAAAGAGATTATGCAGAAGAGAGGAAACTATGTGAAGCCTGAAGAATGGTATTTGCTGAGAAGATATGTGGAAACAAGTGGAGGAAGAAGAATGAAGGAGGAGTGGAAGAGGCGCAGGAAGAAGTTACGGTTATATGATGAAGCAAAGAATGTAAATAAGAAGAAAGGAGGAAGAAGAGAAGAAAGTTGGAAGAGACGCAGGAAGAAGTTACGCTTATATGATGAAGCAAAGAATGTAAATAAGAAGAAAGAGGGAAGAAGAGAAGAGTTGGAAGAAGCGAAAGAAGAAGCGGGGTTTAAAGCTGTTTGGTGAAGGAAGGAATATTGTAAAGAAAAAGAAGTAGGTACATTAGGTAGAGGGGGTGAGGTACAGTCTTCAGTTGCCTCACTACGCATGATGGAAACATCCATGCATAAATACCTTAGCGTTATGATAGGTTTAGGTTTTAGGTTTTTTTGTCTTCACAATTATTTTACTATGGTATTTTACAGTTGTTGTATCAAATGTCTGTTGCGGTTGTGCGCAGATTAGCGACCCGCACACTGTTTGTTTTGGTTAGGGTATCACCGTTTTTGTCACAGCCGAAGGAGTTGGTTATTGTGACTTACCTTTTCCTTACATTAAAGTGTTAAGACGATTTAAATGTGGCGCAGCGTAATGTCAGTTTGCGTCTTTCCGCATGTGGAGTGATCAGTGTTGGTGTACAACAGTCAGTGAATGAGGCACCTGCCTGAGCAGGGCACACTGTCAGTGCACTGTCGAAGTAAACAAGGCACGATTCAGTGCATGTGTCATACATCAGAAAAAAAAGAGAGGAAAAATTGTTGTCAAAATATATTGTAACTCAATTTGTAATTTCTTGGTTATATGTCATGGATCTAAGCAAGGACATATGGACATTGAAAGGTTTGATGATTTGTTTCATGCTGTTTCAGACTGTGTGTGTTATTCTTAATGTGTATGTAATTATGTTAGTTTAAGGATAAGCAAGCAGCCACCCAGACTTCCCTTTATGTTTGGTAAACATTTAATCTTGTATTTTTTTGTAAATGTTTCTATGTATATGTGAACAAGTGTGGTTTGTGATGACAAAAGTCGGTGCTTTGTCAATGCCGACTTTTGCCACATTGTAACGGTGGGGGTGTAACGTAACCATGAACGTTACGGTTATATTTGGAGTGGATAGTGTAATCTGAGAGGTATGTAAGGTCTTTGGCGGTGGGCGAGCGCCGAGCGCGGGGAGTCGGTGATTGTCAGTGGTAACGTACGGAACAGCCGGCGGGAGCGGAAGGTTTACGGCAGTGTGTTTATCCCGTGAATACATCGTACGGCCGCA